>JAKRZM010001252.1:475933-586777 GCA_036379175.1 Heliconius cydno galanthus
TGCGACTGTCGCGCCTGCGCACGTCTCATTTAACGGTTTTATTCCACGCATTTTTCTTACGGTTTTACTATCACATTTTTTTCAGTTCGGTCACGCAGCGAAATTCCTATCCCTTCCAAGCCTGCCGTAAGGAACTTCGTTCCAATAAATGTCGAAACTTGCATATGAGGAAATAGATCAGCACACACGTAGAGATTAGTCACTCAGTTCTGCACTTATGTTCTCTTTTAGATATTTCATATATTGGTGTGCAATACCAGTTTTTTTATATAGGACTTATACTCGTACATACGTCATATTGTCATCTTAGAAATTAATTTGATTTTATAAATATATGATTTTTTATATTATTTGTTTCTTGTATATATAGTTTCGAACCTGCGACCTTTATGTAAGTCACAATTCAAATCATCTTTTTTCTACCAAACTTTGGCACTAGAAATTTAAAAAAATCATAGGTACTATTCATAAACTTTTTAAAACTTGCTTAATTAGTCAGCATAGGCGAAGCATTGCGAGAATTTTTTGTTGAGTGAATTGAAAAGTTCCTAAATTTTAAAAATGATTTCCTATTCCACAGCGCTAACGTGAACGTGAGCGTGTTACTAGTAATTAGTAAAGTTGAATACATGTATGAACATTTGGAATTTTACAACATTTCTATTTTATTTTTAGGGCATAGCTGTGTAAACTAAAACCAGTGAAATGACAAGTCACTATGTTTTTCACTTTTACATTATAGGTATTTATCTTATCTAGCTTTCATAGGTAAATTGACTGTACGACACACATTCATATATTCCATTCGAACCAATAGTTCCTGAGATTAGCGCTATCAAAGAAACAATTTCTTCAGCTTTGTGATATTAACTTTAGAGTATAGAATATAATTCCATATTTTAAATATCATATAGGCATCCAATTTTTTCTATAATAAAAATATTAGTTTTATCAGATTCCAGAACTGAGTGTCAAGACACTTCGTTACCCATTTTCTGCATAATTCTGCCATTAGGTGTTGATTGGCGGAACTCAACGCCGCGCTTTGTGAAAGTTTGAAAAAGTTTGAAAGTTTGTTTTGGAAGGAAATGAAAATATAAAATATTTCATTTCCTCGAGTGAGAATCGAACCCATACCTGTTGACATATCACACACTGTGCCCCTCACCACGCCTGGGCTCTAAATCACCTAAAAATATTAATACCTAATAAATATTCACAGTATAAAATTTATAACAGAAAATTTCTTCGCCTTACAACGTTTAATGCTCTTTGGTCACAAAAGGGCTCGCAGAAAGAATCGACGTTGCGATTCAGAGGATGAATGCAACTCGCATTCTATTGAAATATCAAGTTCGAAATCATGGTTGAAGCGGTTTCACGGTAAATTAAATGGAAGGAACGACTTCATGATACTTATGTAGGTATTAGTCTTGTATATTGTAAAGATTTTAGTACTTAAAAAATATGTTTAATCGAACCTTGGAGACCGTAGTGGCGCAACGGTAACGGTAACGGTCTTGGCAGTAAACGCGACGGTTGTGGGTTCGTTTTCCAGTAAGCGGAATGAATTTTAGTTTTATTTCTTCGTTCTAGTAACAGCACAAAACAAGGCGTTGAGCTCTAAAAATTGGACAATCCGTGGAAAACGAAGTGTTTTAAAATTAGGTTCCCTATGCCTACCTTCTATAGGCAGGATACATCATGAATCTTTAAAACTCGAATAAATTGTACGGAGTAGAGACAACGAAAAAATTTTATTATTGAAATTAGCAAGTTGCCTACTCTAACACAATTTTTTTCTCCGTTATTTTCATTCGCTCGTATAATTTATTTAAATAGCTGTTATTTAAACAAAATATTTGCCAAACGTTTTTGATACAGGATACTTTTATCAACTACCCACTCGTTATTTATTCACGGAATCATCTATAACTTATTTTCTAACGAAAATTAGAATATAAAACCTAAGGCGGTACCTAAAAAGGTTATATTTAATAGTCTATTATAATATGTTTGTGAAAAGGCTATCACTCGCCAGAAGGCTACCTCGACTATAGAAAATTTTCAATGCCTAAGGGATCTTTGGACTTTTTTCACAGAAGCGATTTCGTTTCACATTTTTATGGCCGTTAGCCGTGGATTGTAACTTATTCTTTGTAATAAGGTGAAATTTGCTAAATTATGTATTTATCCAAATGATATATTATATTACTGAACGAATCACATTTGTCGTTTACTTTAGTTTATATTTTAAGTCGTAGCAGAGAGAGTTAAGGCAGAGGGAACCTAAAGTTTGGAACTTTCCACTGAATTATCGAGATTCATTGCTTGTTGAGTGGAAACTCAACGCCGGACCTTATCTATGAGAGCCTCCGATTGCAGTCAAACTCTGGCCCACTGCGCCACTGTAGCCTCAAATTAAAAGTTTTTTTATTCTTTTGCTGAAAAATAATAAACAACACTATTTATATATTTTAACTAGCGGACCGCTCGCGGTTTCACCCGCGTGAACTATGTAATAATTTTTGTACTAGTGGGTCCAATTTTTACTTACAATTATATTTTTATTTGCGTTTAATAACGTAGTTAAATAAAAGTAATTGAAATTAATAATAATTAATTTCTGTCTCCATGACTACGTCCTAGTGACGTCTATGCAAAATTTGAAACTCCTAGCATTTGTAGTAACGAAGTTTCATACAAACTTTCGACCCCAAAAACAACCCCTTAGAAATCGTATATTACAAATTCCCGTCTTAGCGAGCACCTACGTCCTATAAGTAACTCCTATGCAAATTTTCAGATTTCTAGCACATGTAGTTTCTGAGATCTCGTGATGAGTGAGTGACCTTTCGATTTTATATATATAGATAAAGAAGCTACTAATAGTCACATATATATTTTTAACTAGCTGACCTGGCGAACTTCGTACCGCCTAACAGTCATTCTTTATTTTTTGTTTTTTAATACTTATTCTGCTATTCGGGACACCAGGGCGAGTATATAATAATAATAATACTTTATTGCACTAAAAATCTAAGAAACAATACATTAACAATATTTACAAAAAGACAATAAAAAAGTGCAATGGCGGGCCTTATCACTAAAAGCGCTTTCCTACAGGCAACCATTTGAAAGAACTTATAATAAATATGATTGTATTAAATATAAATAAGTTATTAACATATAAACATACATACACTGATAAAAACACAACATACATACAAATACATATATACATACATGCATACATACTATATATATTTTGGTAAAGTGATTGCAATTAAACAAACTAAACTAAAAAAAAGTAAATATTACCCTAAATTACACACTATTTTTATGTGTAAAAGTTATGTAGCTACATTAGTTTTGTACTTTTTACACAATAATTGATTGTGTAAATACAAAAACAGATAATAATTTTAAAATTAGATTACATAGATTTAACCATTTTTTAACTCCAGAGCGCCATCTATTGTGCTAATAGCTAAACTATAACCGTTCGATCGTAGTTAAAACATACCTTTTTCTGAGTATAAATAATCAAGAACTATATTTTGCTATCCTTTACAGACTATTTAATTTTCTTTATATTTAATTCAGTTGTTTTTACTATGAAAAAATTCAATTCATATAATTAAAACGTTTCCATATTCTTTTTTTGGAGAATCTAGCCAAAGCGCCATCTATTGTGCTAATAGCTGTAATCGTTCGATCATAGTTAAAACATACCGTTTTCTCAGTATAAATAATCAAAAACTATATTTTGCTAAAGTTTTAAAATTAATAATATTTCTTCCGAAGTAATTAATGCTTAACAAATAATAACTTGTTGAGATATGTTTTATTCGTTATCAAGATTCGTTAGTACTTACTATTTGTTGTCAATAGATCTCCAATATTAACTTCTTAAAAACATTAAATATTTATATCTTTTGATAGAGTGAAGCGATTACAATGAAATAAAGACTAAAACCTACTCTGATTTATTTGTAATTTTTATATATAAAAGTTGCTTAATTTTGTTGTGTAGTTTTTACGTGATACGTGATTACATAAACAGACAAACAGACAAACAGATAAACAGACAAACAGACAAACAGACAAACAGACAAACAGATAAACAGACAAACAGACAAACAGACAAAAATTCCAAAAATGCTGGAAATGGATTCTGTTAATGGTCCTTTAACACCCTAGCTATTTATTTTTTTTTATATTTTCAATGTACAGAAATGACTTTTCTACAGATTTATTATAAGTATAGATAATGTAATTAAAACTGAGCCGTCGTTGTGCAGCAGCCCAGTACCTGACTGTAAATGTGACAACTATGAGTTCGATTCTTACTTGGGGAATGAATTCCCCACTAAACGTACTTAGTATGGCTAAAAAAAAAACAACGAAAACCTCTTCTTCACAATATACTTAATTAGGCGACTTTCCTTTCATTAGAATCATATTTTGTACATCTCACGTTGTATACAAAACTCTTTTTACATTAAAACACTCAAAATAAATCATAATTAGGACGTACTTAGATCAAAAGGGGAGGTCAGCTTTTAATTTACTCTCTCCATACAAAACGGACTTATTATATTGTTGACGAGTGTACCGGAGTTGACAAAGCAAACAGATATGATAGGGTTGACATATGCTCTTTAGAATAATATAATTGTTTATTTTTTGTTTATGATTTTGTCTGTGATTATGTGATGTTGTTGGAATTGAATAATATTTGAGTATGATGATATATTGAAGCATCTACACATGTGTTTTTAATTGGGTAAGTGTATGTATGATGGTATGTTGTCCACAGATTTCTCGGAAAATTCATATCGAGGAAATCAAAAACAATTTAAATTTCATCAAAATTGATATAGTAGATTTTGAGATATGAGAAGATCCACACATTAATGGAGACCGTCTGTCGCATATGGTATTTGGTATTACGGTCAATTTGGAGTTACTTAATTTTTTAATTAATAAATATACTTTTATATTAATAAATATACGGTGGTGCAGCTTGAGTATCAAGCAAGACAAATAGTGTATTTGTCTTGCCAAGTTCAGAATATTTTAGATATAAACACTTCTCATATGGAATCAAACAGATAATAGAGTCAAATAATGTATTTGGTAGAACGCGTTAATTTCACATATTATTGATACCAATTGAAACATTAATTGTGTTTTATGGTCCACAATTACAATCACCACAACTGTCAATTACTTTTATTTAACCACGTTATTAAACGCAAATAAAAATATAATTGTAAATAAAAATTGGACCCACTATATAGTTCAAACATTTATCAATTCCCATTATGCCGTCGTATATATCCCTTATCCAATAAATAAATTCTTATCTAATTATTTAAACCAATGAATATTGTTTAAAGTATATAATATATCATTTTCCAAAATCAACTTTGTATAAAATAATTCAAAGTTTCAACATCACGTACAGCGATTACAATAATTTGACAATCTCACTCCGCTCGGGAATACTGCTGTCCTTCATTTGTAAAACTGTCACGCGTTTATCTCTAAAATAGTAATTTACCTTTTTCATGACACTTATATATTTTAATTTTTAACGTTAAATGTTTTTTTTTGAGGTGCTCGTGCCGCAGTAAGTTATCGACTGTATAGATACAGGTTCAGTTTAATTTTAATTACACGCTGTATCCTAACCTAATTACAAGACATTTCCATTCGCAACTTCCGTAATTATGTTACGTTCCTTAATTATGGAAGCATTGCGCATTTAGTAGCGGAACCCAACGCTGCGTATAGAAAATATTCTATAGTATTTTTAATATAGATGTTCGTACGTGTATATGTATATAAATATCATCAAGCTGTGTTAATATTTATTAGTCATATTTTCATATTATTGTATAATGAAATAATGAACATAATGATGATGATAAAATTTGAACCCATAATTATTACAATTAATTATACAACTTTACATTCCCTAGGGCTGTGCAAAATATATTTTTTAAAATTTTAGAAAAGCTCAAAAGCTGTGTTTAGATTTTATAAATTGGCAACCCTACTCCCGCGGGATCAGCGTCGCGCCGCTGTCCGAGCATTATTTCTGTCACGAATTTATCAACAATTATAATTCACTTTGTGAAAGTAACAATTACTTTTATTTTTTTGTTTAAAATGTTTGTAATATTTACATTTTTGTTTAGTTAGAATTATTCATAATTTTCGTATAATAAATAGAATTATTAAAATATATGAATTATTTTTCGTATATTTAATATATAAAAATCTTACGTTACTGAATGACTGAAAAACAAAGCAGAGGCTTATAAATATGGGCCTGAGTAACAGAAACAGTATCGTGAATATCTATTTTTACCTAAGTAAGTAAGTGTAAGAAGGCAGAGGTAACATGGGAATCTAGCGTTAAGATACTTTGTTCCCCACTTTCCGCCGAATTCTGGATTCTGGAGCGGCAGAACTCAACGCCGCGCTTTGCCTCGTGACCAAGCGAGGTAATAGCCCGGAGAAATTACACAATAAATATTTCATTTTTCCGAGTGGGAAACGAACCTACAATTGTCGCGTCTACAGTCACATCCTTGTGTCACTGGGCCACGATGGCCCTAAAACTAATGTTAAATTAAATTTAAATCAATAGAGCTCGTAGGCCAACTATTAGGTATAATATATTTATTATATTAACAAAAACAAAGAAAGGAGTGGTTGTAAATATACGTATAAAAATATGTTAAACGTATGAAATGTGAAATTAAAAAAAATACTCGTTTAAAATGTTCTATGAAGCTTAATAACACTTTTAGCGTAAAATTCTCACGGTATATTTCAAATTTCAAAATGTTGAATGGCTACTTCAATTATTTCATTTGAAAAATGCGGGCTTTTTTTTTTTATTTGTAATTATTGTATTTTCCTTTTACCTTTTATCTACGTTGTGTGGTGTAAATGAAAATGATATTTGTTTATTTATTTTTAGTTTTACGCCATATAGATCCTAGGTTCCCTCTGCCTACCCTGCTATGTACGGAATACAGCGAATAACAGCGTACGACACTTTTTTAGAACGCGAGGCTTCTGATCGCTGATAGAATTGATAGAAATTAAATATTCTTCTCAAAGAGTTTTTTTCAATTAGAACTAGAAGTTCCTGAGATTATCGCTTCCAACCGAATCAACTTTTTAGCTTTAAAATATATGAAAATAAATATATTTAACACCGTTGTATCAAAATATAACAAATTTAACGTGAAATCGTTTGGAAAATGACAAAAATGTTATAACATCGAAACCTGTCACGTTGTCAGTTCTCGATAAAATATTCAGATATGATAAAGTATGGGTATACGTATTACGTACACTCACCCTAAAATAATTCCGTTAGCGAGTAGAGCTTGGGGGTGAATTTTTATTATAGGAATGAAATTTGGCGTTCCGTTGGTAGGACTTGACTTTCGATAGAGCAAAATTATCGATTATTTTCATTTTGTCCCGTTTGAGTTTCACAAACCAGCATGCAGGTTCCATAATGGACGGAAAACGGAGATAGAAATGTTTTAATTCAATTTTGTTTAATGGTAAGCAGAGGACCTAGTGTTAGGACACTTACTTTTGCTCAATTTTCAAGACATTGCATGTTGAAGGAGTATAGTTTTCTTTAAGTATCCCCTTAAATTAGCGGGATAAGTGAGAGGAACTTTTACTCCTTTATTTGCTTTTAGGGGTTTATTATGTGTTGAGCACCGAAATAAAAAGGGGATACTTTGTTTTGTTACCGGGCATCGAATCCATAACCAAAATTATACCGACAGACACTAACCTAGAGCTCTACACTCTATTATAATTAATATTATTTTCTAATTACAAAATATTGAATTAATTAAAGCAACAAACCTCGAATATAGTATCAAAATGTCAAGAGGCTTTTTCATACAACGTTATTTCAAAAAGAAACTTGTACAAGTAGTTTTTGATTGTCACTTCAATGGAAAAATACGGTATATCTGTCTGTTAAAATTCTCATTGGAAATGCGTAATTGAAAGAGCATGGCGCTCGTCTGATAATGAACGCGACGGTTATGGGTTCGTTTCCCAGTCGGGCGACTTCCACCACTCAACACGCAATGTCTCGAAACTACGGGGCGGAGTGTCTTAACACTATATTCCCTCTGCCTACACTGCTATGGGCGAAAAAGCCTGAAATACCTTTTTATAATTACATTCACTCTGCCTATAATACAATAATAAATAAGGATAAGAAAACCACACGTTTTGGGTACACCACTTGATTGCCTTATTTAAATAAAGTCTCATTGTCTCAATTAAAATACAATTTTGTCTAATAAATGTATTTATAATAAGTACGTAGGTATATTCCTATTTATATTTTTGTCTGTTTTGCTATTTGTAAATTGGAAAAGTTGTTGAATTTCGAAACTAAGGATTTACCATGTTTAACTAGACATAACTAAAAAAGTAAAAGTAGTAGTTAAAAATGTAAAATGGAATGGAATTCTCTCTTAAGGTTACATTCTCTTAATGTTCCATTCCAGGTGTTTTTTCAGGTGCACATAGTTATTTACACGATACCAAAGACAAATATATTTTTTAAGTGTTTATCTTTCTATTTGCCCGGGTCAATTCTCGAAACAGCTGAACCGCTTTTATTGAACTAACACTGAAAGGAAGAGGGGGTTCTGGAGCAACATATTTTTTTATGACAAAATTCTCGCAGGATGGAGTTTACGCAGAATAAACGTTTGAAGTGCGCCACCGCCTGCCTCGATAAATGTGAAGTAACTAAGCATTTATCCAAGAAAACGATAATTTTTGACAATAAGATCAGATTATTTCCCAAAAAAATTAAACTACAATTTAATTTCTTAAGTGCATAACAGTATAGATAGCTATACTAAAATAATTAATGTTTTTCCTTAAATTCACTTTAATATAAATAAAATTCATATAGTTCAAGCGGGCGAAGCCGCTAGTACAATATATTTACCAAATTCCCATGAATAAACTTTGAACCTATTATTACCTATTATTGCATATAGTCACACATAAGCTACGATGGTATTTATGGTGTTTTTCTCGAAGTTTTTCACATTTGAAATAGTTTTAGTATTCACAACAATATTTCAAGTAAGCATTCTGTTTTGAAGAAACTTAAGTAAGTTTGGACTGAATGATAAATGGTTTAAAGAACGTAGTGTTCTTTTTAAATAAATAACTTACATAATAATATAGTGAGGTCGTCATGGAGCATGGGCACAAGCGACTGTAAACACGAAGGTTGTAGGTTCAATTCCCACCCGGGAAAGTGTATTTGACATTTGTTATTTCATCATCGCTTCAGTAACAAACCAACAAAGCGCGACGTTGAGATTCGCCACACAACACGCAATGCCTCGGGAATTCGGCGGAAAGTTGGTGATGATGACATAATACAATATATAAGCAGAGAATATCAAAAATATTCTCCACTTTTCTCAAATAAATATATTACAACGGGAGACAATCCAAAAAACTCATTTGCCTAATCAGATAAAAAGAAACATGTACATAATTGAATATGTTTCCTTTGTTTGAGATTTGAACCCACTCATGATTTTAGAAATACAAGTTGGACGCTTCCCAACTTTGATACAACGGCGCCAATAAATATAAATTCTTCTTACATATTGTAGATTAGGAAAGATAGTTATTTATATTATGTATATTAGTGAAAATTGCATTAAAATTCCTTACGTACTTTAAATTACAATTTTTTATACTATGCAACAAAGATCATTATAATTTTATTTTGTAAATTTAAACTAACAATTAAACAATTAACATTCGAAAGGACACTTTGTAAAATGGGAATATACTCGGAAGGTTTAAACAATCTGTGACTGTGGCGAAATCCAACAGACCCTTGCAAATATGGTCACCTGCCTCTGCCAAGTAAATATCCATTTACCTGCTCATATCATTATTTGTCTAAGGCACCTAATAATGCATGGCTAAATACAGGCATTGGAAAGGTCCTCGAGTGGTGACCACGTCTCGGCAAAAAGTAGTACAGGCTGCCCTCCAACCAGGTGGACCGACGACCTCAAGAAGACAGCGGGAACCCGCTGGATTCAAAGGGCGCAGGACCGGACGGAGTGGCGAACATTGTGGGAGGCCTATGTCCAGTGGACTTTAAAAGGCTGATGGATGGATGGAAATACTGCCAAAATTCAATCTAAACCTCAATCATTGACACGAGGCAAAGAAAATCTTGTTTACTCCAACATATACAAACTGTGCCACTATAATATAAATATATACAGAAACTATGTGAAGGGTTAAGTAGAATAGTTAAGGAATTTCCAGTAAAGCATAAACCCAAAACTACTTAGACTATTCACTATGGAGCCAAGATTTTACGTGAAAAGAGACGTTTATTACTAAACTAATAATGTTAGTTTGATTAAGTCTCACAAGTAAGGGCTGTCGTGACCAAGGGGCACAAATGTGAGATGATTGTGTATACGATTCGTGGCGGGGAGTTCCGCCACTCAATTTAAGTGAAAATGGGGAGCAGAAGTTATAATTTTGAGACACTACTTTGTGTTTTTCTATACCATACGTAAAGACGAATAAAATCACCAATAAATAACCTGTAAAATTCCAAAATATAAATACAATTTAAAAACAGCTATAATAACATTTAATTAATACGAAATCAAATTAATTAAACAAAAAAGTCGACTGAAACACAATTTCATTACAAAATAACTAACAAAGTGGGTAGTTTTGTTATAATTGAGTGAAAATATTAGTTCAGCAAGCCGTTGGGCACTCGGGCTAACCTAACGTCTTTGCGGAACAGACGGAAACTTTCTTACCTGTAAAATAATTATGCTAATACCTCTTTATTTCAAACTGAACACTGAACAAGGAGCACGTTTAAAACGAAAACTTAGACTTTTATTATAGACTTCTTAATTACTGGAGTTGGTTTTAAAAAATACTTTGAGAGTTCTTTTTCTTTTAGTTTTCTGGATGAGAATGTTTTTAGACTAGGTTGCTAGCTCAAGATATAAGGTTGCGTAAAGAAAGAGCGAAGCTAGCGTTAATTTATTGAAACCATCGTGGCGTAGTTAATGGCTGTAAGCGCTATGGTTGTTGGTTTGATCCCCATTAAGGGTAATACATTATTTTTATTTCTTCGTTCTAGTAATAGTTTTTTCTGCCTATCCTGCTATATGCGGGATACAACGTGAAGCTAAAATAAAGTATTATGAGAACAAAAAAAAAAAGGGATTGATCTATCACAAGAACATTTCAAGCTGCCATGTAGTATTTGAGAGTCCACTGTCCAAATAATAGCCGATTTATACACCAAACCATGAACCGTTAACTCCATTACTGGCTGCAACACGCCTTTCCACATCCAGTTCGTGTTTTCCGTCTTTGCTAAACATATTTCCCAAATATACCAATTCAATCATTTGTTCTACCTGGTCTTGCATTTCGTCTTTCCTGATTGTTTTCTAATATCCATTCCGGAAAAGCGAAACACCCTTCTTTCAAAAATATGACCAATGCCCACAGCGTGTATTCTGATGATATAATGATTAGATAGTCTCTGTACAAAAGTCAATTCACCTTCAAGTAACCTACTATCGCTCTTATATAACTTTAATTCACTCCTTTAATATATTAAAATAATAAATTTACATTTAGATAATCTATATATATAAAAGGACTTGTCCTCACTGACTGAGGTAAGACGCACGCACAGCCGTAACCGCTGTGCGTAGAAACGTGAAATTTGGACAGATGTTTACTTTCATAATCTGGACATCCACTAAGAAGGGATTTTGAAAAATTTTAACCCTAAAGGGGTGAAATAGGGGTTCAAAGTTTGTATGGAAAAAAAGTTAAATCGGCACCGATTTTTATAAAATTTGAAATTTAGATTTTTAAAAGTATTTAATTGAACACGTGTTTCATCGTTTTCTAGAATTGTCCCTCTAAGGGTGCAAATAAGGGGTTGAAAGTTTGTATGGAAAAATCTTTAAATGGCCACCGAAATGTATAAAATTTGAAATTTAGACTCATAAAAATCTTTCATTGAACACATGTTTCATGGTTTAAAGAATTCACTCCTAAATAAGCAAGCGAAGCTGCGCGCGTCCGCTAGTATTATATATTTCTTTCTATCAGATACTAAAAGCAAGTTACAATAGAAATTGATTTTTCATAAAGATAGCAAAATTTTGTAAGGTTAATCTTAATAATGGACGGTCGAGGTCAAGTTCTTTAACGTTTTGTTAATGCGTTATAAAGAAATGAAAGTAAAATATTGTAGAATTTTTTTTGTTACCATATTACTTTATAGAATTTGACTATATAAAGTAAAATACATTTACATTTTTTTTTTCGGTAGATATTTCCGGATATCCTCTCGTAGTACCCTGCACATTACATTTCATCTTTTTGTCGCTATGAAGGTTCGGCTACTCTTTGTCTGTTAACCAGTAGGTACAGAAGAGTTTCACAATTAAATATTTTGTATTTAGATATAAATGCTAGATGGATTTTTTAAAGCGGATTTTGTATTTCGTATATAGCAGGATAGGCATAAGATTAGAATCCAACACGCCACGCTTACACTCTGACGTTGTGTCGCTGCGCAATGATAAATTAAAAAAGACGGTCAAGTGCGAGTCGGACAAGCCCACCGAGAGTTCCGTACCAATATCAGAATTGTTGGTCAACGGGAAATATATGAAAGAAGCTTGGTGAAGAAGTAAGCTCCATAAATCAAACTTGATTTTGACTCTCGACTGAGACTCTTGACTGACGGACGACAAGTGATCCTCTAAGGGCTCAATTTTTTCCTTTTGTGTTACTGAACCCTAATAAAATAAAATATTTATATATATTTAAATAAAAAAATATATTGAACACAATACAAAACTATAACTAACATTAGTTTCAAGAATAACAAATATTTTGTACGCGCAATGCAGAATTGTTACCGACATCTTACAGTTCGAAAGTTGAAAGTTCGATAAAATTCAAAATTTCAGTTAAAAACTTTTACACGGGTAAATGTTATATAAGCAATATCGTGAAGGTAGTTTCACTCACTTTATTTACACAACTGCTATACTATAGAGCTACTTTTAATTTTAAATTATTTTATTATCAGATAATAAAATATAGAAAAATACAATATTTTTTTATTATACTTAATATTGACGCCGATTTTGCGAAGTGGCACAGTATCTGACTTTCTACTGGGCGGTTGTGGGTTCAATTCTTACTTGGGGAAATATATTATTTAATTTTTTTTGCTCCGGTAACAAGACAATGCGCGGTGTTGCACGTCGCAAGAAACTAAATATACATACTAGAATCCCTGTAGCTGCTCTGAAATATACGAGTAAGGAATAATACGGGGTCGTTGGCGGCGGTGATCACTTACCATCAGGTGACCCGTACGCTCGTTTGCCTTGCCTTTTTCCTTAAATAAAACTAAACTAAACATCTTATAAATATCAGTACCTTAAAACGTCCTTAAAAGAAAATATTATTGGGAAAGGGAAAAGATAATTTTGTAATAATAATGAATTTGGATAATACCTTCACTTTTCTTTTCATTTGCCATATTACATATATGGGGTTTACGGCTCTTGGTTGGTGTTATGGCATAATAGAGAATTGAACTTGGTTGGTATTGAGTTGAGATAAATATTGAAAAAAATATGCTTAATTGTTTACACAGTATAAAAATTTCAAGGTCACCGTGGCTGTAAACTTGACGGTGACCACAGTAAGTGGAGATCAGAGAGTTTTAATACTATATCTCTTATTAACTTACTAAATATGTGGGATAAGGCGCGATGCTAAATAAATCACTCTGTCCTTTAGTAAAATCCAAGTTAAAATTCGATGCATTGTTTAAAAGATTCGATCTTACTTTGCTGGGATATGATTTTATTTTATACAATAAGACCGCGTATAGTTAAAATTAAAGGCAAGTTATATATCTAGCTTTTTCTTTTTTAAAAAAGATATTTTTTTTTTGTTTATCTTTTCACATCTTCCGCATTTTAAGTGACAATTCCATTCTGCAATTCTCAATCTAACTCCATTCTGCAGTTACCAATCGTTATGTTACAATTCAACGTTTTTATATAGGAGAGTAGGCAAAAGAAAACTTGTGCTAAAATACTCCATTATTTGAAATATTGGTGTTGGGTGGGGGAACCCAACACCGCGCTTTAGTTTTTTTTATTTATTTATTATTTTACTTTAACTTACAATTTTTGCTACAAAAAAGTAAATTATACATGTAGTTACAATTTAAAATTTACGTTTCATCGAAAACGTAAACGTATTAAATACGCGATAATTGTGGAACGTGAAGCATTGCGGTCAGACAAATTAAGGCTTGATGAGAGTATTACATTGTTATTGCTTCACGCTGTATCCTGCATATAGCAGGGAAGGCAGAGGGAACCTGGTGTTAAGACACTCCGTTCCTTCCGTATCGTCCAATTATCGAGACATTGTGTGTTGAGTAACGTAACTTAATGCCGCGCATAGTAATAAATTTTAATGTCAAAAATGTGTAACGAATTAGGAGAGAGTGGAGAATGCAATGTCTAATCACTAAGTTATTTAGTTCCCACTGAATATATAAAGTAAAAAGGTGGGTTCAATTCGTACCTGAGGGAATGAAATATTTAATATGTTAATTTCCTCGCTCTGGTAACGCAGTAAAGCGCGGCATTGAGTTTCGCCACTCAACATGCAATGCCTTGAGAATTCCATGGAAAATGGAGGAGAACTCAATGAGAACGTAGTGTCTATACACTAGGTTTCCAGACCCTCTCTGCTTATCCTACTAGTGCAAGGACACAGCGTGAAATTAAAAAACTGGAAGTGGAAATGTAAACGATGATGTTTATTTTGAAAATTTTACATTTTGAAAAGTAAAATAGGTAATTAAATATAAAAATATAACAAGCCAGCACTAATAAAGTCCTTTGATGAATTATAAATTACTTAAATGTAAAGTATAGTTAATTAGTAGATACATTTACTTTACATTAGCAAATGGTGTAAATAACAGTGCATGACTGTAAACGATGGTTGTGGATTTGATCGTTACTTTGTTCTAGCTTCACGCTGTATCCCACACATAGCAGCGTAGACTGAGGGAACCTGGGAACCTAATCTTAAGATACTCCGTTTCCATCAAACCACTTCCGTTCCCCACTTTCTGCAGATTACTGGGGGGAATTGCGTGTTGCTCAACGCCACTTATTGCCTCGTTACCGCTGTGAGGAACTGAAATGAAGATTATCCCAAAACAAAAAATAAAATGAAAAATTTATAAAAAATAAAGAATCATTACAATTTTTTATACATTCCACAATTTCATGTTGGCTTAAGTACAGTGTGTGTGAAATTAATAGTCTTTTTCAAGCTTAAAACGAATATTCGTTCAAAATCAAGGTTGTAGGGAATCATCAATCAAGTGGCGCTCGGTAACAATTGCCATGATTTATAGCTTTGGTATTTGTGATATTGTATTTTTATATACATATATATATGTACTATGTACAATATATAGACATTTTTTGGGACGATTTTAATAGAAACCTCCGCATATGGGGATGTAGATATTCATCAAAATATCTTTTTATTTTTTATTTTTCAGTTCAATTCTCACGCGGGAAAATTAATTATTTTCATTCCTCGCTCTAGTAAAAAAGGACAAAGCGTGGCATTGTGCCACTTAACATGCAATATCTCGAAAATTGGGCGGTGTGTGAGGAACGACGTATCTTAAGACTATATTCCCTCTGATATATATGAGATAAAAGTGTGAAGAAAATCCAAAATAATTGTATAAAATATCAAGAAATACAACAAGCACAAGCGTGCTCTAAACGCGAACGGTTTTGAGTTCGATTCCCACTCGAGGTAATATTTTTTTTTTTATTTCCTTGTTCTGCTAAAGTACGGCGTTAAGTTCCATCAATAAACACCTCCAAAATTCGATGAAAAGTAGGCAACGAAAGTATCTTAATATTTTAAAACCCTCGTAAACAAAATGTTGGGCGACTAGTATCATAATATTTTTTTAGTTAAAATACATCGCCTACACCTAATAATCTTTCAGATTTCTTCTAAATCCAAGTAAGATCAACGTGAAAATTTCCCAACAATTTCTTTAAGCCTATTTCTACTTTAGTATCTTATAAAAAATACGTAAAAACCGCTTCGGGGAATGATTCTTTCTTTTTTTGGTAAATTCCTACATAATTTGACGTTTTAATCAAGTACATAAAACGTTATGTTCTTTTTGATAAGCTTAAAATATTATAGGTATCTTTTACATAAATACAACTATGAAATAAATACATTTTATTGTAATTTATTTTTATAACTTTATATTGCTTGATTCGTTTTGTTTGGGATAGTCCATTCACCGGGGAAGCTGTTAATTGTTTCATACATTGACCCACCGTCCTGCGGTTGAAGTTACCTCGGGGACTTTGAATGTGTCATGTGTCATCATAATTTTGTTATTTCCTTTTGACCACGCGGTTGATGTCAAAATAATCATTAATTATAGGACACTAAATTTAAACTTTTTATTTAATACGTCAAAAAGTATTTTTTAAATCATATAATATACTAGCGGACGTGCGCAGCTTCGCTTACGTATTTAGGGGTGAATTCTAATAAACCATGAAACATGTGTTCAATGAACTATTTTTAAGAGTCTAAATTTCAAATTTTATAAAAATCGTTGGTGTTTTAAAGATTTTTCCAAAAAAATTTCAACCTTTATTTGCACCCTTAGGGGGTGAATTCTAGAAAACCATGAAACACATGTTCAATTAAATATTTTTAAGAGTCTAAATTGTTTTAAAGATTCTTTCAAAAAAACTTTCAACCCTTTATTTGCACCGTTAGGGGGTGAATTCTAGAAAACCATGAAACACGTGTTCAATTAAATACTTTTAAGAGTCTGGATTTCAAATTTTATAAGAATCGGTCCCGATTTAAATTTTTTTCCATATTAACTTTCAACCCCTATTTCCTCCCTTTAGGGTTAAAATTTTTAAAAATCCCTTCTTAGTGGATGTCCAGATTACGAAAGTAAACATCTGTCCAAATTTCACGTTTCTACGCACAGCGGTTACGGCTGTGCGTGCGTCTTACCTCAGTCAGTGAGGACAAGTCCTTTTATTATATATATAGCTTATATATTTTTATTTTGTGCTCAATTAAATGTATATTATGTCAGTTAGTTAAATAAAATATGTAGTGGAAAAAAAGATGCTTCGCGCTTTCTGCTGTAGTAGTTTATTCAAAATGGACCTACTGTTAACACTCTGTTAAGGTAACAGACATCCATCTGCCAAATTTTCGAGTTATTGTATGTTAAGTGGCGGAACTTAACGCCACGCTGTGTCCGCCGGAGCTTTAAATATAATAATTGCTCTTAATGGGGCTCGTACCCATAACCATCGAGTTAACAAACATACCCTGTCCCATTGGGTCACAACGATCTCAGATTATTACCTCCCATATAAAATATGTTATACCATACATGTTCATATATTCATTGGCAAAGAGAAACTTTTCACGAACTTTCCGTGTGTGCCTCTAATGGATTTTTTTATTTTATTTTTTCGTTCTATTTATAGCAAGCTCATGATTTTTTCAAGAGCTTTTAAGGTTCCTTTCTTTCCTGAGGATTTAATTTGTATTTACCTAATAATTTATACCTGAGAACGGTATTATGGTTAGTAAAGCTCAAAAAAAAATCTTTACGCTGTATCCCGCACACAGCAGGGTAGATAGAGAGAACCTAGCGTTAAGACACTCCGTTCTTCACTTTCCGCCGAATTCTAGAGGCATCATTCTCCTTATCAACCCTCCTATATGTGGGGGGCAATTATAATTTGAATTCATAACCACCGTATAAAGCCAGGCACATTGTTTCACATTCAGTTCAAATAACTTTATAGTTTATTACATCTAAGCGTGCCAACCGAGCAGACTTAACTAGACCATTGTCACATAAATAGGAGAAGGCACGGTGAAAATTGTACGGTTCATGTGCTTCTCTACATAGTGGCAGAATAGGAAATATTCATGTTGAACCTGATTGTTTTAAGTTTGATCCCATTTGAAGAATAAAGTTATGCTGTAGTGGCATAGCAGCGCAGACCAGTAACTGTAAATGGGACGTTTGTGGGTTCGATTTTCAATCGGTTAATTAAATATTTACATTTTTTTGGCGTTGATTTCAGCCATTCAGCACGCAAACCAGAGTAACGGCACTCCTAAGCACTAGGTTTCTTTTGCATATCCTGATAGATGTCTTAAGCGTGAAGCTGAAAAAAATTAAAGAACCTATACATAGAAAAATTTGATTAGTCCCACGCTCTACGAATGAAATTAAAGTCAAAATAAAAAAAAATCTCTAACATAACATTTATTATACAGCTTCTTTTAACTTTTTTTTTATATTTAATAGCTTCTTTACATAAAATCAATAATCTATACGAGTAAATAAATTTGTTTAATATAGGTATATTTTTTATCTCTAAAAAAGGGCATCGAACTCGCTACATCTACACTATATATAAACACTATAGAACACTCACACAAAGACAAAGTTCAGCTTAGACCTCGTGGATTGTATGTATTTAATGAATATTTTACTCATAAGAGAACAAAGGTAAAAGAAGCAAACAGACAGTTTGTATTTCATACTGTTTTGTAATGTCTAATTGTAATAATTGTTTAAAATTCAAACACTATATAATAAAATAGGTTGTTACAATGAATTCAATAACGATTCAATATTGAATCGATCCTTAAAATTAATTAATACTGCCTGTAATTAACAAACAAAATGTATAGATAACTAAAACATAATCCGATAATAATAATTAACGTTAGTACATGTATGTACATATTTGTGCATAATTATAATATAAAAAAATCTAATCAACTTAACGCTGTATCCCGCACACATCAAGGTAGGCAGAGGGAGCATAGTGGTAGGACACTACATTCCCCACTTTCCATCGAATCCCAGAGGCATTGCATGTTGAGTGAAGAAGAAATTAAAATATAAATTTTAATAAATATTTCTTAAAGAAAAATGAATATTTCCGCCTGAATTCAAGACAATGCGTGTTGATTGGCGGAACTTAACGCCATTTCTTGTCTTATTCGAGCGATTTCTTTAATTGATTCAAAAATTTCAAATTGGTTCAAATGAGAATTTAATTCAAAATCCAGAAAAATAACAACAAACAACAGCTGTCACGGGATAGTAAAAAATATTATGGTAAACGACTTCCCATACGTGACTCTGTAAAAATATAAAAGGAAAAAGGATAATAAAATGTTTGGTCATTACCTACTTCTCTATATAAGATATAAATAAGGAGAGATTGAGTTTAACGTAACGTGATGTAATTTATTACATTATTTCCTCAAGAGACAGATGCAGAGGATCTGTTCTGTGTTATTGATTTTGTAGTTCTATATAGAGGCATAAGCCTGTAGGACTGTGAACTGGACGATTGTGGGTTCGATTCTCATTTTGGGGAATTAATGAATTATTAGATTAATTGCGTCAAGGAGGAATTGAGCCCATAACTGCTACGATGGCTGTGAGATACTGTGCCGGTGCGCCACAAACGGATCGCCGTTATTTAATTGGTATTTCTTGCTATTTTCACACATTAATCAAGTTAATGTTTTAAGTTGTTAAGACTACAAAATTTTGCAATTTCATGAATAAACCTACGACTTTTATTATATTTTCTATCTTTCTTTCTTTTATATTTACAAACAGAGATTTTGCAATGGCACCATAGTGGTATTTGATCTCAGAATTTTCAAGGGAAAAAAATGGAATATTTACTTAGTTTTAAAGCGAATAAACTGTTGAAAACAGCACTTAAATCATTCGAGCGATGGAAGAATAAATTTTGTTATTCACTCTCTCAGCGTGAAGACATTGTCTGAGTGAGGACTTCACATATAAAAGTTTCTGTGAGATATTACACTTGTGGATCAATCACTTGTAAATAAGTGTAGATTTTTAAATAAATAAAAATATAAACTATATAATATACTAGTTATTAATAGGCCATGTGGCCTTAAACTTGAACATCTACTTAAGAATTATAAATATACCCTACTAATATTATAAATTTGAAGATTTGTGAGGAAGGATGTTTGTTCCCCTTTATATAAAAACGACTGAACTGATTTGGATAAAACTTTACAGTTATTTAGCTGGTTAGTATAAACTAAAGAGTTGTGGAGTCGATGCCCGCTCAGAGAAATGTATAAATTTAAATTATTACGTATTCCTGATTATCATTTCATTTCATCATATTTAACATGTTCATTTCCTCGCTCTGGTAACGAGGAAAAGCGCGTGTTGAATTCACGCAATACTGGAGGTATTCAACGGAAAGTGGAGAACGGAAGTGTCTGAATAGGAACGGACTATCTCAAAATAGGTTTCTAGGTTCCCTCTGCCTATCCTGCTATGTGCGGAATACAGCGGGAGGTTAAAAAAATATTTTTCCTGCTTTATGTAGCGGAAAAAATCGATGTTAGGCTTCACCAAAGCAGAGAACATCTCCCTCTACCTACTCTACCATGCGAGATAAAACGTGAAGGTATAAAATAACGACTCAAATGCAACTAAATGCAGTATACGCGCTTTAATATATTTTTTGTCCCCATTTCGACATTTAATGTGTCGCACCGCTTTTTACGATTACGTGCCTGCGAATAAAGAGGTGTTTTACGCTTTAATTTATTCTGAATCTCGTATGAAATATTAATATTTGTATTGAAACTGGGCGTGCTGTAATGTTTTTGTTTTGGTTTTTTATATGTATTGAAAATGTTATTAGTTTTGTTCTTTATAAGTTTTTTTCCCAGTGTAGGTTAGCGCGCCTCCCGTATGTCAGAGTGTAGAATGTAGTGGTGGTCTCTGCTCTCCACGTTTCGCGATTTGTATCTTTTGTTTAATATTTAACTGACGATCGAGTAGCGTAATCTAGCGACGGGCGTGGGTTAAAGAAATGAAAATATATTTAGAAATCTGGTTAAAATAATAATAATAATAATATTTACAAATAATAATGACCGCTACAATCAAAATGAATTCGTTACCAACACTATTAAATTACCAACGGATTGAACTCGTCTAACCGCATCGATTCACGCGTTTAACAATTGTCGTGTAATTTAGTGATTCTACGTTTATTCTGAATGGTTACAGAGTTTCAACTAATACTGTACTCTATAATGATCTATACTTTATATTATGGATGAATTAAAAGATTATTAAATTCACCAGGTTCCCAGGTTCCCGATCATAATCTATTTTTCAGCCTCAACTGCATATATCAGAGTAAACAGAGATAACCTTTTGTCTAGACACTGCAATCTCTCCTAATAAGAGATATTGTGTGTTGAATTTCTCCGCATTTCACACTCCGTCCGTATTATTTTTCTGAAAAATGGTAAAATTTTTTGCTTTATTTATTAATATATAGATTCCTTGGATCCGCTAAACAAAAAACTTATTACTAAGCTATAGAGTGTTGGTTCAATTGCGTTAAGCTCTTTACTTTATAAAACAATTTATACAAGTAATGGTAAAACAAAGAGGTATTTCTGGAATTTTAAAAATGAAAACAACTAAATTTCCGAGTATTTTCTAGTATAGAATTTTCTATTCAATTAAGTTGGAGCTTTGTAAATGTTTTTACGATAAACAATGAAAGAGCGCGGGGATAAAATAAATAGTTGATCGTAAAGGTGGAACAAACAACACGTTTACTACTGTATGGGATTTCAAATAGTGACTTTTTCGTAACGACGTATGACATATTATTAATGAACTGTTAGCAAAAACATGCTCCATAGTTTTGAAAAGCTAAAAAATAGCCAGCAAAAAGTTACTTCGTTTAACGTTTCGTTTGTGTACTTAAAATGTATTTCAGTTGGATGTTTGTCTTTGAACACGAGCGCGGCACGTCAACTGACAGAATCCTTGGTCTGCCAGTCTACCGTGCGCGCGCCACGCTCTTCGCTTTGATAATTCAAGACATTACACGGTGCGTGGTGGAACACAACGCCGCGCGTTACCCGAAATGGACAAAAAAAATAATTCATTACACCGAGAGAAAATAAAACTTACAACCCTCGCATTCACAACCATCGTTGAAAACCTGGAAAACAAATTTTAAAAAGAACAAATAGTTTTTTCTCATAAACCTACACCTATCTATATCTATAATAATATTATAAGACACGAATATTTGATTGAAAGCGCTAATCTCGAATTTATCGAGATAAGATGCAAGACATATGACATCACATTGTAAATTTCGACTCAACTTATTTATTTTCATTTGACCATAAAGGCAAACCCGCAGGTAAATGCTAGTTATTAATAAATCCCACCACACACTAACATCATAGTAAATAGTATACCTTACAAGTAAACTGTTCTAAATTCTTTCCTTATTTGATATGGGTAAGAAGAATGTATCAACATGTCTCCAGCGAAAGCATCTCCCTTTATAAATGTCAAACTAGAAGGGATTTACTGAATTTGTGGAAGAGGGAATGTGGAATTAATTGTTACGTAATATTCTCTATTAAGTTATTGACGCCGTTGTGGAGCAATGGCACAAGCATTCGACCGTAAACGTAACAGTTGTGAGTTCGATTTCGACTCGAAGGAATGAATTATTGTTTTTTTTAATTTCCGCCTTCACGCTGTATCCCACATGCAGCAGAGCAGAGTAGGCAGAGAAAGACTAGTATTAAGAAACTTCCCTCCCCATTTTCCACCGAATGCTGGGGGCATTGTGTGTTGAGTGGCGGAACTCAACGCAGCACTTTTTGCCTCAAAACCAGAGAAATTCAAAAATATATATTTCATTTCTTCAAGTCGGAATCAAAACCTAAAATTTTTTAACCCAAGTTTCATCAAAATTATTGATTATTGATATGTGTATTCGATGTGATAAAAAAACGTCGAAAAGAGTAATTATTTTTCATATCCTTTTTATTTAGCGCTTTAAAACAGTCAGAAGCTGCGCCGCCGGGCCAAGAGGGCCACATACTTTAAGGTTAATTGTAGTTTTGGATCGTGTTTATCAATAATTAATCTCTTTAGTACGTAAATTGTAGCTTCCGAAAGCATTCCTTTACTGAACATTCTTTATTGTTAATATATTATACGAAGAATTTTCACTATTATTCTGTTCCATGTAAAATGTAGAGCGAAACATTGCTAAAATTAATAATAATATATTTAAGATATTTTTTAAATATATAAATATGGAGGTAATTATAAAATATACACTCAAATATTCATCTCTTTACTAAAGATGGAATATTTTCTATCCCTTAAAATTAAAAGAAAAGAAGACCTCGGTTGACCTCCGATAGCACAGTATCGATGATACTGGGAGTAGACCACGTAAAAAGCATGAGGATCTCCAAGAGGATGTATGAGAAGGACGTCAGCAATGAACGAGGCAAAAGAGATGCAAAGTTTAGTGCTCCGTTTTAGCTGGCTAAAAAAATTAAGGTGTTGGCGTCGTGGCAGTGGCACAGCCAGTAACGCCGTCCGTTGCGGGTTCAATTCTTACTCGGAGAACGTTGAAAACACAGTGACTAAACTCTAGGCTCTCTATGTCTACCCTACTATATGCGGGATACAGCATAAAGCCATACTCATGTACCCATGTTCCATCTATGCCATGGCAAAGCTATTTTTTTGGTTAGCTAATGGTACTTAGTAACTACACTAATAATCTACATTTATGTATGTATAGTTTAAACATCCCCTCATCAAATTTGAACCGGCTATCACTATACCAATGTACTTACGTAACTTAAGTTAATAGACATAGTAAATAAACAAAGTAGATTATTCAAGACAGATCTATCATTATCAATTAAAGGATAATCAAGTAAACTACTCAACACGTGTTCCATTATTTGAATAACCATAGTTAATATTGTAAATAATCTTCATATGTTCTTGATTGACATAGATATAATTAACTAAATATTTACATAAACATATATGCACAATATACATATGTAATATACAGGTATAATGTAAGTTGTTATAACTGAACAGAATTATCAATGAAGTAAGGAAGTATATTTTTAGTTTTACACTGTATCCTGCACATAGCGGGGTAGGCGGGGAACATGGGAACCTAGTGCTAAGACACTTTGTTCCCATTAGGACTCTTCCGTTCCCCACTTTCCGAGGCATTGCGTGTTGTGACGCAATCCTGTGCCCCTGCGCCACGACTGGCCTCAACCTGATTAAACATAACGATCGAGAATCAATCGAAGCCATCGAACGGAGTATTTTACATTAACTTTCTATGTTCCCTCTACTTACCCTGATATGTGCGGGATACAGCGTGAAACAAAAAAAAACCAAAATTAACAACGGCTAGTAATAATATTTATATAAACAGTTTTTATAATTTACGTTGAGTTAAATTAAAAAGAGAATTTTAATCGTTTATTTTTATAACCAATCAAATAAAAAAATTAACATCAAACGTTTTAAACCTACGCAAAAAATAATTTCACTGGAAAAAAGGTTACTTCTTAAAAGTTTTTATTTTTGTTAAAGGAAATTCTTAATTTTCGTGTATACAAAAATAATATACCAATTATCTTAATATTCAATTCACAGTATCTTAGTTCAATTAATATAAAATGTTTTATTACGCTTTAACGACGCTCACTTAAATATATATTTTTTTCTTTCTCACTTCCTTCTTCAAGTGATTTGCTAATTGCTTCTGAAATGTACAATGAATTATTAATGTTTATTTTAGAATCGATACAAGTTTATTTGAAATGTTAATTTTGTTTCTCCTTTTTAACTTCACGCTGTATCCCGTGTATAACAAGGTAGAGAGAGGGAAGCTAGTGTTAAGACACTCCGTTTCTCACGCAACACCCAATTAACGATACATTGCAGTTGAATGGCGGAACTCAACGCGGCGCTTTGTGTAAAATAAATCGAAATGTAGAAAAATATCTTCATTATCATAATAAAACAAATCAGCTGAGCGCGAGTCGGACTCACCCGCCTAAGGTTCCGTACTAACTGGAACAGAGTGACAAATATAAGTTTTCAGCTCATTTAAGAAGAACAATAATTATAAGTTTGCAATGATTTTTACCTATCAATTTTCACTTTTCGAATATTTTCCATTATTTGTTTTGTAAGTTCTTGCTTTGTGCTAAATTTCATACGGTCCACCGGAAGTACCCTATAGGTTTTAATTATAAGGCAATTTACATAAAAAATGTATCAAAAACGATGCTTAAATTTGATTGAGTTGATTTAAGAGTTTGGTTTTTCTGTGCCTTGAGGGAGAATAGACCTGAATATACGATATTAATTACAGCTGATTAAACTGGCTCGAGATAAATGGTCTGGATAGATGGGCAGACGGACAACAAGGTCTTTTCCTATAAGGGTCCTATGCTATAAGGGTCCTATCCTATAAGGGTTCCATTTTCCCTTTTTGAGGCACGGAACCCTAAAAACCCAATATCAAGTTAACACGACACAAAATATAATCCGTTATAATTCATTTGACGCGGATTATTATGTTTAATTAATCGAGTTAATTCGCGACATATCGTGAAGCAATTAATAGGTTACTTAATGAAGTGACAAACGAATTAAATGGACGCGTATTAAAAGTGAATTTATCTTTTGTTGATAGGGATGTAACTAATTTTTCTTTCGGTTTTTTGTTAGAGTACGGCAGAGAGAACCTAGTGTTGAGACAAGTTCATATATAAAGTTATATATTCATAATATAGAAATTTCGAGAGAAATTAGTGAGGATATTGTTTATCTTCCACACATTTAAAAACATTGGCGGACCTTAACGCCGCATATACTGCAATTAGAGGAAAATGAGAATATGTAACAAATTAAACAAATCTTGCAATGTACGAGTACATTTCCATTAAATGAAACTAAATCATAAATTAACATAGATATAGCCCGAGTTGACATTTGTAAGTTCCATTCCCACTCGGGGAAATTAATTATTTTCATATTCTCGCTCTGGTAAGAAGATACAGCACTACATTCCACCACCCAACAGGAAATGCCTTGTAAGTTATATAAGTACCGAGTGACTTAACATTAGGTTCCCTCTGCCTATCAGCGTGTAAAGTGTAAAAGATAAACAAAAACATCAAACCGCAAAAGACATCTAAATCCCCACAATCAATAAGTAATGAAACATCAGGAATCAATCAAAAACCAGTATTTTCAGTTATTAAATTTTAAATAAGCATTCGTCGTCTCGGCGTAATACTGAGATCAAAGGAACAATAAAAGGTATTTTCTATAATAATACCTCGTCCGTCGACTTTCTAAGATTTGAATTTTTATTTTACTTTTATAGGCAGGTTATTGGAAGCAGTTGTTTTGTGGTCATTATTTTCTTTATTACAGGTACAGGTTTATTATCCGGTCAGAGCTACCGCGGGTACTTTGAATGTGTCATGTGTCATATACGTCTTAGGTATTATATATGACATATTCCATTTAATCATGAAAACAAAGCCTTAGATAAAAGCTAAATAAATCAAATTCACGCTGTATCCTGCACACAGCGGGGAGGTTGAGTAGCGGGACTCAACGCCGCGCTTCGCCTTAATACCAGAGCGAAGAAATGAAAATGTAAATTTAAATAAATATTTCGTTTCCTCGAGCTGGGATCGAACTCACAACCAGTCCACCTGCACCACGACATGCCTTAATAGGTAAAATATAATAAAAATATACTGAAATTTAACATTACAGATAAGTAAGTGGTTATATTATAAAGTTCATATTAGTTTTTGCAGACAAAGGCATATTTTGTTCGGAATCGGCCAGTCTTAACGAGGCTGGCATTGATCGAAATTGTCTCAAGGGATTTTCAATAACGTCTATAGCTCTGACACTATTGTAGCACAATTGGGGTAAAATAAATTAAGATGTATAGTTAAAAGTTTACACTGGTCTCTATTTTCGAGATCTTGCGTGTTGAGTTACGGAATTAAACGCCGGGTTTTATATTTTACAAAGGAGGAGTGAATTATGAAACATTTCGAGTTTTTTTTTTCGATTTTGTATGCGTAGTAAACTAAAAGTTGTATCGAAGTTATTCTTTTTGATTTAGATTGGGTTAAGAAACTGTCTAAGTTTTATTAAATTCGGATAATTATTTTTTTAAATATAGACAAATGACAGTTTATTTATGTTTATTATTTTTATGTAACTAAATAAGGCATTTTAATAGTTCGAAACAAATAGCTGACAATACTAGCAAGCTCACATAATTAAAGTTAATTGAGCCAACCATATATTTTACATCACTATTATTATAATTTTATAATATCAGCATCGTACAATACAGCAAATATACGTGGTGATATAAAAAAAATTGTTCGCTCTTTTGCCTTGTCCTTTTTCCATAAAAAAAAACTGTTTTCGTACGTAGCTTTAGTAACCAGACATTGTTCCGCCACTCAACACGCAATGTCTCGAAAAGTGGATGAAGTGTTTACAATTTTCAGTAAATTTCCATTTCCTATCCGATTATGCGGGCAACAGGGGTGAAGCTAAAAAACGTAATTTTGAATATAATAAAAATATTATTATACTAGCGGACGCGCGCAGCTTCGCTAGCTTATTTAGGGGTGAATTAAAATAAAACATGAAACATGTGTTCAATTAAATATTTTTAAGAGTCTAAATTTCAAATTTTATAAAAATCGTTGGCGATTTCAAGATTTTTCCATACAAACTTTCAACCAATTATTTGCACCCTTAGGGGGTGAATTCTGGAAAACGATGAAACACGTGTCCAATTAAATACTTTTAAAAATCTAAATTTCAAATTTTATAAAAATCGGTGCCGATTTAAATTTTTTCCCATACAAACTTTGAACCCTTATTTCACCCCTTTAGGGTTAAAATTTTTCAAAATCCCTTCTTAGTGGATGTCCAGATTACGAAAGTAAACTATTGTCCAAATTTAAGGTTTGTACACACAGCGGTTACGGCTGTGCGTGCGTCTTACCTCAGTCAGTGAGGACAAGTCCTTTTATATATATATAGATTATGAAAGTTATATGCGGATTAAAATATAAAAGCACTTCGTTATTAACGCTTTTTCAGCTCATTTCCGATGCACTATATCCACGGTAAATATATCGAATTTTGTAAATATATTTTTGTTTTAAATTTTAAAATATTAAAATTATGCACGCTGTGGCGCAGTGGGAGAGCATATTTTTTTAAAGCTTCGTGCTATATCCCATGCATAGCAGCGTAGGCAGAGGGAATCTGGGAACCTAACGTGAAGACACTACCCATTAAGACACTTCCGTTCCCCACTTTCCACTCCAAGTTTAAATTCCCCGAGTAGGAATCGAATCTCCCGATGGGTTTCTTGTCATCATGAGGCGAAATACTGCTATAATTAAAATCTTTTTAAACGACTTCGAGGTAAAAAGGAACAAGAAATACTCGAAGCCATCCGTTTATTAGTAAAATTGGAAAAAGTATTGAACACAATGCCTATTGCCTATGTCTAGACGGTACAAAGGATGTGTCATGTGTCATATACGTCTTAGGTATTATATATGACACGCTGTGGCGAAGTGGGGCAGGATATTTTTTTAAAGCTTCTTGCTATATCCCATGCATAGCAGCGTAGGCAGAGGGAATTTGGGAACCTTATGTGAAGACACTCCATATCCATTAAAACACTTTCGTTCCCCACTTTCCACTCCAAGTTTAAATTCCCCGAGTAGGAATTGAATCCCCCGATGGGTTTCTTGTCATTATGAGACGAAATACAGCTATAATTAAAATCTTTTTAAACGACTTCGAGGTGAAAAGGAATAAGAAATAATCGAAGCCATCCGTTTATTAGCAAAATTGGAAAAAGTATTGAACACAATGCCTATTGCCTACGTCTAGACGGTACGAAGGATATTTAAAATCGATAGATTACTGTCTTGTAAAGGGAAGTTTGATTGGACGATAGTTGTGGATTCAGTGCCCGCTCGGGTGGATTATTATAGTTCATTAGACTGCGGCGAAGAACAAAAATAAGTTTTTATTCTTAGTGCGTATGTATATATGTCCTTCTCTTTGTTCCCTTGTAACTTAATGGTATAACAGTTACAGTCAGTTCATTGGTGTGAACCAGTGAACGGAATATCTTAAAACTAAGTTATCAGGTTTCCCTCTGCCTCCTCTGCTCTTTACGTGGTACAGTGAGAACCTTAAACAAAAATAAAGAAGAATATCAGTTCTTAGTATGCAGAGATTCATGATAGGGTGATATACCACAGTTAGTGATACAGCTAAAACGACGAACGAAAGTACATCATGTTAATATACTTTGCTTACTATGGCTATCTAGTATCACTTTGTTGTCCGTCTGTCAAGACTATTTACCTTGAGATTGCGTGGATGTATCAAATACAAACTAAAATTAATATTAAATATCTGGTCTATAGTTCCTGGAAGCACAGAAAGAAATATGAGATACGAGCATTCATGTTTCAATTTTACTGCATTATATAAAATCGTATGTATAAAATTCGCTGTAATCAAAACCTTTAGAGTTCCCGTGGATCTGTTGTTATAAAATTTAGCATGAAGTAAGAAGTAACAATAAAAATCACAATAAAATCCGAAAAGTAAAAGAATATAGGTATTTAATAGAAAAAATAATATATATATATATAATTTTTTTTAACAAAAGATTTGCTTAATCTCAGAATGTAAAATTTTTTAAATCAATTATTTGTCTAAGTAAGAATTGATCCTACTACCTTCGTGTAAAACATCCACTCCACTACGTCGTTCATTTTTTTACTACAGCACTCTACGTGTAAACTACAAATGATATCGATATTTTATTTTAAAGATTGAATAAAAGACGCGTAATGTGTTCCAAAGTGTTTTCTGATAGAGCACTCTCGAGATAGGTTTTGAATCTAAAGCATTATTTAAGTATTCATGTCATTTACAATGTTTCTTAAATCGTCATTATTAAAAAATAAAAATGATCATTACATCACATATTATGCAAAAATGATTATGGAATTCTTTTTTCTCTATTTCTTATCGATGTATTTTCGTCGCGTAGACATGTATGTACCCAGTTCGATTTGAATTATTCTTTTTTCATTGCATAAGGAGAGCCCAGAGCTAAGAGGTGGTCCCATATAAATTTTATGGCAATTCTTTCAGTACTTTTTGAACCTGAGAATCTCGTGTTACAACACCCTGTTCCCAGTAAGACACTTCCGTTATTTTTCCCTAACAAAAATATATATTGGGAAGATTTCCAAGAAACGTCGGTATCAAATCAATCCAAATCAAATTCCATTAGACGATGAGGACGAAAAAGAAAATTAATTTTAAAATAAGAAATATCAATATCAATATCAATAAAAGTGACTAAAACAAATCTTTGTGAAATCATAAATTTTATTTTCAAAATGAAATAATAATAAATATAATAAAAGTATCCTCTGCTCTTACATTTCATATTACACGTAAAAGGTTCTAGGAATCTCGTACCAGAGCATTGTACGCAGAAACGAAACGGTGATGCATTTTAAATTATTCTTTGATGGATTCTAAAGAATATGTTCGTCTGCCAAAGTCTGTAATGGATGTCTGGAAAAGGTAATTTTATTTTGTTTTTAAGCTTGTATTATGACTTGTAATTTAGTAGAAAAAAATATTTAGATTTAACCTGAAGCTTGGCTTGTTTACCCTACTGTAGAGAATTTATCAAATATAAAAAACTTTCTGAGAATTAAATATTATAAACTAACGTAACAATTCAAGAAAATCGAACCTATTGCCTTGAGATAAAGGCTATGTAAAGATTATTGTACATAAAAGCAAAGTTTATTACAGCTGTATAGAATTTAATAGCGCATTTACATGTTTATCTGTTCCAGCCCAAGCGTAATGCTTCTAACTTCATTTCATACATACATACATGCATTTGAGTGATAATTCGTAAACAATGGGAAGAAATGAGGTTGGAACTAGGTTGATGGGAGGGTTTTGAATAGATTTTATGATATTATTATTTTTCTTTGGATATTTTTTTTAAGTTTACGTTTTTTTTAAGTTTTTATAAAGATGAGTCAATTTTAAGATACTCCCATACTCTGGAGATACTAAATAATTCATTCCCCTTAGAGGAATGTGGAAGACACACGACTGTCAGGAACCAGTGGAGTATTTCTTAAAATTCCCACAAAAACGGGAGTAAACGTTTAAGTTTTGAAATTTCTAGCAGTTTCAAAGGAGGTATATGGTTTTATGCATAGTAACTTTTAATTTTTGGTACCCAGACCCTCTTTTCCGATGGATTTCGTGTTGAGTGGCGGAACTTAACGCCGCGTTTAGTTTAAAGCGGAGAAATAAAAACAATTTATTGCCCGAATTGGACATCGAGCCCATTTATTGCAAGTACAGCCAGACTTCATCTCACTGTTCTACGTTAGCGAAATAGGTTTTAAAATAAGCCTCACATAATGAATTCTAACTTCTAAGCGTATTATTAACACGCACTGACCTACATACTTAAGAGTCACACATTATAATAAATAACCTATTAACATACGATCTGTATTTCTAAAGCTTCTAAGTCGTTATTGCATATACTTACATATATAATACACGATTATTATATGGAAATACGATGTAATTATACGGAAATATTTATATAATTTAAATAACAATAAGTTTTTCTTTATTTTACGATAGACCAATCAACACGTAAACAATTAAGCGTGAAAGGGAATGGAGTGTTTTGACACTATGTTCTCCCTGTCTGCCTTAAAATGCAGGACAATGCGTGAAAACATCCTGACCCTTAATTAAATGACTATGCTTTTAAAATAAACTGTGAACCTAGAACCTTTCACAAAATACGAAATAAGTAAGAAACCCTTTTAACACCAGGCTACGAACTGGAATTCCTTTGCTATCATAAACTTTTGTGGGAGTGCTTCGTCAGCGTCGTTATAAAGAAGGTGACTTGGATATATTAATTTCTGTCGTCTTCAGCTTACTATTATATTATAGAACAATTTACGAGTTGGCTTTCATCGGTTTCAATATTAGGGTTGTCTACCTTATATACATATTATGAATATCCCGCACACAGCTGGGTAGGCAGAGAGAACCTAGTGTTAAGACACTCCGTTCCCCATTTTTCACCGAATTTTTGAGGCATTGCGTGTTGAGTGGCGGAACTCACCGCCGCTATTTGCCTCGATACCAGAGCGAAGAAATGAAAATATAAACTGAAACAAATATTTCATTTTCTCGATTCCACAACCTCGGGGATCGAATCCACAACCCACACTTGTGCCCCTGCGCCACTACTGGCCTCATCAGAGTAGATTATTCTATGATATACTCGTTTGAAAACTATTTAGGCTTCAATAGACCTTGTATCAGATAAAACACGATCTATTGAGCATAAAAATAAATTTGGTTATAGAAATATCCAGAAATAAATAAATATTATTAATAAGTCATACAGAAAATAAAAAATACTGTTTACCTTTCGTTTCTTTTTTTTTCAAATGGTAAAACTCCATGCCGCACTATAAATATACGTTTTTGATAAAAAAAAGTCGTATCTTCCTGATTTATTAAAAAAACTCATATTCTTTATTTCGTTTACCAGCGTACAGAGAAAGAAAATGGTGTTAATACATTTACATAGGTTTTAACTATCCGTCTGAATTCGAAAAATTGTTTGTAGAGTAGCGGAACTCGTCGTGCATCGTCTACCAGAGTGGTGAAATAGAATTTGTACATAATGATTTCCTCAGATGGGGTTCAAACCCGCAACCATCGCTTTTATGGCAAACGCTGAAAAACTAACTTATCCCTGCTCCTATATTAGCCTTTACATAACTTATGGTCATTTCCATAAAATTAGACAAATAAAAGTGATTTATAAAAAAATATACAGGTACTATATTTCTAAAATTGTGGATGAAACTTGGGTTGTTCCTTAATAAATCCTTAATAATATGTAAGCCACTTAAATTAAAATGGATCGTCTCAGAATGATTTTAAGTTTTTGAGAAATTGGCGGACAAATATACAAATATATTTATACCTACTCATAGTTCGTTTCCTAAGATTTGAACCATTTCCATGTAACGCAGTCTAGTCCCTTGACAATACAAGTTAGTGTATTCCCTTTGATCAGCAGTAACAGCCGGTGGACAGGACGCCCATCAAATAGCTTGGATGTACAAAGGCTTGTCGTTATAAGGTTACTGTACAAAACTTGGAATGGCTGTTGGTTAGAGAGGCCAGAGTCAGACTGCAAACGTGACTGTTTTGGGTTCGATTCCCACTCGGAGGATTTTTTTTTTATTTCTCCACTCCCGTAACAAGCCAAAGCGCGTTGAATTCCGCCACTCTACACGCAATTTATCGAACTGTGCGTGGGAGACGGAGTGCCTTGACACTAGGTTTCCCCTAGCTGCCCTACCCTGCTATATGCGGGAGCCTGCTATATGCCTTTATCAAGGAAGGCTATATTATAACGCCTTAATTGCAGTGGCGTAGCTAGGGTATTTGCTGCCCGGTGCGGCTTAGGGGACTTGATGCCCTTTAAAATGGTCTAAGGTCTAAAAACAAAGAAAAAACAAAGTGATCGTCGACTTTGATGCCCCTTTTCCTTTTGATGCCCGCACCCCCTAGCTACGCCACTGCCTAATTGTTTCGATATCTCGGACACTTAGAATGTGTCATGTATTATACATACTCTTAGCTATATGCATTCGATAATGGAAGTGAAGGCTCCAGTAAAATACAATAAAATAAATTACCTTAGATGTTTTTATTAAAGTGAACTTTCTCTAGTGAATAACAAGAGAAAAAAGAATCTAAAAAACAGAATAATTAGTCACTCTATGAAAGGGTGAAAGCACCAAAGTCTTGCAATAACACATTTTTTACAAACACACAATTGTGGGGGACAATTTGTTTTATTTACAACCGTAGTAAATAAGCAGAGAGTAAGTTAATGGGTTTTTATTGCGGACAATGGCTACGTACAAAGCAAAGAAAATACTATAAGAATGAAGAAATAAATGTATAACTGAGGAATGAGATGTTTTTATAAGCTTTTATTTGATGAACCAATTCTATTAAAATATATACATATTCTTAGCTTGACGCTGTTTCCTTCATATAGCAGGGTAGATAGAGAGAAGCTAGTGTTAGTTCATTAACTTACAGTAAATCAGTAACTTACATAGCCAATTTACATAGAAATTATGTAATTTTCATAAATATATCAATTTAAGTTTTTTCTGAGTAATAGTCAAATCCACGCCCATTGCCCGCCCTTCAAGTAGACATTTCTACACAGCCACAATCAATACACTAATATTATGTTATATCCAATATCTCTGTATGATAGTTGAATACTTCATCTTGTCCAGCTCTAATGGATCCAGTTGAAAAATGAAACATCACGCGACGCTCGGACGAAACCTTTTCGGGGTCTTACTTGAAAAATGATAATAGTATACCTATTTAGATGAATATGTCTAAAATAACTTGGTGTGATAGAATTTTTTTAAGATCTGAAGAACAGCTTCACGCTGTACAGATAGAGCAGGGTAGGGAGGGAACTTAGTGTTAAGACACTCCGTTCCTCACTATCAGCCGATTTAAACTAAAAAATATTGTCTCCATAAAATCCAGCACCTTTCTCTTTCCATTAGGAATTTTAGAATAGCATTTTTGTGGCTACTTGAAACTCGTCAATAAATCTATGCAGTAGGTTCTTTCGGCTTTGCGTCATCTATGACGGGAAAAATATATTTACGCATTGAAGCATAAAAGTATATCACTAAATTTTCTTTAATATGAAAGTGGTTTTTAAGGCGCACGCTGTTTTCCACAGGGTTCGCAGAGGAAACCGAGTGTTAAAACATTCGCCTTTTCAAACATTCAATGTTGAATGATGGGATGTTACTAAAGTGACGAAATGAAAATAATTAATCTCCGACTGGGAATCGAACCTACAATCGTTAAGCTTACAGTCCTAAAACTGCAATTATGAAGCCAATTCTTCAAAACAAGAATTTTAGTTCTAGTTTCGTAATAAAAATACAAATAATGTTCACCTTATATTAAATCCTATAAGTCCCACTTTGTTGAAAAGGAGCTCGGCTAAAACATTTATTTTCCTCAAGATATTTTTCTTTGCAGTTTAACACTTGATAAATGACTGAATATTTGGCCATCTTAAATATATAAAGTCGTACGGAATACGAAATTAGTTTAGATATAGAGTGAGTTACTTCTGTTTGTAGAAAGAAAATGGATTTTAGAGCTCATCGTGGCGCATTGGGACAGCATTTAACTATAAACGTCGTGGTTGTCGGTTCAATTTCCACTCGAGGCAATTGATTTTATTTAAATTATTTTCATTTACCGCTCTGGTAAATAAAGCACAGCATTAAGTTCTGCTATTTATTCTGATAGATATAAATATAAATATATAGTTTATTGAAATAAATTAAAAATAAGCATACTTTCGAAAATTCCATAGAGCTAAAGAACACTACAATAGCAACTTTAAAGAAATAACACAAAAACTTTTAACTATCGACGTCTCTAAGAATTTCTTATATCATTACTCTCCGCGTCTCAAGTTAGACATTACTGGTACGTAACAGGTGCTAAGTTTAAGTTTGCTCTAAATTGCCACAGTTTTAAAGTAATAGATTGGGTAATTCAAGTTATCTGTGAAATGTATGTCTTTTTTGTTATTTCTTGTTTTTTCTCTGTCTTGACTCTAATGTGAATTGTAAGAGATTAGAGAGAGAATTCGGTGGGAAGTGGAGAACGAAAGTGTCTTAATGGGAATGGAATGTCCTAACAATAGGTGCTAAGGTTCCCTCTGCCATCCTCTGCCACTTGTCTTAACAAGGGGGTGTTAAGTTTCATTCAAAGTCTTGATGCAGGCAGAAAGGGGGGAGGCGGAGTGTAAAATTCTAATACTATTTAAATATACAGTTCCACGATGTATCCCGCACACATCATAGAAGGCAGAGGGAACCTACAACCGGTCGCGTTAACATTTACACACTTGTGCCCCTTCGCTACGACTGGCCTATATAAATACGTATTTAGATATAAGTGTATTTTAACATCAAAATTCTAAATCTATATAAATTTCAAAATTCTCTATGAAAACTTGCGTTTAGGTAACATGTTTATGCAAAGCGGATTCGTTCGATGTTATAACTCCACGCTGAAATAGATTTATACGAGACATTAAACGTTTAACGTCGACATGTTAGATAATATCTAGACTAATATTATAAAGCTGAAGAATTTGTTGGTTTGAACGCATTAATCTCAGAAACTATTATTTTAAATTGAAAAGAAAAAAATGTTGGATAGTCCATAGTTGTACAAGGCATACAGTGGCCTGGGGTCAGAGTTGTATCCAGCACTTATATTGTGTCCCAGGTCATACACAACTCTTAGCTATTTGAGTTAGAATTCGTGCTATGGGAGTTGTTTTAATTTTAAACATATGGTACGAAGATATCGTTCCATTACTCCATCTGATAATTCTATTCTAACGAATTAAAAAGATTGTATGGCGTAATTCAACGCCACATACTTTCTTAACAGGACAGGTGAAAAATAAAATATTATCAACCACCAAGGTACGAATCTCTGGGCGGAACTCAACGCTGCTCTTTGCCTCGTTACCAGAGCGAGAAATTGAAAATATTTAATTTTCCTCGAGTAAAAATCGAAACCACAACCTGTCACGTTTACGGTTTCACGTTTGTCCTCACTAAAGGGACGAAAATGTCTTAACACCAGGTTCCTAGGTTCCCCCTGTCCTGGATGCTATATCCTGGATACAGCCATGTACATACATTATACAATCAGACATTGTTCTACGCTGATAGCGTTAGCTAACCTATTATTACGTCAATAACATTTCATGACACCGTCGCTACTCTTATATTGCTTGACTTTAACATAATGAATTTATATACGCCATGAGTTTCAGTATATGAGAATTTTCTCACGAACACGCATTAAATTATATAAATTATTCAGAATATATGGGTTTTATTGCGAATTTCGCCTATAAATTTTATGACGCGTTATAACGAGATGCCTGCTATGTTGAGAGGGTTATTAAAGCTTATATTAAAGTTTAAATAAATAATTTCGAAATAATATGGAGAAAGCGGAAAGATTTTTTTTATAGATAATTTCGGTTTGTTGATTTTTTTTTTCAGAATAATTGAGTAAGCAGAAAATATATGTACAAAAAAAACTGATAAAAAATCCATTCTCTACTTTTTTCGAATATGTCGTGGAAATCGACTTCTGTCCTGCCAAAAAGAACAAAAAATATATTTCGAATATTTTATTATAGATATAAATATCATATTTTTCAAATATTTCGCATCAACAATCTTCACTTTCTATGAAAAACTTTCACTTATTTAAAACTACGTTGACATTAAAAAATCGAAAAAAAAATAATTCAAGCTTTTTTCGTTTTTAAAACACCCACGCTTCCGGTTTTCATACTCGCGTAGAAAAACTATGTCTATGGGTTTAACTTTTCTATAAAAATGTGCTTTTCGTGCAAATTGTGACCCATTTTCAGTTGAAACGCTGCTATAATACCGGACATACGTAAGAGCATTAAATAAAGTTCCCTATATATGTGTAAATATAGTTAGAATATATTTTGCTAAATATACAAAGATTTAAAGAAGAGAATATACTTTAAAATCTGTCAATAGTCTACTAATAGTCTGTCTGTCTGAGAAAAATGCTATATAATTATTATATTTTTTTAAAAATAACACGATTTAGAATAGCTAACTTGGCTTGGTTTTGTAAAAGCATCTGACTGCAATTACAAAGGTAATTGGTGGGATCTTATGAGGAATGAATTATATTGATGTACTTGCCTTGCAAGATAAAAAGCGGCGTTAAGCTCTGCCACTCAACATACAATGTTTTAAAAAAAAATGAAGCCTCTTCTGTCTACCTACCCTTGCTATACAATGAAAGAAAATAAAGAAGTCAAAATATTAAAGTCATTTTCTAGTCCATTACACACCCTCCACACCTTCCCTTAAAAAGGATTGATCTTAGATGTTTTATATATGAGTAATGTGTTCCTTCCAATTCATAGGTTTTTGTTCAGTTACACTTTGTGTTCTTGTCAATTACCAGCTGTGCGTAAGTTCAATTATTTTAATAATAAATTGATCCTATAAGGGTTCCGTATATACCTTTTGAAATACGGAACTCTAAAGTTGATTAGTTAATTATTTATACAGTAGAAATAAATTTTACTACAGAATTAAGTCATTTAAAACAGCATTGTCGTTTCCGCTCTTACTATGGCAAGTCATCCGACATTCGTTACTAGTGATTAACGGTAAATGGGGACAATCAAAGTCTTCATTAACATTTATTGTTTTTTTTCTGCCATAATAAATCACTCGGATATCATAATATATTCATGAGTCATTCATTTACAATTCTTGTAGTGTAATGTAATGGTACGCCAAACGCTCTGCATATCTCTTTCATATCGTTCACTGCCATCAACCTTTTCATACATGCTCTCCTCCTCATGCTATCTATCATCGACACTTCTCACACTTGTGCGTGCTTTCAAAGGTCAAACTAGGTGCCTTCTAGGTGCAACTACCTGCCTTCTTCTTCTTCTTCCTCCTGGCATTAATCCCGGCTATTGCCAGGGTCTGCCTTCCTACTCAACCTACTCCACTTTGCACGATCTTTATCTTTCTTTACCTTTATCTTTATCTTCTCCACTAGGTACCGTGCATCTCTCATTAAATCTTTTTTTCTATTCCAGTTAAACTGACTTCACACATATGAAAAAAATATTTTATCATAGATATACAATGTAAGTACAAAATTAATTGTACTATTCCTCCCTGGAGTACAATACTAGAAAGCCGTATTTTAATCAAAGCTGTAAAGAGAATAAATCTTGGCAAAACACCATCTAACTTTTTGGTAACAAAAGGCGTGAGACGAGCAAATTGGTTATGGCCTACGGTTATAAAGTTTTACAAGTGACAAATATGTGTGTGTGAGGACCTCGTGGTACAATAAAATAGAGTCCGACAGTAAATGGAACGAAGTGGATTCAATTCCTATTCAGGGGAATAAAATGTTTTAATTTTTTCACACTGGTAACTAGATAGACCCTATTATATGTGGGACGTCGTTTTCCATGCACCGTCCAAAAATTCAAGATTGTACATATATTGGCGGAACTCAACGCTGCGCTATATCTTGCCACAATCACGAGGAACAGGAAATAAAACTAATTTAGTTCCCCGACTGGCAATCGATCCCAAACAGCTAGAAGCTGTGCCGCTGCGCTACGACGGCCTCAAAAACAATGATGCGAACACAACACACGCAATCTTTTAAAACTTAATATGTTTAATACTTTTTTTATAGCACATGGCAGGGTAGGTAGGGGGAACCTGGGAACTTATTATTAAGTCATCCCATTAGACATTTTTGTTCTCCACTTTAACCCGAATTAATTAATTTTCAATACAACGAAAAAATAAAATAAAAATTATGTAACGACTGTCAGTCAGTTTCTTTTAAGGTCCTAGTTTCATAAGAAAGAATAAGACTAAGTTTTACCTGTTAATCCTGCCACATGCGGGATACAACGTGAAGCTACAAAAAAAAAGAATAGAGTACGACAGAGAGTCCACTAATATAATTCTGGTATACAGAATCTAGGTTGTTGCCTTCATAATAGAGAGAGATCATTAATTCCTGAATTCTGAAACTAGCACAGTTGAATGGTGACCTAACCTCTTTTCACTTTATTGAATTTTTAAATGGTCTGTATTATTTTCTTGTTTAATGAGTTTCTTCACGCTTTTTCCCGCACAACGAGATAGCTAGTCGCGACTTAATTTTGAAGACACTCGTCCCGATTTTCGAGGCATTGCGTGTTGGAACATAACGCCGCGTTTCAACCAAAGTGGGAAAATGAAAATATATTGAAACAGAATCGAACCCTAAACATTCGTGCACGGTGCCACAACGGTCTCTCGATTAAATATTATACTAACATTATACATGTTTAACTATCATTAACAGTCCTAATTAAAGGCTAAATACACAAGTGACATTTATAACGAATGAATAAATAATGACTTAACTGTAATAGTTTCGTTTTGCGGTAACAACTACTTACTAAGCTACCTTTACCTTCCATTTACTCTGTAAGTGAAAGTTAAATTTATTGAAAATTAAATAAGCTGTTATAATTAGTTAAATTTACATCTATATATATAAAATCGAAAGGTCACTCACTTATCACGAAATCGCAGAAACTACATGTGCTAGGAATCTCAAATTTTGCATAGGAGTTACTTATAGAACGTAGGTGCTCGCTAAGACGGGAATTTGTAATATTCGACTACTAAGGGGGTGTTTTTGAGGTTGAAAGTTTATATGAAACTTCGTTACTACAAATGCTAGGAGTCTCAAATTTTGCATGGACGTCACTTATAGGACGTAGGTACTCATGGAGACAGAAATTAATAATAACGTAGTTCACGCGGGAGAAGCCGCGGGCGGGCCGCTAGTTCTATATAAATATTGAAAAATAAACATAATAGAGTATCTGTAGTGTTTTTATCTTCACCACTTTAAATGAAAGTATAGTTTTAAGTACTCTTCTTATTAAAAGTCTAATTAAAACATTACACACACAAGAGACATTGCTTTTTGAGTGGCAGAACTCAACGCCGTCCTTTATCTTGTTTCTAGAACAAGAAAATAAAAATAATTCATTTCCCCGAGATGGCATCAAACCCACAGCTTTCGAGTCAAGCGCTGTGCCTCCTCATTATTAAATGTTTCACGATTTTTTTTACTTCATAAAGCCTAGATATTTTATAAACATTCTAAGAAACACCAGCTAAAACCTTTTTGAATTTGATATTCTTTCCACCAAATCATTTTATAAATAGAATATCTTAGTAAGTCAAAGGTTAACAAAAGTATTATCTTCTTAGTAGAATTTTTATTACCGTAAGCCTCTCTAGGGACTGACAATACTGACAGATGGATATTGGCTATATTGATGAAACTGTTTTGCAAAACACTCGTATATTGAATTTATTTTTTATCATAAAATACAGCCATTTCATGCCACGATTGCAGGAGTGTTTTAACACTATATCCCTTTGCCAACCTTGCTAAAACCGGGATACAGAGTGAAGTTAAAGAAATATTTAATTTTATCCATTTTGTTAAATAAATATAAAACACCGAAATTACACCTCCTAATTACAAGGGACCTTTGAAAGGCTCATGAAGAATGAATGTGTGTATGCACGTTTAAATGTTATGCGGTGAAAATATTTCGCCGTGTGAATTTTAGGCTTTAATTTACCGTTGTTTGATGACATTTTAAATAATATAAGAGATAGGCAGGTACTGTTTGATTGTAAATGTAATGGTTAGGGGTTCAATTTCCAATCGGGGGAATGATTATATTTAAATGGGGGACGGTGAGGCCAGTCGTGACGCAGGGGTTTACAGTTCAGTTTTGAACTGAACTGTAAGCGCGACTGGTTATGGGCTCGATCCCCACTCCAGAAAATTAAATATTTAGTTAAATTTATATTTTCATTTCCTCTTTCTGGTGTCGAGGCAAAGCGCGGTTCCAGAGACGGTAGTGAAATTCAATGCCGGGCCTTGACCTTGGTTCCAGGGTGAAGAAATGAAAATATTAATAAATAATAATTCATCCCCTCGAGTTGAGATCGATCTCACACCCATCGAGTTACTGTCACACCCTCGTACTCCTGCGCCACGAAATCCTCAGAAACTTCCTTGAAAAAATATATAAAAGACTATTAAGAAGAACACGCTAAATACGTTGAACGTTAGGGGACTACAAATGAGATGAGGTCTATCTGTTAACCACTTAGCTATTTGCTTAACTAATGGGTGGCTATACAAATGTTTATATTGCTTACTTTAATTACTTATACAGTCCAACTAATAAGTATTTAGTTTCATTTTATTTTATTTATTATTTCTTTATTGTACACAATTAAAAAAAATATATGCACAAAAATAAGATCAACTTTGTCTTTAGTTTTTCACAGGGTATCTAGTGTCAAGACACTCCGTTCATCATGCACTGCAAAATAGTCATATTATCATGAAACCTGGCAGTTATACATAGCTTATGTGTCAATACAATAAGTAATTTTGGGCTCAGATATAGCCTCCGAGCACATTTTATATAAAAGAAGAAGAAAAAAGTATTATTTTGCCTATCTAAGTACTCTATAATCTAAATTACATTAATAATATAATTTCGCATAAACAATACTGTCAATACACAAAATAATATGATAAAGCTAAATTATGAATACAATATCAGAATTTTATATGAACATTTATATGACTTATATAAAATAAACATTGACTCTGTATATTTTAAATCTGATATTAATATGTTTAATATTTACAGTTTCGTTTATGTGTATTCATTATTGTGGAAATGAAGAAAATATATATGTATTTATATTATGTGAAATTATATACGAGTATCAGCTTCACGAGGCCCAACGTGGCGATCAGAAAATGTGACTATAAACGCGACGGGTTGTGGATTCGATTCCCACTCCAGGAAATGGAATATTTAATATTTTCATTTTTTCGCTCTGGTATCGAGGCAAAATATTATTATTATTAAATTACCTCTGCCTACCCTGCTGCAAGAGTTTAGCGTACGTCTACAGTAACGACGTTATAAAAAAACTATATAAACATTATTTTATAATAAGACTATAAATCAACCTCACTTTTCTCAAAAATTTCAGCTTTTCCCGTTAATCTTACGAAAACCGTGTAGTTTACAAAAACCCTTCTAACGTTACGATCTCAAGCGGTCCACGTCTTAATAATGTATGGTGAAACCCGATTCGTTCTTTATTAGACTGCCTTTTACTAACCAAACTGAAATTTATAGCTTCTACTAAATAGCCAGTGAGTAATGCTTGGGTGTAATTGTTTATGTTTTCTGTTATCAGTAGACGTGTACAATGTAATAGATATTTTGTAGAAACGGGTGCTTGTATTAAGTTTTTAGCTACTTTTATTTAAGTAATATTTTCAGTAAGAAAAATGAGCAAAATGTAAATATCATTATATATTTTTTAAAGCTAAGGAAGCCAAGTGCCATGACTCAAGTCACTCCGTTCTCCAATTCCCTCCTAATTTTCAGGATATTGCGTGTTGAGTGGCTAAACTTAACTTTATGCTTTGTTTTGTTACAAGGGCTAGCCAAACAAAAATAGTTCATACCCCCGAGAGGGAGTTGAACCTACGAACAGATGTTAAACCACTGGCCACAATAATCTTTGGCGTATAACACGAAACACTCGTATCTAATATTTAAATTTCTCCATTTTTATAGAAAGTGTACATTTCCAAACAAGCAACAGCTACCGGAAGTGTTAAAACTGAATGAAAAATTCACCCAACGTAGAAAATTGTAAATTCAAATTGACTATATATTGGTTCGCTCCAGCTGTAGAGCATAGTAATTAAATAGTGAACAGTGAAATTGTGAATAGAACATACAGTTATAGCGACGCTTTGCGTGACCTGATTTTTTTTCAGCTTCACGCTGTATCCCGCTTATTGCAAATTAAATCCCTTCTTCACTTTTAACCTAATTATCGAGAAATATTATAATAATACAAATAATTTCCAGGTTCCCTTTACCTGCAATGTGCGGGGTACAGCGTGAAGCTAAAGAGATAAAAAAACATCATCAAAATAAAACATAAACGTCATCTAATTAATAAAGCTAAAAAAGTTCACTCTCAATAATAATTAATTGAGGAAAAGCCTATTTAATTTCTTAAAGAAGTTTTATTAAAGCTTACAAAAACTCTAATTAACAGAGCAATCATTTTAAATAGGCGTTTAGAACAATATTTTATTTCAGTGTTATTATTTTTTAACTTTAACATTTTCCATGTGCTATCCTATACTAAAAATAAAAAACATTTCAACAAAGTGTAAGTGGATTCGCGCCTGCGCCTCTTGGAAACCATCCAAGAGCTCTGACCACTAAGCCATACGTCCTTATCACACTTCACGCTGTATACTGCGCATAGCAGGGTAGACAGAAAAAACTGGAAATGTAGTGTTTAAACACTCCATTCCCATTAGGACATTTCTTTTCTCTATTGTTCGCTGAATTCTTGAGGTATGGAACGTAGAATGTCGGAACGAGAAAATTAAAATATTTAATATTTCATGTTTGCTTATTTCATATCTATCTAGGCAGTAGGAAGGCGTATGAAAAACTGTTTTTTCTGCATAGATCTCGATCCCAAGGGGAATCCAGCATAAAAAGAAGACTATATGTTGCCCCACAACCCACTCTATTTTTCAGAGTTTTTTTTTCAAATCCAATTATTCATGAATTCAATGATATATTGTGACCATTTCCCCGAGTGGAGATTGAACCCAAAACCATATCTTATACACATTATGTATATTGTATATACAACCTTACATACATATCTGAAGCGTTCTCTCGTAACTAAGCCACATGTCGACGTTTTCTCAAAAAAAGAAACTTAATAACGAAAAATAGTAAGAAATGTATGAATTTTTCTTCACAATTCAGTGAAAAGGTGAACATAAAAGGTTTGTGGGCACTTGCTAACTGTAGAGCCTTTAGACCGCCCTCGCCTTTTGTAAACGTAATAATGACAGAAACAAAAATGAAAATATAAACACTGTGTGGACGTGGAGCTCTACAGTGAAATTACAGGGTTAGAGTTAGTTCACTATATGTATGTGTGTTTTTTTAATTATTACTTTTTTAGATTAGGCAGGAAAGTAAGTTAATTATAGTTATTATATATTTTTTAAATATTTTAATAACTTTTCTTAAAAATATAGTTATTATTATAGTATTTTAGCTTATTATTCACAGAATTACTTAGCGTTTTCCGAGCAGTTGAGAAAAACTCAACGCGGCTCATTGTCCTGTTTCCAGTGCAGAGTAAGAAGATCAGAAAATATTCTTATATTATGGTGTACCGCTTTGCCAAGAAGGTCTCTTATATATTTTTAAAATAAAAAATAAGAATGCGTCATCGTTGTCGTCAGAGCGTGCGTCGTACACAACTTCAAGTGAAACTACCTTAAGAAATAGAAGGCTAACGTTAATAGGTTTCTTTAACAATATTTAGGTCACAAATATGGTACTGGAAGTAATTTTAGCAATTTAATGGTTAAAAAACTTTGAATATTATAAAATTATAAAATATTAATTAACAGTAGGCTACAACTAGATAGGTACTCTTAAAGAAAGTAGGAGTTTCAGTGCTGATCAACACTCTTCCTCGTTTAATTAAACTTAAAATAAAATGTATAGGAAAATTCATTTTTAGATAATCTTACGATATTTTTGTAGCGAAAAAAATAATGTTAATTTTTTTCATGTAGAATGATAATATTTTAGAAAGTTTACTTCAGTTAAAACATAGTGAGGCCACCAGCGTTCGACTGTAAACGCGACAGGTTGTAGGTTCGATTTCCACTTGAGGAAATTAAATATTTGATATTCTCATTTCCCCGCTTTGGTAACGAGGCAAAGTGCGGCCTTGATTTCCTTTACTCTATACGAAATGCCTCCAGAATTCGGTGAAAAATGGGTAACGAAAGCGTGTTATGGGGACGAAGTTTCTTAACACTAGGTACCCAGATTCCCTCTTCCTACCCAGCTATGTGCGAGTTACAAAAAAAAAACAAAAAAATGTAAACACATAATTACTATAATGGAGCGTCTACGATCATGGCATACCTTTTGGCTTCCTGTACCATAATTACATTCTTTATATAGCTCTTCAGTTGACCTTATTCCAATATCCTCGACATATTTTTTTTTCAATATTAACTTGAAATCCCTCCCTTTCCCACTTGTTCTCTCTTGCATCATGTATGTATAATTTAACCACTTAAATTATAATATATTTAAATATTTTATTTCAAAATATTGATGTCAAGTCTAGCCAAATATGTATAATACGACGTTGAGTTACGCAAATCACCACTCTCTAAATATTTTTGAGGCCGTCGTAGCACAGTGACTACAGTCGACAGACCTTTGTGCCCTTGCGTGACTTGACGGTTGTGGGTTCGATCTCCACTCGAGGGAATGAATTATTATTTCTTAATATTATCATTTCTTCGCTCTGCCAATAAGGCTTTTATAATTGAACTATTGGGCCCGAACGCGGCTACGTCCGCTTGAACTATACGAATATTTACTAAATTAAATATATTTATGGAATTATTTTCAGTTTTCAATAGAGAGATGCGCTAAACAAGCTTATTTTGGTTGACGTTTTCTAACAACAAACTTTGCAAATCGTTGCTTAGCAACGACGGTTGTTATTAACATGGCGGAATAAATTGCATGTCAAATTAATAAGTATTTTAATATATTGGTATATATCGGAAATATTACAAATATGAGAAAAAAAAATATCCTATGTTCATCCCGAGACCCTCAAGTATCTCTATATGAGTATTTTATCACAATTAAATTAGCGGTTTGGCCCTGATTGCGTAAAAGACAGACAGTTACTTTCGAATTTATAATATAGGTATGGATTGAAATGCCGGGATTGAGTTTCGCCCTCAACATGCAATGCCCCGAATAATGTATTTAAATAAATTAAAAATGATACATTAAAACTATTATCTCATGTAACAAAAATATAGACTAATATATATATGTTTTTGATATAGTATTTCGATAGATAACCACTTATCTAAATTGCCATAACGTGACGTTTACAGTCATAAATATTGATGCGTTCACAAATTTCTAACATTAAAATTTTCATAGTCAATTTGCAATGCACTGAATTATTATATAAAAATATATAATTGAGATCATCGTGGCGCTGGCGCACAAGCGTACGATTAAAAAATAGTTATGGGTTCAATTTCAATTTCGGGGGATGAAATATCTAATATTTTCATTTCTTCTCTCAGGTAACGACGCAAAAGCGGTGTTGAGTTACGTTTGAGTTCAACTTCACGCCTTATCACGCATAGTTGAGTAGAAAAAGTAAAAAGTAAAAAGGTGTCGAAATACTACATTCTCCACTATCCACCCAAAAATATATTTGAAATTATCAATAAAAGGAAAGTAAATATAGCAGTGTACTAAAGCTCCTCATAAAATTTTCCATTTTTGTTGTCATAAAAAGCTGCTCGGAAGGTCTTTCACATTAACCTTACTCATATAACGAATCCCCGACCTTCTTCCCAATAGGCAAGGTGAAATAAAGATATATAAACAATTTAGTAATTCATTTAAGACAAAATTGAGGCCGCTGTCGAGGCGCAGGAGTACAAGGCACTAGGTTCCCATGTTTTCTCTGCGTACCCTTTTTCTTCCACTCTCTCACTATATCCTGTGTGAAACAAAGTAGGCAGAGAAAACTTTAGGTTAAGACACTCTTATTAACTTTCCTTCTAAACTTTGGGCATTGTGTGTTAAGTACGTTTTTATATTGCCAGAGCAAAGAAACAAATATATTTTAATTACTTCGAGTAGGGATCGAACAGACTGTTCCACCGAGCCATCGTGGCTTACATAGACATTTTTTTATAAACGTCTAAAAAAAAGTGACACATTTTATAAATTATAATGTAAAACAATCTTCAAAACTTATCTAAAATGAAAAATGTCACTATCACTATTATAAATTTTAAACAATGTTGAAACATAATATTATGTTACGCTCATATATAAGTCATATATGACAAAGACTAGAAAGCTGTAGCTCACTGTAGACTTTCAAAAGCTCCTTGTGTTTATACAACAAGATAATGTTTTCATATTATCTCAAAATTCACATTAATTTATCCATACCTTCCATTCATACCTATATTATAAATTCGAAAGTAACTCTGTCTGTCTTTTACGCAATCAGGGCCAAACCGCTAATTTAATTGTGATAAAATACTCAAATAGAGATACTTGAGGGTCTCGGGATGAACATAGGATACTTTTATTGCTCATATTTGTAATATTTTCGATATACTCGTATACCCATATATTAAAATACTTATTAATTTGACATGCAATTTATTTCGCCATGTTATCAACAACCGTCGCGTTGCTAAGCAACGATTTGCAAAGTTTGTTACAAACGTCACCCGAAATGAGCTTGCTTAACGCATGTCTCTATTAAACACTGAAAATAATTTCATAAATATATTTAATAAATATTCGTATAGTTTCAGCGGGTGTAGCCGCGTACGGGTCCACTACCACCACCACTAGTTTGTATATAAAATATTTTTCATTGCCGTCGCCACGTGTTACTGAGAGCGTGACGGTTGAGTTCGATTTACACTCAGGAATCAAATTATTTACATTACCTTGCTCTCGGGCAACAAAACTATGTAAGGGAACTATGTAAGAATGTAGAAAAATTAAAAGTCCTATAGTGGCAGCGTTGAGTTTCGCCACTCACTATGTAATAATATCTCGAAATAGGGCGACGCGTAGGGAACGGAGCTATTTAATATTAGGTTGCCCTGCTTACCCTGCTATATGTAATATATATTGTTCTCGCAACATTGCGATTTGAGTGGCGAAACTTAACGCTGCCACTATAGAACTTTTAATTTTGCTACCTTCTTACATAGTTCACATGAAGAAACTAACGCACCCATATAAAATACTATATAAATAAATTCTTATAAAGATAAAGTCAGAAACAACAAAAATATTTTGGCAAAGCTTACCGCTGTAAACATTGTAACTGAGTTCTTTCGTTGTAAAATATTATGCATTCACAAAAACGGCTTACAAAATTTTAACAGCTATTTCACGAGCTCTCAGTACAGTGGGTTGGTATAATAAAATTATTATGACCTTTTAAATTAATTTCGCGTATATATTAAGGTTTTATTGGAAAATAAATTTCATTGTAACGCAATTATGACTAAGCTGACTCTGTGAAGGTTATTGGTTCAAACCCTGTAGAGGAAAGTTTTAGAAAAAATCATATGAACTATTATAAAAAGTGGTGTTTCGTAATTAAAAAATATACTTTTTTAAAGACATAGAGAGAGAGAGAGAGAGTGGATACAGGAGTAGATTTTTAATAAAGCTCTAGTTTCAAACAAAACATCTGATAGCTTTTTAGATCATAATCAATATTTAATCTAATCTACTTGACGCAATAAAGTAAAAGCATAGAGCGTAGTGCTAGAACACTCAATTCCTTGCGCACTTCCAGTTTACACGACAAATTTCACGGAAAGAATCTTATAAGGTTTAGAAGATTACGCGACTAAAATGCAGAAGAACGATGCCTAATGTTTGTATCTTTTGACTGCGTTGATATAAAAGCATAATTTTCTTCTATGCTGCAAGTCCACTGTAATTAAATATTTGACATTAATTTCAGCTTGACAATATGATCCTAAAAAGGTTCCTTTTTTCGGACAACAAAGTGATCCTATAAGGGTTCCATTTTTCCTTTTATATTCTGAACCCTAAAAATTAAGCAATTTGTATTAAAAAGGCACATTTAAGGGTTAAAAGAAATAGAAATTATTCCAAGCAGGTTCTGTCTCAGTTCCCGAAGGACCGACGAAGACATTATGCAAATTGTACTCGTATATTGACGGGCGCTAGCAGAAGCCAATTTAATGGGGACAGTGACATTTTATGAAGAAATGTTTTAAAAATCATACGATTAACTTTTTGATTTATGTTATAGAGTTTACTCTGTGCTTGTTGTAAGCGCAATGGTTGTTGGTTCGATTACTTAGAGAATTGTTTGCATTTGTAAGATAAAGAGCGTCGTTAAGTTCCACCGTTGACGCAATGTCTTAAATTGAGGTGAAAAGTAGATTTTAAATTACCCATACATTTTTTTAGCGTCTAATATTTTTGGTACCTACAAATTTGTAATCTACTTGTATATGACTTAATTATTTTAGATTTTAATACAGAAATGTTAAAACGTTAAATAAAAAAAAAATTAGTTACATAATTTATTTTTTATACAGTTAAACAAAATACAGCGTTAAGTTCCACGTTACCTTTAAAATAAATGGAATTGAGAGCCAAGCTTTGTATTAAAAACTCCTAGTGCCTACTACGCAAAAGCTTTCTATATTTAACCTGAAAAATCAATAGGTACATTTAGCGCTATTATCAATCTAGTTCTTCCCATATTATATATATATTTTCATCTAGAAAGACGTCTTTTTAAAAAAAACCAGTAATTTTCTGAAGAAATGGTTCTTCGAATTCGAGAAATTCTGTGTTAAGTGGTAAAACTCACCTCCTGGCTTTTCAACAAACTTATGTCCATAATACATAAAGTTAAAGCGAAAATTCTAAGAAAAAAATAATTAGTTTAACCTGCGTAATTGAATTAGTCAAAAATAAATACTGAAGCGAAAACAGAGTAAATTAAGGTATTATTCCAACTGTAAATTAGATTAATGTACGAAATTAAATCTTTGCTAATAAAATTGTAAAGGGATCAAAGGGATAGATATTCAAATACGTTTTTGTGGGCCAACTAGGACGTGGTTTGTTAACGACTAGTGGCCACTCCGCGGCTTTACTCGCTTAAACCATAGAATTAATCCCGATCTGATTCCATTATTTAAAGCAGCCTATATGTTGTTCCATTACGTCCTTCTAGTGAAAGTCCTATAAAAATCCGTCCGTTGTTTAGTGCGTGCGCGAAAGAACATTTATTTGTTATTAATAATGAACAGATGAATATGCTCTTTAAAATTATTAGTCCTTCTTCAAAGCTATATAATAAAACGAATACTCCTATTCTCTACCTCCCCTGCCATATATAAAATATAAATGTGAAACTATTTTAAAAATTAACCTCAAAATTAAAATTTAAATACATATAATTTAAAATTAAGATATTAATTGAAAAAAAAGTTAATTTTGTTAAATTTAACAAGACGAGTTGTACATTAAACAAAGAAGTCTTAGAAAGTACAATGCTTGAGCTTTTATTATTTATAAAGCGCACTTAATTGTATTTTATCTTTATGTTTGTGTAAGGTTTTTTAATAAAATACAATTTTCTTTAGTAAAATACCAAAGAAAATTATCTTTTAGCATTTTTAGTAAAAATATCAATTTTATCAGAAATTAGATTTTTTAATTAATTTACTTTCTTTGTCTAGATTATCAAAATAAAAACATTTATTTAAAGCATATAATTATTATAACTGTGCTTACCTCGATATGTGCGGAATACACCGTAAAGCTAAAAAAACAGGACAAACATACACTTACGAAAATTATCACACATTCTTTGAACCCTAATAGATCATTATACTCAAACAAAACTAAGTTAAACTGATAACTTCGTATTTTCGAAGTTGGTTAAAGAAATATGTTTAAGTAAGCAATGTGAAATGCCAAAATTCTTATGAAAATTGTAACAGTTATTTGGGTAAGATGATTTTATTTAAATCTTCATCTCTCGACTCAGACGGATAAAAAGCGGTGTTGAATTGCGTCACTCAACATCTCGAAAATTGGGCAAAGGGGAAAGTGGAGAACTGAGCCCCCTTAAAGTTCTCTCTGCTTATTCTGCTATATTAGGGATACAGCATGAAAATAGAAAACCAAAAAGAAGGAAAAAAAATCTCAATAAATCTTAATTACATTAATTAAGCTTTATGACGCTCTTCGAGACGCAGAGCTTAAGTTGTGGAATTTAATATGAGGCTAAATGGGTTCATAAGACGCTATGTCATATGAGGGTAAAGAGAGTTCATTTCGTCATATCGTTCTAGCCAAAATTAGTTTTTAATTGCATACTGTATATGCACTAAGTATGCAATTTAGATAGCTGTGAAGATAATGATGATTTTGCTTAACTACTGGTAGTGGAATTGTTGGTGTGTTAGATAGAATGTGATGATTATAGGTTCATATTCATTTGAAGTAAGTTTTATTCAGACTTGACTTTGAAATATTTTTTATATGTTTATACATAACAAAAATAGCATGTTTTATATAACTATCAACTTCAACTTTCTAGACATAAATACAGTATAAAATATTACTTTATTTAGAATAACAAGTTCAAATCATATAAAGTTTCACAACAAACTACATACAAGCTACAAGCTTAGCTAATTTGCATGTTATTGAATAGTAATTTATATATTTCAATAAACATACTTGAATAGGATAGGAGGAGAAGGATCGCCACGTTTTTTTTCAGCTTCACGCTGTATCACGCAGATAGCGAAGTATCAGGGACACAGTATCTAGTGTGAAGAGACTCTACGTACTCACCGAATAAAACAACATATTTTGACTGGCGGAAGTTAACGCCGCAAATAAAATAATAAAATAATATATTTTTTTACTTTTAACTTTTAAGCTTTATAGATAGTACGTCATTTTAAACCTACGCAGTACATAACTATGACCTAACTTGGGCTTAGAGCCAAATGAAAACCAATATGTTAGTGTTTTTATTTTTTATACCGAACAGATTTACTCTAGTTTTCCTTCTTTCTTTCCATATATAGAAGTTAGTTAACAAATTAAATTGAACTGTCAGTTTGTCAAGTGAATTGGACTTTTTAGGGAATTTTACATATAAAATAAAGAAAATTTATAATATGCTCGCTAGTATTACTTAGTGAGGATGACAGGTGGTTTGAGATCGTCGAGAGAATAAGTGATGGAAGAAATAAAAAAATGTGAAGCATGAGTAAATGGTAACAGAGGCAGGGTGAGGACCTCGGTTGACCTTCGAGAACGCAATAGCGATAATAAGGTCACCTATGAAGGGCATGTGTGAAGAAATCAAAATTTATTTAATTTTCCTTTCCTTTAATTTTCAACATTTATACATATATATACAGGTGTCCCAGGAGTCAACGATAAAACGAAAACAGGTGATAGACCAAGTCATGACAGTTATGAGAAAAATATAAAAAAAAATCTAAATAAGATACCTGAACTTTTTCGACTTAGGGGCTGGCCCAGGACTTGTAAGGATAGTGCTCGAGTCTGGGCTCTCGCAGGCCATATACTCGGTCTTTGACACATTGCCAATATGCATTTCATTCATGGAGAATGGTTATGTAACGCTAATGCTGCAGCTAGAATGTATCGGAAAAGATACCAAAACGTTGAACGTCATCCCGATTATCGTGTAATTAGATTTTTCTCTTTTCAACAAAGAAGTAATCCAGCAAGTGTCGTACCATTTCGGAATCCAGATTAAATGCGCCAATTTTTAAAGTTACTTGCAAAAACAGTGTAGTACATTTTTTTTATAGTACAGTCGGTTAAAGGTGAGTGTAGTAAATATTTTGAATTTATTATTAAAACTGATGCAGGTATGTTTCAATCTTAAACTGTAATTCACAGAAGGGTTACTCATGATTACATTATAGAAAAAAAATGAAGAAAGAGTAATATTTGTAGTCGTGGGACTTGAAAAACCATCACAGGGTGTCGGTTTTTCCGATATTTTTTAAAATCAATATAATATGAAAAATACATGACAAAGATTTTTTTTTATATTTTTCTCATAACTGTCATGACTTGGTCTATCACCTGTTTTCGTTTTATCGTTGACTCCTGGGACACCCTGTATATGAGTATGTCAAACATCGTTAAAATATTTTTTTCGCATGTAATCTATTGAAACATTGTAGGCTTTGTAGGTGTGACCACAGAGCTAAGAAGATAAAAAGGTGTCAATAAAATTAAACTTTATTTATTATGTGATATAAAGTATGTTTGTTGTATTGAGAATTCTTTTTAAGTATTAAAAAATTTAAATATAAACAATTCAAAATCCAGACTAAAACCTGTGACTTTTGATGTTTATGTACTAACACCACCTCAGGTAGCTATTTATTAAATTTAATATATTTTTCATAATGAAGGTGTTTGAAATAAATCGTAATACAAAATTTCAACTAACCAAAATGACCTGCATATAAACAAAAAGCGAAGGAAATACAGGGAAATATTCTGAAATACAGCATAATAGGTGGTAGATAGTCGCAAGCCCTCCCCAGGGGGGAATCGTGTCATATCGTACTATAAATTTTGTCATCCCACTGCGACCAGTGGCTTATAGATTATACTCTGGAATTGGGAACACTTAACTTTGTATTTATGAATATATTTTTTTAGGGTTCCGTACCCTATTACTAAGAAAAATGACTTAAGAAAAATGGACTGTACTACTAAGATTACACTGTCCGTCCATCTGTCTGTCCATATCTCAGGAACCGTGACAGTTAGACTGTACAAATTGGCATAAATGATGTATTTCTGCTGCCGCTATAACAACACATACTAAAAAACAAAATAATATAAAATAAATATTTAAAGAGTCCTCATACAGCAAACGTGATATTTTTGCTTATTTTTATTGAATGGATATTCATAACGATATCAGGTAGATGCTTGAAATTTTCACATAATATTTAGTTATATGTTCTCTATAATAGTAAATAATAAATAAAAATCAATAAATATTTAATAGGGGCAAACATACAATGGACATTATTTATTTGCCGCTTTTATAAATACTGACTGACTGACTAAGCCCTCTAAGCTCGAGTCCGACTCGCATTTGGCCTGTTTTTTAGCGCTGTGCTGTATCCTGCATAGCAGAGTAGGCAGAGAAAACACGGTGTTAAAACACTCCGTTCCCCACTCACAGTGAAGTAAATAATTGAATAATATATTCTATTCAGTAAAATACTTTGAAGATGTCTTGTCACTGTGGGACAGCTACGTCTAAGGCGCTGTCTTGTTACTCTTGTCTAATTATAAATGCTGAATAAAAAATTCGGCTCATTTTACCGTAAGCGGAAAACAGTAATATAATTAATTCTACGTCCACTTTTAAAATGTAAAGGCAAATAGTACTGAATGAATATTGCTTTTTTATTATTAAACAAGAAAAAAGGAATTGAAAATTCTCTTTTACATTTATACAAATTCCATTCGAAATTCCACATCATCTCTACAAGGTTATTATATTTAGGCTTAAAAAAATTCCACACTGAAATTTAGAAAAAACAAGAAAAATAATATTACTACTCATACAAAGTCAGGGCTAATGCTAATCGCTAGTGAAAAACATACTGAAACAGTATAGTGTTGTATCACTTACAAACAAAAAAGACTTCAATTAAAAAAATAAAGGAACACCAAGCGTAAAATACGTAGAATATTTTTTGATTTGAAACCTTTTGTGTTTTAAAACGCGAAACTCTAGAACAATAGTGGCATAGACCATGAAATAAAACCAGTTAAAAATAACTTTCTGTTAAAAATAACTTCGCGGTTTAAATTGTCGGTTAAAATACCATATTGTTTTTTCCCACTAAAAGTCACTGAAACAGTCAACAGCTGTTGCAAAGTGAAAATGTTTTTGAAATACGAGTAGCTTAAAACACTTTGGGTTTAGCGATTATTATATAGTAGGTAGGTAATAAAGTAAATCTTATGATGATGAACGATTTTATTTAAATGTCTTTGGTTTTATTGTGGGTTCGATTTTCGTGGGGTGTAATGATTATTTTTATTTCTTTTACGCTGTATAGTAAACTTATCAGATTAGTCATAGGGAATCTGGGCATCTGGTGTTAAGAGATTCCGTTCCCATTAATACACTTCTGTTCCTCACATTCCGTGGGTTGAGTGGTGGAGCTCAACCCCACGCTTTGGTTCATTACCAGAGCGAGGAAATAAAAATATCAAATATATTACTTCCGTTACGGTACTCAGGTACCGTAACTCAAATATCAATGTTTCGAAAAAATTGCGGACAATGAAAACTTGCAGTGCAACGGAGTATTAGTTCTCTCTCTCTCTACCCTCAAATAAGGAAATAAGTGTGGTACCGTATTATTATTTATTTTCATCATATGATAACATCATTGATGATGATGTACGCTTAGGTCTTTCAAACATCGCAATGCATTTGTATTGCGATTTTCACTCACAAACATAGTAATTCAAAAGTAAGGTAAATGTACCTAATACATGCTATATTAATGTATACCCAGCGGGCGAAGCCGCAAGCAGAGCATAAGTGCCTATACTATAAAATATATATTTAAAAACGTCACGAGGAAATTATAGCAGTAATATTTTCTGTTAGCCTTAATTCTGGATATTCATATTAATTTTAAGCTTTTAAGCCCATTTAATGTGATGACTGAGTTTTCATACATGAATTTATTTTAACCTTTAACTATGGACGTGATTTTTTTATAACACACATATGGACGTCGGGTCTGTCAGACCAGTGGATTTATTGGTCATATTCCGTCTGTTTTTTAAAGGAAGAAGACAATTTTATGTTTTAGTTTACATGAATAGCCTCAAATCAAACAAAATCAATATAAATAAAATCGCTTTTTATTAAACTTTACGCATCACAACGATTTAAGTAACTTAAAGTCACAATTTCAGTCTTTGGCCACATGGGATGACTCTTAAGAAAATAATACTATAAAAAAAAGACAGATAATAAAATAAATATTTTTTTAACAAAATATAAAGTCTAACAATTAAAAAAAATAAAGAAATTACATCTTATGGTATAAAATAAAAATTTTGACAACACCTCAAGATAAGGTACAATTGAACATCGATACACAATGGCTTTCAACATTGTTGGCTAACAGGACGATTGCAGTCAACATAAGTATGTGTTGTCTTTCTATATATCTTTTGGGGGCAAAGTGTACATGTTTTTCAAGAACCCAAAACTATTTTTTTAGCTTCATGTTCAATAAATGATAGATCAGATCGCGAAACGCGAGTCAAAGTCATTCTCAATTCTTAGAGTAGTTTAGTATACGAAACGCGTCTTTTTATTTGATAAAGTGCTATTTTCTTTATAAAATGTCGTCGTCCAATTCTTTTGTTTGATGTTGATTATAAAGTACCGATATTTTTGTCCCTGACGTGCTAGGTCGATCATTTTTTTCCATTTTATCATAAAAACTAAAAAAATTGAATCTTTTTTAGGTAAATAATATTTATATTACTAAAATATATAACAAACAATGCAAAATAATATATGATATATAACAATAAAAACATTTGAATACAAATAATACAATTAAAATATTAAAGTATATTTTGTAATATTATAAAAATATATGGCGTTTTGAAATCATTCATGTATGGGAAACATGGACGTCGGGTCTGACAGACCCAGGCCCCGTTTAGAAAGTTAAATACTCACGTGTTTTGAACCCAGAGACACAACCACTGCTATCTACATTCATTTTGTCATTAATACGAAAGATACTGAGCGACTCAGTGGCGGAGGTCACCGAGAAGTGGCCGATTTGTAGAATTCGTAGAACTGTCTGGTCTGTCAGACCCGACGTCCATACTTAAAGGTTAAGTTAAATTTCGATATGATTTTTGTTTTTATATATTAACAATTTTTATTTATTTTAGATTAAATACTTTGAAAGTAAGTGAGGAGAGTGGAAAATATGTCAAACGTGGGTGCACTGCGTCACGATGATCTCTATATTTCTATTAATTTCTCACTTCATTTAAGTTTTCTTAATAAACAGTTGTTTGTATAACAAAAAATAAATCTTACAAAACGAAGAACTTCCACAATTCCTTATTGAAGATTATAAATGGAAAAATTTAATAACGACGTCTCCAAAAACGGTGGAAAATAGCTCGTCGGTTCGAATTAGATCAGATATTTAGTTATTTATAAATAGATTTATTCTATACGACTTTGTAAGGCCTTGTAGGCCTCATTGATTTCAATCATATTGAAGTCATATTGTTATCTTTATCTTTCCCTAATATTACTGAAGAGTAGGTTTGGTTGAACGCACTAATCGCAGGAAGTACTGATAGGAATAGATTTTTTTAATTATTGAATTGCACTTACCTCAGAGTCATCTCCCGCATTATTTATAACGTTTGTAAGTAGGGAAATGAGTGTCTAAGCATTTTTTCTGTCTATCCCGCTAAATTCGGGAAAAAGCGTAAAGCTGAAACTCATCTATGATCATTCTCCTATAAAGCATCCTTTCGATGAACGTATATATATCGAAAGGAGTAGTGATTCTTTTCTAATCTTTTCAATAGTTTTCAGCGGTTTTATTGAATAATGTTTTTTATGACATAACTTAGTACCAACAATTTTCTAAGAAACTTCCAAGCATGTTAGAATACTTAGCATAGCAAAATTCCTTAACCATCGTTCGATCATTGTTTGTAAAGTTTAACTTTGTAACTTATAATCTATTTTAAATATATTATCTAGAAATAATGTAGAAAAAAGACGCTTTTGTATCGGAGTTGGCAAGAATCATTAACGCGCTGTTAACGCGATGGTCCTAGATTCAATATTTCCTAAGAGGTATGATTATATTTAATCTATTTCCACGTCTTCACTTTCTGTATAATCCGGCATTTAGCACATAAAGTTTCTAAAAGGGACGTTAAATCAATAAGAGTAACTGAACGCTGCGCACTGGATTATTTCTACTTGAATCATTTAATTTGGGGAGTGACTTCAATAAAAATAATTTTAAAAAACATTTTAAATGTGGCACAGCAGCCTAGTGTATGTGGTTGCGTATACATGCAATATTTAAAAAATGGGGCAATGCGTGGCAAACGGAGGATCTTAGCACTGGTGTCACTCTGCGTACCCTGCTATATGCGGGTTATGGCGTAAAGCTAAAAAAATTAAAGATCCCTTCTAATGTAATAAATTATATTATGGTATTTTTTTATATAAATATTGTGAGATTCTATTTAAAAAATATGATAAATACAGGTTCTAAAGCTAAAAGGTGTAATAGACTGCGAAATTAAGCCATTATTAAAAATATTATCTTTGTAATATTATGAAAATATGTTTTTGTATATTAAAATATCATTATATCAAAATTGATGTTATAATGTGCATTATGTTAAGATCGTTGATTTGACTTGACATCCTGTGATGAAAACCTATGGAGTACTGCCCGTGAACCCATATTTATGAAATTTGGATATGAGAACTACCTTTAGAATTAAAGGGAGAAATCCGAACAATGATAATTTATTTGTATTTCAAAGAACAAAACCATTACAAATTTATATTTGTTGTTTATTTCACACAAAATGAGTGCATACGGCCGCAAACTTCAGTTTTTCCACTTATATAATTGTACTTCCCTTTGGGCCACAATCCTAAAATTTTTTTTTTTAGTTAGTACTTTTTTTTATAATACTTGAAAATTTCTCATTTCAGGTACTAAACCCACGACAGCGATGTCGGAGGGGCAGAGGTGCCTGGGTATTGTCGTCCTCCTTATTCATACTGTCATTGGAAGTGGGGAAGGTATGTGTGTAGTGCTTAGATATTGTTTACTTTTAGTGTTTTTTTTTTATTTTTATTTATCTTATATTTGTCGGTATTATATAGGAAAAAAATATTGGAACGAAGTTCCTTACGGCAGGCTTGGAAGGGATAGGGATTTCGCTGCGTGACCGAACTGAAAAAAATGTGATAGTAAAACCGTAAGAAAAATGCGTGGAATAAAACCGTTAAATGAGACGTGCGCAGGCGCGACAGTCGCATACACAGACGAGTAGTGTATAATACCTTTCTCTTTCTCCCTCTTTCTTTTTTTAGTTGATAATTTGAATTACGATGTTTTTTTATTTTAATTAATTTATTATTTCCTAAAATACTAAATTTCCTAAATACTTTCTTGTACTTAAATAAAAACGAATCAGCAAAATTTAAGAGAAAAATCAAGAAAACCTACATAAAATTGAGCACGACTTTTTTTGCAATTTGTGTCGATTCTACATTAGCCGAAGGAACTTCGTTCCTACCTGGTTCCATTTAATTTTATATAGGGTTGTGGGTTTGATAACCGTTCGAGGAGAATGAGTTATTTAATTTCCTTGCTCTAGTAATAAGACAAAGCGCGGCGTTAGTATTACTGCTCAAAAACACTTGAAAGATTCCAGCTTAAACAGATAAATGCGTACTAATTTCAATGGTTATAAGAACCATTTCAATTAATACAAATTTAAATACACATGTTTGCTCCATATGCATATTATGCTAATTAGTAAATTATTTATATACAATTATCTTCTATACATAATTAAGAAATACTATAATATTATTAACCCCCGATGCAAAAAGAGTGGTGTTTTATAACTATAATTTTGATGTGTTTGTTCGTGACATCATAGCTCCTAAATGAATAAACCGATTGTGATGCGGATTTCTCTTCTAAAATCGAGTCCATCATTCTATTATTCATCTATACTTCTATACTAATATTATAAAGCTTAATAGTTTTCATTCGTTATAAATGTACCATACATAATCCTTAGTAATTCAGAGACAGCGGGTGAAGCCTCAAGTAAACGGTAAAATAAAAAATAAAATATAAGTAAAAAGATAAAATCAGTTGGTTTTTTTAATGCTAATAACATAACACCTATCTGAGAGCAACGGCCATCTCACCTGACCTACTGACATGTAGGTCAGTTTCTGTGGTTGAAGCCTAATTTAAGTTTTTTGCTTTCAAAATTAATTGCGAGTAATTGAATATTTAGGTGATTATGAAGATATATATGAGGCCAGTCGTGGCGCAAGGGTACAAGCATGCGATTATAAACGCGACAGGTTGTACGTTCGATTTCCATTCGAAGAAATGAAATATTTATCATTTCATTTTCACGCTGAGGCAAGAGGCAAAACGTTGTGTTGAGTTCTGCTACTTAACACGCAGGTGGTCTGGTCTTACCTCAGGCACTTAGAATGTGTCATATGCCATACACAACTTTTAATTACTTCCATTTGCCTTTACGTCTCTAGCAAAAGCTAATAAATAGTATAATTAAGCCACATAAAGAGATGCATCGTAACTAACTAACTAACTAACTAGTAAATTCTAAAGAAGTGGGGGGGAGAACGCTACGTGGCATAAATACAGTTTCTACCCTAGATGCTCTCATTAGCCGGTCGGTAATAGGCTTAATGACTTCAAACGGTTTGCATTTAGAAAATATTCTGTTTCGAAGAGTTTTCTATATTTTTTTCTTTTTTTAGCTTTACCTAAATTTCGAGACAATGTATATTGAGAGGTGGAACGAATAGAGTTTATACAAACTTCTGTACAATACAATACAATAGAATAAAATAAAAATGTATCACACGTTATTTTTAAAAGACAAAAAGAAAACAGAACAGATATTTGTGGAAGTTACTCTAAGAACGAATTTATTGGTTTAGTTATTGCATTCTGTGAGTCAAGCCAAGGCTTCTGGCGAATGGAATCTTATTACGCGCTTTATTTCAATATAAAGATATATATTTATAAAGAATTCACGCCAAATAAAAATCTAATTTATACGTTTTAATTTAACTTTTATTGAGAATGCATTAGAAAAGTCAGAAAGAATTGAAGTAAATAAATTAATGAATAAATTATTGTGAAAGTTGACTGAAATATATTTTTTTCTTTATAAGTTACTTGTTATTTTAAGAGATAGGTAAAAATATTTTCAATTTCCGTTCCTATTGAATCACTTCCGTTCGCCATTTGCCGCTGAATTCTGCCTAAAAGTGTGAAATATTTCATTTCCTCGAGTGGCAATCGAACCTACAACCTGTCGCATTTACAGTCGCACGCTTGTGTCCGTGCGTCACGATGGGTCTCTAAATATGTTTATAATAAAAGTTTTTTCCAGTATAAGTTATAAATTATATAACAATTACATTTTGTAAGAAAAAGCCTATTACCGTGCACTTGAAGTTGTTAACAAGGGAATCTCAAGCATTAAATGCAGCAGTGCGGCGTATGTCTAGTTTTTGCTCCTTTAAATTCAATGTGTATTTAATTTAATAACAAATAAAAAAATTGTTTTAGTTTTTTAGAATTATTCAAGACAAACGTATTGGTATTGGTTCTTTTTTTTATTTTGACAAATAAATCACTTTTAACCAACTTAAAAAAAAAAGAAATTTGAAATTCGGTTGGTATATATTTTTTACGCATATTTACCGTTTACCGAGATTTCTGAACCGATTTACGTGATTCTACTTTGTTCGATGCATATTAATTGTCCTTTAATGCCATAAAAGTTTAATTCAATTTGGTCCAGTTGTTTTTATTTTATAAGCATTTTTGTTAACTTGGACGATGCAAATACATCGATAACTTAAAGAGTTTCGATCCTATTTGAGGGATTCTTTTTTTCAATGGGAGCTATTTGTTATTTCATTCCCTAAAAAAAATATATAGTATGACTTAGTACTTGGACGATGTAATTTTTACTATACTTAGTGATACGACGAATTCCATACAAAAAGCAGCAAAACGATGCAAAAAGATGCATAAATGCTCGTATGTAATGATTGTGTTGACTTAAAAGCTTAATTTTCTATGCTCCAACGGACCGGAGACCTAAATATTAGATATTAATTTCAGCTTGATATCTGCATGCAATTTTGACACAAATGATAGACAAGAAAGTGAGCGTATAAATTTTTGCCTTGTAAGATACGGAATCCACAAAATGACCCGCCTATCCTATTCGTATGTTAGCTGGTCAAGTTTTATACTAAAAACTAAAGTAATAATAGTAAATAGTGCAATATTCCATGTAACATATAGAGAGGCAAGCCAAAACAAAGTGTGGTATTAATAAAACTTGTTTGCAAAGGCAACCTGCCAGGGCCTATATAGAATGCTTGTAATCCAATCACTTTGATGTACCAATATGGGGGTCAACCAAAAATGTTACATAGAACTAGAAGTAAGAAGTTTTGATATAATAATAATATATAATATTAGTTTTAGCCTGTAACTTCGCTTGTCCAAATTTAAAAAAAATGCGTTTTTACCCTAATAAATATCACCTGTTTCGTGTGTTAGTTAGCCAGTCAGTTATTGAAGAATTGTTTTTTATCTCATATTTAGCAGGGTAAACAATGGGAATCTAGGAAAATAATGTTAAAACAATCCGTTCCTATTAAGACATTTCCGTTCCCCACTTTTGCCCAACATGCAATGCCTCTTGAATTTGACGGAGAGTAGGGAATGAAAGCGTATTAATGAGAACAGAGTCTCTTAGCACTTTTAGGTTCCCAGGTTCCCCTCTACCTACCCTTCTATGTGCGGGGTACAGTGTGAAGCTAAAAAAAGAAAGTACTATATTTCCTGGCTAAGGATATCAAAAGAGATAAAAAAAATCAGACAAGTTTTATATTCTTAATAAAGGAGACGTTACAAGCAGAATTATTGAAGTAGCGCTTGTAACCCCCAAGGGTGGGGTAAGATATTTTATTTAACCGTACAAGTTCTTTTCCTTGCAAGAATTCAACGTGTCTCTTTGTGAACTTACGTTTTGATGGTCGTTATTGTTGCGGTTATTCATTGTCGAGTACCAAAAAGAATGGAATTAGGGAAACGCAAAACCCTCGGCCTTCCTGGTTTTTTCTAACATAATTGTGTTTTGGAGTTATAATTTTCTTATCGTCTTATCTTGTTTTATATTTTTTGGCAGAAGTTATTTTTGACTTACAATGGAATTTAACATGTTTTTTGCTCTCAAACCATAAATATGCTGTTTTTGTGGTTTTTTTTTTGTTATAAGTACTAAAAGATATTAATTACTTGCTGTCTAACAATTTAGATTACTTAAATGTCGTAAGAAAAAATATGTATCTTTGCTATGATTAAATTATGGAAAAAGTGCCTGGACATATAATTCACATCTCAAATTATTATTAACTACTTTATTATTCAACGTACTTGTCTTCGTTACAAAACCGCACGTGCAATTCTATTGTAAGTATTCCCGAATGCCTTCAAGGCAATATGCCAGCTCGTTAAGAAACGTTTTAATTTTAGACCATTTCAGTGTCTACCGTCGACGGAAACCTGTGAAAATGCAGCTTTATTTGACAAAATATATGAGGAATTGTCGGTTTTCTGGAGCGTGAAGCAATTAAAATGAAGGGTTGAAATTATAATCGCGATTATCTTAAGAACTACTGGTTCGAATTCAAAAAATATTTTTGTATTGCATCATAATAATATTGGGCATAAACAATATCACCCATATATTTACACAATAGTTACAGAATAGTAGCTATCAATAAAATTTATCAAAGTAACTAATTACTAAAATAATTTACAATTTTTTCCGGCCCGTCGTCGGGTCGTATAAAAGAAACATAAAGACTGAAATAATAAAGCATTTTTCTATAGAAATACATATTTTTTTAACAATATACTCGTATATTATAATAGTATTGAAATTTCTTTCAACTTAATCTTGCTAATAAATACATTTTAAAATGTGATCCAGTTTACTTAAAGCCAACTATTATATCATTTTTATTGTTTGTAAAGATATATTACAATATTTCTCATAAGAATAAGCTTATTTTATTTTTCTGCTTAGAAAGAAGAGAGCAACGCGGTGATATATATTTGCAACTGCACTATAAATTTTTAAGTATACCTACCTATGTGTTTAAAAATTATGACGGAACGCGGTGTTGAATTCCGCCACTCAACACGCACGCACGTGATGAATGAAATGTTTTATCTATAGCTACCATGTTATAGGGGGAAAAGCGTGAACCAGTAAAAAGAAAACATAATTATTATTATACGAGTATAATTTTATGCAAAAGTTTACATTTTCTATTCATTTAAAGACTAGAAAACGGAATGTACTAGATTTTCTTTCGTAAACTCAGTAGTTTTTGAGAAAAATAGTTACATTACAGCTTATTAACTAACTTTACTGTAGTACGTAATATTGTAATTATCCCATCAAACACCGTAGACACCAATTACCTACTCTCGTTAATACTGACTTCAATGTGAATACAAATTAGCGCTATCTGTTAATTAACTGAAGTAGCATGGAAGTGTCTGATTATACACATGGTTTTGTTGATTATTCGAGTTTCATTCAAACAGCTTCATGCTTTTTTCCTGCAAAGAAACTTAGTTAAGACACTCCGTTCCACACTGCATCCTTAGACCTTAGTCCATCGTTCTTCGCTCTTCATCCCTTGCAATTCACCCATCGCCTTTCGTCTTTCGAGATTCGCCCTCCGTTCTCCATACTCCACCCTCCGCCTTTCGCCTTTCATCCACCGTCCTTCGTCTGCGTGTTAATTACGGAATTCAACACCGTACTTTTTGTAACCAGAGCGAAAACAATTGAATAGTTTATTTACTCGAGTGGGAATCACAGACGCTGGATCACTGCACCTCAACTACCCCGTATATCTTTTGCTGTAAGTCACGATGGCTAACAAAGAGAAACCTTTAAGAAAGTAAAAATATATAAAACAATTATATAAACATAATTATAACAAGTAAACCAGTAACTAATAAAGCTTTCTACTATTGGTCCTATCAAGCTTTCCAGATAGTTTACGGAAGTACACCGGAAGTTTCGTCACAAAAGTTTGGATTATCGGCCTTAAGTTGCTGATAGCTTAGAGGAAACGTCTATATGGAATGATATTGCTGAGATACATCCACAAGGAAGATTTGATACAAGATTGAAGAATGAAACTTATGAATCGGCAGTTTTATGTGATGGTAGAATTTCTTTTCCAAGATAATAAAGTCAAAGTTGACTTAACTAGTGAAACCTCTGAAGAGTTCTTATCAGATCCTGGCTGCAAAGATTTAGATTTTATTACATACTCGTAAATATATAATAGTTCCAAAAGCGTATTGGAAAAGGTAAAAACACTTGATCCTTCATTTTCTGCACTAATTAAAAAAATATTAAAATTGAGTGGCGGAACTTAGCACCGTGTGCTGTCACAAAAATAATAGAAAAATAAGCTACTATTATAGCAATATTTAACCAAAATTGAACCCACAACCACCTTACGCTATTCACAGAAATACAATTTACTTGGCAAGATTATTAATAAATCACGTACTTTCATTTTTGCGGTCCACTTACGTTCCCATGCAACACGACAGCCGTTGTCATGATAGCCGAGTGATTAATGTTTCGCTACGACAATTATTAAATCGTATAGGTTCAGTGGTTTTTATTTTAGCTTCTCGTTGTATCCCGCATATAAGAGGGTAGGGAATCCAGTGATAAGACATCCCGCTTCCCGTTTCGACCTATTTTTGAGACATTGTGTTTTGAGTGGCGGAACTCAACGATGCGCTTTGTCTTTTTACAAGAGTGAAGTAATGATAACATCTCATTTCTTTGAATATCTAGCCTATAATTGTGGCCTTTACAGCAAACTACGACTACGACTTCAATAATAATAAATAAACCTTACCGGAATTCCATTTTGAATCCACTATCTACTCCATTACATTCCACACTATCATAGTAAAACAAATTTTAATTCACGAAGTTAAACGTAACTAAAGCAAAGCTACAAAACCGTAAGCACTCATTTGTATTAAATAAGCGTCGTTTGTTTAATTCAAACAATTTACAGTGAGCTTTTTAAGTAGAATACTTTGCAAACAGAGCAGTTTTTTGTAAAAAGAAAAATGTACGAAATGGTTTCTGTGAATAAAATAAAGAGAAAATAGAAAATGAAGGAGAAATATAAAGTCACTATACTCTTATATTATACCTTCCAGCGAAGTTACCTTATTGAAATTGAAAGCATAATTGATTCAAGCGCCATTTTTTGTGATATTGAGTATATATGTACATATTTGGTTAATTAGCAAATTTTTCTGCGTTTTTTGAACTGGGGTCATAATTTTCTGAGTACTTTTTTGGCGCTTGTATGGATGATACAATTATCAACTGGCATAGAAATCAGCATACTTTATTAAAAAGTCATCTAGGCGATTTTAACATACTCATTTTTTTAAATGTATTTTTAAAACATATTTTTTAGTATTTCCGTGTACGTTGGCACATTTATCCTCTTCCTTACATATTATATTTAGTCGCTTAGTACGCTCTGCCCTTCATTTAAATAATAAGCCGTGTCGTTTGAATCAATTTCAACTTCAAATAAATAATAATAGGCTTTGCGACTTGAACCATTCTCTTTGATTATTTTTTATAAATAATTACAGTTTTAACATATTGCCGTGAATTAAAACTGCTATAATAATATGTCTTTTACTATTTTTATAACTTCATCAACGTTACTAACGTATTGAATAGGAATTATCTAAGTACAGTGATAAATATAAATCTTAGTACTTGGTGGCATTTAATAATGAAATTATAATTTATAAAATTCTTGACTTTTTTCTCCTTGAACTTTATTTTACTTGAATTTTAACCCTAAGATCTCTATTCCTCTATGTTATATTTAAAACACACGTTGAACTGCAAAAATCTAGATATACTTCAAAATAATTCTTACAAATCCAAGCATTTCATTCATAAAGAGGAAATGAAAATTGTCCTCGAACACGAAAAGAATACATTTATTGCGTTAACTTGGGAATAACGAAATTTTACATTTTACGACAATATATTTATACTTTACTTCATAAATGTTTCATTTGTTTGTGGAAATTTTATATTACAAGCTTATTTTTCTTATTCTTTTACGTATAGCTGATTTAATTTTAAAATGTATGCATGTTATGTTTGTAGAACGTCGTGGTCCATTGGGTCAGAGAGTGCTCTGACTGTAAGCGAGATGGTCGTGTGGTCGATTCCCACTTGAACGATTCCAATTGATTTTATATATTTACTAGCGGCCCGCCCGCAGTTTCGCCCGCGTGAACTATGTTATTATTAATTTCTGTCTCCATGACTACGTCCTAGTGACGTCTATGCAAAATTTTAGACTCATAGCATTTGTAGTAACGAAGTTTCATACAAACTTTCGACCCCAAAAACAACCCCTAAGAAGTCAAATATTGCAAATTCCCGTCTTAACGAGCACCTACGTCTTATAAATAACACCTATGCAAAATTTCTGATTCCTAGCACTCGTAGTTTCTGAGATTTCGTGATGAGTGAGTGACCTTTCGATTTTATACCTATACTAGCGGCCCGCTCGCGGTTACACCCGCGTGAACTATGTTATTATTAATTTCTGTCTCCATGACTACGTCCATAGTGACGTCTACGCAAAATTTGAGACTCCTAGCATTTGTAGTAACGGAGTTTCATACAAACTTTCGACCCCAAAAACAACCCCTTAGGAGCCGAATATTGCAAATTCCCGTCTTAGCGAGCACCTACGTCCTATAAGTAACTCCTATGCAAATTTTGAGATTCCTAGCACTTGTAGCGTATTATGTACTTGTAGCGTGTAAAAAAATAATATTTTCAGTCAGTTCAGTTTGTCAGTCAGACAAAATAGCTATAAATAACTTACGTTTAATGTTTTGTTGCTTTTTTGTTGTTTGCTTCACGCTATAGGAGAGTTGGCAGAGGGAGAGCTGCCGTTCTGCCGAATACTTGAGACTTTGCATGTTGAGTGGCGGGACTCAACGCCGTACTTTACCGATACCACAGCGAGGAAATGAAAATATTAAATATTTAATTCCTCCGAGTGGGAACCGAAGCTACAACTTGAGTTTAATTATTTGTAAAAAATAAATCTTATATAGAAACGAAACCGGGAAATTTACACTTGGAGTAGAAATGTTTTTTATTAAATAGTTCCTGAGCAACCAATAAACTCTTCACCTCTATAATACTATTTTAAATTCTAAAGGAAAAATCGTGAAAATAGAAAAAAATATCTATTACTTTTATACTATTATATTAAATATTTTTCATAATAACTACTTGCCGAGGTCATTCCAGCGTCATATTAAAGCCTCAGAAGCAAGAAACCGGTTGAATAATATGAAAATATACAGTATTTGTGTCACCGCGGGCGAAACGCTAACGAACGGGCGTCGCGACGGGCAAATAAACATCGCGGATTTATACTTTGGAAGTGGCGTTGTTTGTAGCAGGGTACAATTAGCTTTTTTTTTCATTTTTATGTTATTTTTCAATGGAATTTATATGGATTTTTTTAATTTGATGCTTATGTCGATTCTCTAAAAAAATATGTAATATATGTGATATCATATACACGTACATGCGAGTATTGTATAAATAGCGTAAAGACATAGTGTAAAGGCACTCCGTTCCCATTAAAACACTTTCCGTTCCCAACTTTGCGTCGAATCCTGGGGGCATTGTGTGTTGAGTGGCGAAACTCCATGCCTCGTTTAATGTAACTAGAGTTGAAAAATAAAAATCATTCATTCTCTGACTGGAATCGAATCCACAACCGTCGGTTCGGTTCGGTTTACAGACAGATGCTGTGCCACGATAGCTATAGCCCATTTATTTTAATTATTTCGATATATCATTATTCCTATAACAGATAAACTAAAAACACTAATATTAAATAAGTCATAATAAAACTAACCCAATTACTTTATAAGATAACAATTAATAAAATTTATTGGACATAAAAGTGGAACAAAAATTTAAGATAGCATTATTAGGTTAATTCACATTAAATTATCTCCTGGACGCCGGCCAGGTAGCATTAGTGAAGATGCTGCAATTTTTACTTAATTCTCTTAAAGTAAGACAACCGTTGGAAAAAGAATATAAAAGATAAAGATGTCATGTATGGATTGTTATGTATTTGATTTCGAATGGTAGTTGGGGGTTCGATTTGTATGGATTTATTTTTATTTGAAATTAAAAGGAGTCGTCGTCGTCAACTGTGTTTTACCTATTTCTATAGAAGTTTTGAGTAATGCTCTTTTACGCTTCCTAAATATTCTTCAGCTTAGAATTAATATTACGATCATTATAGGATCCTTCAAAATTAAATAGTATCTTAAACAGCAAAGCAGGCGCTAATGTTAAGACCCTCCATTCTTTTCCGCCCAAATACGAGAAACGTAGTGTTAAGTGGCGAAACTTAACGCAGCAATTTGTCAGCTAAAAAGAGATATAAATAAAATTACAATTAGAATTCAGAAATGAGGGAAATAAACAAACTTCTCACTGATTATAGTGATTGAAAATGTAACTCTAGCACTGAAATACTATCTAATTTTGATTCTCTTAGAGCAAAGAAAGACCCTAGAGATATCCACCTGAACAGCTGCAGCTATCTCAGGCAAAATATAAATTATAAATTAGTTCGTTCAGTGCTTTACAATTTTACCTTAGCGTAGGTAGAAATTGTTTTAATGTTCACGTGGGGTAAGCAGGTTCGATTCTATATTGAGGAATTATTTAGTCTAGAATTGAAACTTTTTTTAGCTTTCCTTTATCCAGCAATATTGACTGTAGGAACTTATTTTATTGTAATTTATACATTTTTCTTTATTCTCAAATCGGGAATAACATATCAAAAAATTAAAAATTTTTCATAGACTTAAAACGTATCTTTTTGCATAAGACTAAATGCTCAGTAAGAGCATCCTACAACGTCTCGCAGAACTATTTAGATCACAGTAAAAGATTGTATTGTTAGAACACTTTCTTTTTCTTTTGAGTGCTGAAAGATATTACGCTCAGGGAGCCATTCTATTTGTTTAAGAACTGAGTCGTTTAGAAAGTATACCTTTTATTTTTTTGTGTTTTCTTCTTTTAACACTTTTGCTTGTAACTGAAACTATTTACTTATGATTATTATTATAATTGATTGTTAATTTGTTGATTATTACACTGATTTAAATTATATTATGTTTTTTTTATTATAAATAGCATGTTTCGCAACACTTCGAGTAGGGAGAAATATACTCGCATTGCTTTTTTAATCTTCTCTCCCCTATTTTAAAGACTTCTGACGTATAGCAGGGTCAGAAGAAAGAACAGAGCAGAGAAAGTAACAGAGCATAGAAAGAAAAATGGAAATTGAACCTAAAATGATCGGGTTTACAGTCGAACTCAAACGCACTGAGCTACGACTCCAAAAAAAGTTATTTTCAAACCAAAACATTTTTATAAAAACGTAAATCTATAACCATTGATTTTACTTATAACCCTTCTAACTACGCCACTAGGCACATTATACATATCACTGTCTAGAGACTAAACTCCTTACATTGTTATTCAATACACACTTTCTTTTTTGTTGGTGCCTTTTTATTTATTTTTTTCGCCCATAAAAAATGGCATCGCAAATATTTGCAAGCTTTTCTCTTTCAATCAGATACGATGTTGACTTGATGTCGTTTACTTTACTAGCGTTTTAAAAGGACTGTATCGAAAGCGTACTAAAATTTTCTAGATAAAATTATTAAAGTAGCCATATTTCTAGACGCTTTTTTAACAATCCAAAAAAGGAAGGAAGAACCACTAAAGGAATTCATTATAATAAACGAGAACAGTGAAGCATCGCGCGCAGTGGATGAGGAAGCGACGCCATTTTGATGCTATTTTGCTGCGTATCGAGATTTGCAATTAGTATTACTTTTACTAGAATGGTATCACAGTTTCCTTGCATTTATGCTAAAGATATAAATAAGAATATGGGAATTTAAAAATATGACCCATTAAATAAACGTACTCACGTACAACACACGGCTGTGTCCATGATACAGCTAACTTTTTTAGCATCACTCTTTATTCTGCATAAAGCAGGGTAAGCAAAGAATTTATTCTCAAGTACTCTGTTCCCCACATTCCCCTCAATTTTGTTTTTAAGAATATGCCCCATCTTATTGTATTTTATCCAAATTCTTTTCTTTTCAGGTCCATCTCCGCCACCCTCATCACAATCGTCAACTATACGGCCAGAGGAGAATGAACTCACTGTCACCTTCCCGCCTCTGGACGACCTCGTGTACGGTACACAAGAGAAGCAGTTTGCAACTGAAAACAATACTTTAGTTACTTCACAAACAGGATCTACTGCGTTGCTGCCATGTGTCATAAGGAATATCGGTGATGGGATAGTAAGTCATTTAGTTTTGTATTTCTTTTTGTATGATGATATATTTGATTGATCCAATATGATCTGATCAGAACCCTACTAAGGCCGATTTTTTTTAACTCTATACTGTATGTAGAGGGGAATGTTAAGGCACTCCCCGTCCCCTACTTTTCCCACAATATTGGAGACATTACGTGTTGAGTGGCGGATGTAGATATTTGCTTTTGCTTATTATCACAGCGAGAAAATTAATTTTCTCGAGTAGGAATCAAACCTACAACTATCACTGGAAACACAAAATACTGGGGGAAAAAAATATATTTAAAAAGAAAAAATGTAATAAAAGTAATAAAAATCAAAAAGCGTTTAAAATCCGTTCAAAAAGTTCTGCACGAAGTAGTATACGCACAAGTGCACATTCAAGGGCTCTCCTTCTGAGCTATATGTAACATTTGAGTTGTGGCGAATTTTGTTGATATAAATCGTAAGTTACGTTGAAAAAAACGTTTCATGTTGCTGCTGTGCTCTCTTAAGACATTTTGTTATTATATAGAAAATATAATCTAATATTTTTTTGTGAGAAAATGAACAGCAAAACTACATATGAAATTATACAAAGTGACTATAAATGTGACGGATTGTGGGGATGCCCACTCGAGGAAATTAAATCTATACTTATAATAAATCTGTAGAAAAGTCGTTCTGTACATTGAAAATATTAAAAAAAAAAAATAGCCAGGGTGTTAAAGGATAACTAACAGAATCCATTTCCAGCACTTTTGGAATTTTTGTCTGTTTGTCAGTTTGTATGTTTGTCTGTATCACTTAAAAAGTACACAACAAATTTAAGCAACTTTTGTACATAAAATTTATAAGTAACTCAAAGAAGGTTTTAGTTTTTATTTCATTGTAATCGCTTCACTCTATCAAAATATATAAGTATTTAAGTTTTAAGAAGTTCATATTTGAGATAATAGAAATAGACACATGTAACGCTATCTATTGTCAACAAATGGTAGGTACTAAAATATCTTGATAACGCATAAAACATACTGTTGAATTAAACATTAACTTTTAAACATTCTAATACTTTAGTACAACATAAATCCTAGGGCGAAATTGCGGGCAGGCCGCTTGTATTTAATATTTACATTTCTTTGCTCTGGAGTCGAGACAAAGCGCGGCGTTAAGTTCCTCCAGAAATTGGTAAAAATGGCGAATGGCCTACCTTGTGCGCAGGTTACAGCATGACTCTGAAATAAGTACATTTCCCTAGATCTGACGTATTCAGGTTTTTACCTTAACAACTTAAAATTTCCAAAAATATATATAAATTTAAGATATTAACTAGCCGTCGCCATCTACTTTTTTCCGTTTTTTTCCTTTTTTTTATATGGAATAGGCTTGCGTTTGACCGCATCAAGTCTGCTAAGCGTTGATGCGATCTACGGTGGTGCACGCTTGCCTAGAAGACTTAAAACGAAAAATCAAATAGAATTTCAAATAGATTTTCTTTTTTTGCGTGCTTCCCTACACTCTTTAACCCACTAAGCCAAATTTCGAAATCCAGTAGTAACATCTGCGTGTGCCATCTGCCACTAACTCATTAACAGAAGGGCTACGGTACGCATAGAAAATTAACTTATTTTTTTTTCCTTCACGGTGTGTGGGATACACAAAATAGGGTAATCGATGGGAACCTGGGAACATAGTTTTAAGGACACGCTGTTCCCATTAAGGCACTTTCGTTCCCCACTTTCGTCCGATTTCTAGAGGCATTTCATGTTGAGATGCTGAACTCAACTCCGTTACTGTCGTACGCTTGTACAGCCGCCACGACGACGGCCCCAATTCATGTTTTACATATTTATTTATATGATAAACAAATATACAAAACATATTAACATAACATCGGATCAAATTCTAAATATATACCCTTTTATTCCGGGACGTTGGCGTTCTGTAAAATTTAATCGTATCCCACGGTCGAATGTGCCTCATAATGATAATCCTATAAAACTCATTTACTAAATTATAAATGTTAGAAAAACTTTTGGGGCTAAATATCTGAAATCTGTGAAATAAGCCCCAATTTTTGCTGAACTTTACAAACAAAATAAAATATGATAAAAAGGTAAACGGATTTGTAGTATTGTGTTCCATAATCGTTATCGTATTTCAGGATCTTAAATATTATGGAGATTGTTTTATTTATAAACTAGCGACCCTCTTGCGGCTTCGCCCGCTTTTACTACTGGATTATTCATATAATGTATGTTTGCAAAGCACTTAAGATAATGTGAAAATTAATTAAACCCTAATGCAACCCGCATTTTCGTAGTTTCAATAAGGATTTTCCAATTGTTTTACACAGCAAGGATTTTTTAGTAGGTACCGTAATTTTAAATCTGTGCTACTAATCTTTTCAAGTACTTATTAAAATATATTTAAATTACTATATTTAGATATTAACTATCTAACTATTAACTATCTCTATGACATTAAATAATACATTCAACTCGAATTATCCAATACGTGCAAACACATCTAAATCTTCGTTGCTATAAAGGCAGGCGGGTTTTTTTTTTCGAGCTTGTGGTTAATGCTGAAGAGGGTATTCTGTCCCTGATGAAAAGCAAGCACTACGTGGCTGCCTGTGACGAAAATTAAATAGAATGCATTGGCCGGGAATTAAACCCGGGCTGCCCGCGCGGCAGGCGAGCATTCTACCACTGAACCACCGATGCGTGTAAGGCAGGCGGGCGCGGCGGACTCGCTTGTATAAGCATAACGTCGCGAGGCGCGTTTCGCAGCAAGGATTTTTTGATATTGTAACAACTTCTAAAGTACTTATTAAAATGAAAAACAAAAAAGACAGTTTTGATCTACATTAAATGGCCAACGTAACTAATATACTTATTTATATGCTGAGAGTAAGGGATAAGTGAAACTTGACTCGATACAGTTGATGTGTGAACGGCGTGATATGTCAATAATTAAATGCGTTTTTCTCTAAAACTATTCGCAATTTCGAAATAGTTTAAAAAGCAAATTTTATCTTCGTTTAACGTAGAAATTTAATAAAGTATTTTAAAGGATAAGGATTGATACCATTATGGAAAAATATCCCTCACAATAAAAAATATATTGAAAGTAGTACTTACCATTAGAGCAGCGCATGCGCCAAAGTGTCTCAACGGGTAGGACTTTGTACACATTTATCGTATTTATGTTAATTTACATAAGAATGTACAAATAATAAACTGTATATAAACCTTCTACGAAAAACACCCGACTTAATGGTGAAGACCGCATTAAAATCCGTTGGGTGGTTTAGAAGAAGAAGAGTTAGAAACAACAGACAGACACGAAAAGCGACTTTGTTTTATAAGATATAGGATTAACTATTTAATATTTTCATTTCCTCGCTCTAGTAACGAGGCGCGGCGTCAAATTCCGCCAATTGAACATTTTAATACCTCAAGAATTCAGAGGAAACAGTGAAACAGCGGGATATAGCGCGAAGCTAAAAAAAATATACCTTCAGATAAGCTCATTTTAGTGCTAGGTTTTAATTATGACTTCACCGGTGTATGACACACACTCACATACTTACATTATAAGTGCCCGAGGTAGCTCTGACCGCAAGTACAGGTTAAATGGAAATTATTAATGTGATGTAAAATAGCTGATTGCATCCTTCAATAAATGGAATATCCAGCTCATTTTTTTTCCTTTAATTAGTTTTACTTATTTTGTTTGTTCATTTTTATTACTCTGATATTTTTCTGAGGCAAGTCCTGGCGCAGGTACACAAAGTGTGGCTGTATAACCGACTGGTTGTGGTTCGATCCCCACTCGAGAAGATGATATATTGATTTAAATTTATATTTCCATTTCTTCGCTCTGGAGTCGAGGCAAAGGGCGGCGTTGAGTTCTGCCTCTCAACATGCAATGCCCTCAGAATTCGGCAGAATGCGGAGAACGGAGTGTCTTAACACTAGGTTCCCTCTGCCTACCCTGTTGTGTGCGGGATACAACGTAAAGCTGATATTTTTTATCGGCTTATTTTGATTATTTTTTTCGGCTTGTTTTGATTATTTAGACATATATTTTCTTCTTAATCCTAATAAATATTATACAAGCGGGCGAAGCCGCGCGCGTCCACTAGTAGATAATATTTATACCTTTTCTCTCCAAATACCCAAATAGATTCAAACATTTTTCTTCCCTTGGGACCGTCTGTAGCTAGTTGCTTATTATGATAATTATTCTCAATTGTACAAATTATCACCTTTGCCCCCCAAATGGCTCATCATTTCCTTCAAAGGCATGTTTATGAAAAACAAACCGCAAATTATCTTCGTCACATCATTTTCATTTTGAATCTTAGTGCTTTGGAAATAAGAATGAATTTCGTTTGCACATAACTTGTCAAAGTTAATGAATTCTCTCATTTCACACCTTGGATACCATCCCTTTCTCATATTATGCGGGATATTTTTACTCATTACAAAGGTGATGTAAGTTTAGTGGGAAGGTGTTAAGTGTTTAACTTTGTTTGATTAGATTAATTTGATGGGCAAAATGCTTATTATGATTGTTTTACTGTTATATTTGGATCATATAGGAAAGGGTTCAGATTTACTTTCATATTCGGAAGCCTCAAGAGGTCGTCGGGGTGCAGCGGCACACCGTTTGACTCTACAATTGTAGGTTAGGTTCCCAATTTGGGGCAATGACGTTGAGTTCCTCTACACAACATGTAGGTAATATCTCGAAATTTGGGCGGTGAGTAGAGAATTTCTCAACACCATATGCTCTATACCTCTCTGCCTTTATGAGGGCTACAGTGTACAATTAAAAAAAGAAAATCTCAAACTAACAGTTCAATAAGAACAGGAGACGACAAGTTTGTGACATATCTGTATATTTAACATTTCTGAGGTCAGATTAAGATTCCAAGATTCGTAGTACTGTAACAACTCTTGTTAATGTTAAGAACTAATGTTAGTTTAAAATTTAGACTGAACTACATTTTTTTAACTCTGCTTTTCGACTACAATTCAATCCGTTTCATGTTGGTAAACACCACTACGGTATCAACAATAATTTCTTCTTATTTAGAAAAGTATATACTCATACAGGTTGTATTATAAAAGTCAAAATATATTGCAAAACTCATAAAAGCAGAGTTCGAATGGAAAACGTAAGGGATTTCCTGTTCGGTATTTCGGAGAATTTTCTTTGTAGCCAAAATTGTATCGAGGTAGGAATGAAGAGGAAATTTTGTACGTGTACGCACTCGAAATTAGATTGTAACTGCGTCTACCGTGTAATTGTGAGATGCTTCGGTTTTATATGGACTTTTATTATGGTACTGCTTCTAGGAGGAAAAGGAACGGAATTACTTATTTAAAGCTTGATTGTATCGTTATTATAAAAGAAAATTATTTTAATACTCGAACTCCACGTACTGTTTATTAAAGAATTTAGCTAGTAAATTAATATAATCTCAAACTTGCAGAGGGAACCTAGTGTTAAGACACTTCGTTTCTTAATTTCTGCACAATTTTCAAGACATTGTTTGTTGAGTGGCGGAACTTAACTCCGCGCTTTGTTTACCAGAGCGGAGAAATGGAACTTGAAATATAAACATTCTCTCGAGGGTGGCGCCCCAATAGTCGTTTACAATCAACTGCTGTGGTACTATGGCCTCGATTTTATTAGTTTACTAGTGCTAGAACACTGCCTTTCCAACAAAAAGTCTTACTATTAGGAATTGTACCTTTAGTGTATTATTGGAATTAAATGTACTTAAATGATAAACGTTATTTTAATTTTAATAGCAGCGTGCAATAAGACATTGAGTCTAAGGAAAGACACTCCGTTCTCCGTATACATGCCATGCCAAGATCAGATAAGAAAATTATATCCAATTTTAAAGCTAAACACATTCATATTCTTAAAAGGTCGCCCCTTAAGCGGTACAAGCGCTACGTTTCTAATTTTCTACATAATTGCCCCGAAAAGACTTATTCGGGATGTTAAATTTTATCAGCATCTGTTATTTTTGGGCCTCATTTTAGCTTAAACGTTCCGCAATCACAGCTCATTATTATAATTAATGATAAATTAAATTACGCTTATATGCGAAACCAAGGGTTTGAATGGATTATAGGAAATGATTATTTCTAGTAAGAGTTCGTTTCGTGTTAACATTTCATGGCATAATTGAAATGTATACCAGGGTTGAACGTTTATTATTAAATATATTTTTTTATTGAGGCCGCCGGTTCTTCCTTCCCCCCTTCGTGTACTCACATGCTAAATGACAGGCCAAAGCACAGACGACGCTATTTTACTAAGACAATTGACATTTGACATTTACGTAGGTAAGAGAGGATTTTTTGAAATTCCTAAGGAAACGGGACAACATGAGATTTTTCACTTTACCTACGTCTTAAAAATCGAGCAACGATCAATACTAAACAAATGGCAATTGCCCAACAAATATAATATATATTTTTTAATAATTATTAATTTATTCCCAGGTATCATGGATAAGAAGAAAAGACTATCATCTGTTAACAGTTGGACTAACCACGTACAGTTCTGACCAGAGGTTCCAGGCGATACATCTTCAACATTCAGAAGTAAGTGATGTTTTATTCACGTATCGCATTTAAAATACTGATAAACCTTAAATAAAAAGTTCACTCTATTCTTTCCTTTTGGTGTAAGAAGGAGATGAGCTAAGCCGAGGCTGGTATTAAGAATTCTAAAGTTGTAAACTTGCTAAACATATCATATTTGGTGCCACATTGTGATTAGATTTGCAAAGGAGTCGCTCCTTAAAAAGTATCTCAAGATGCGACCATGCCCACTCAAAGCCAAATTCAAAATATTCTTCTCAAATTCAAATAGACTTTTACAAGCATTTTCAGATCGTTGAATGAACACAAAACTACCACTGCTCTAATATCTTGTTATTCTATTTTCCTACTAGTATATGACACCGAATTTCCCCGAAATTGCGTGTTGAGTAGCGGAACTCAACGCTGGGTTCTTGTTACATGGGCGAGGAAATAATATATTAAATAATTAATTCCTTCGAATAGGAATCGAACCCACAACTATCGCATTTATAGTCAAACACTGTGCCGCTGCACTATGATGGCCTTGTATTAAATATTTTAAATAAATTTTTATTCTTTTCCCTCCAGGATTGGACGCTCAAAGTACGTTTTGTGCAGAAACGGGACGCCGGTATTTACGAATGTCAGGTGTCATCGCATCCACCCTCGAGCATATTCTTGCGACTCGACGTTGTTGGTAAGTTTCTTTAGCCTAACGTTGTATCCCGCATATAGAAGGGAACCTAAAGTTACCACTCCGTTACCATTAAGATTCTTCCGTAACCCACGTTCCTTCCGAAAGCATTGCGTGTTGAGTGCGTTTTGTCTCGTTACCAGAGCGAGAAGTAGGATATTAATATGTAATTTCCTCGAGTGGGAATCAAACTACGACTGGCCTTGTACAAACTACATACTATTCATAAATATTATAAAATATATAAAACTATAAATTATAAACGAAAGTGACCGCAGACAAGTAAAATGTGTCCAAAACATCGGCTCCAAAGCAGTGATATATTTATGGGAGGAGAGTATAAAATATTACATTGTTGCAATAAATATGATTTTATTATAATTTTAAAGAGTAGTTACAGTACTCTTGGAACGGTATTGGCGACAAAGTTGTAAGTTTATATCCCATAGCCTAACGCACCTTTCTCTCTCGTATTTTCTGTTACTTTTAATTTTGAGAAGTGATCTTCGTCGTTCAAGAATCCTCTTTTACATGCTTCTTTACCCTCTCTATATAAATAAGCTTACCAAATTTTAGTCTTCTATGCTGCGTAGGTTGGACTTCGCGCTATCTGCCAGAATCTACATAACAGAAGAGTTTATCTATATATATAAAATCGAAAGGTCACTCACTCATCACGAAATCTCAGAAACTACATGTGCTAGAAATCTCAAATTTTGCATAGGAGTTATTTATAGGACGTAGGTGCTCGCTAAGACGGGAATTTGCAATATTCGACTTCTAAGGGGTTGTTTTTGGGGTCGAAAGTTTGTATGAAACTTCGTTACAACAAATGCTAGAAGTCCCAAATTTTGTACGGACGTCACTTATAGGACGTAGGTACTCATGGAGACAGAAATTAATAATAAAGTAGTTCACGCAGGCGAAGCCACGGGCGGGCCGCTAGTATGTGTATATAAATGCCTCAAATAGTAAATTTATAACAACTTTACATTCTGTAAAACAACATATTATTAGAAAAACATTTTCTAAAAAAATATCGTATAACAGAATGTTGTATATAACAAACGTATAAAAATACATTTGAAATACATATAAAACTGCTACAAAACGGAGCAAAAGCCATGTCCTGAAACCTGATATTTATTATTTTTGCATTCCTTTTTACGTGAAAATTTATTCAATTGTTATTTGAAACAAAGAAAAACTATAGAATGTAGATAGATTACAAACTTGCACCAGTTCTCGACAAAAGCTTGTGTGAGGGTGACGATTCTTTTTGGGTAAAATAATAATAGTTGGTATTTATTTATCTTTTAAAACATTTTTTTTTCTCTTAATCATTCGTCTTAATATGACTGTAAACGCGACGGTTGTGGGTGCGATTCCCACTCGGGCTAATAAATTACTTTTTTTAATTTTTACTTTTTTTATTATAAGATAATAAAATAATTTTAATTTACCCATCCCCCTGGATTGCGATCGAAAACACAGTCATTGCATTTATAAGAGGTAAAATGGCCTTTTTTGCCCATTTTTTCAGGATTTTTTTGCAATTCAATTATATTTCAATATTAGTCCAGTAAAAAGCGGTTCAACTGGTTCGGAGATTAGTCTGGGTAAACAAATAAATAGACAGACAGACAAGAATTTTAAAATTATTTATTTGTGCTTTGGAATATACACTTGAAAAAATACTGTTATTTTGACTGATCACAGCCAGACACTAACTTTTTATTTATATATAAAGATTTCGATGTTAATAGTGTAATTTTCCTTGTTACAGAAGCCCGAGCTCAAATATCGGGGCCAACGGAGAAATATCTGAAACCAGGCTCGACCCTCCGCCTACAGTGTTCCGTAGTGCAAACCACGGAAGCCCCAGCTTTTGTATTTTGGTAAGTTTTCATATTATATTAAGTAATTGAGGCGCAGTGATATGATGTTTAAATGTCTAGAACGCGACGGTTGCGGATTCAATTCCCACCTGAGCAATTTTGTTTTCATTTCCTACGTTGTAACAAGACAAATCGCGGCGTTGAGTTCCACCACTTAACACACAGTGTAATGACAATTGCGAGACAGATGTGGAAAGCGTGAAGCTAAAGAAAATATAATTTCTATTTTATTTTTAAGTTTTAGTGGATTGGTATTGGAAATCCTATAAAATGTCTAAAAAATGTACACTCTTAGATAACTAAGAATTGTTGAAATAATTCCATTTGATTACGAGGGTAAAGCTGCAAATAAAGTCTGGTCTGGAGTATAATATATATCAATAATTCATACTTCGGACTTGTTATCCACCACCGACTAACAATATCCAAACAAAACCAAACCCTAGAATCAATATTTGAAATCGCCGTAATATATGTAACAACTTTTCGAAATAATTTATTGGACAAAGCACAAAACTATCATCGTACTCTAAAACAACACGACTAACTTGTTAATTTGTAGCTTTTGTATACAAAACATTTGTAATTTGCAATTGTAATAACAATTAATAGTTATTGAAATAAGAGGCCGTCTGACTGTAAACGTCATGATTCTGGGTTCAATTCCCACTTGGGGAATGAAATATTTAATATTTTCATGGCTATGCTACGCTATGCCTTCTGGTAGCAAGGCATAGCGCGGTAGGTTCCGCTTCCCAACACGCAATGCCTCAAGAATTCGGCGGAACAGAACTGTCTTAATAGGGAACCGAATGTCGTAAAATTACGTTACCAAATTCCCTCTGTCTATCCTGCTACGTGCGGGATAAAGCGTGATTTTTTTTAATTAATATTTGCTTTTTTAATTAAAATGTTTAAGGAAAGGCCTTCTGACGTAAAAAAAAATAATAATAATACATTTGAAAACTTATTATTTACTAGAAAATACTATTTTAGACAATTTAGATAAAGTTTCACCATGGTTAGAAACTGGGTTAACAGTTAGCATTAACTCTTAGTCGATATCACATCAACGGCAACCGTTACTAGCATTTGGTATAATTAAATGGGGAGCCTATATAATTCTGACAACCATTTTGACCACAAGGTTGCGGTCCCACAAGATGGATTTGGGCCCATGGGTGGAGTGATAGTTAAATAAACAAAGCGTAAATAAAATGTTTAAACAATTAATTTACATTAAATTACTATTGTTTTAAAAATACATTTTAGAGGAGGAGCCCAAAAACTATTTTGAGGCATTAGACTTGTGTCCCAGGCCAGTGCGTGATATGCTTCACTATCTATGCCTCTCTATTTAATTAACTGAATTAAATATAGTATTAAAAAGTGGAATAGCTGATGCTGTTCTTCTTCTTATTGTCTTTTTTCAACTTCTCGCTGTATCCCGCATATAACCTTTACTTTAACCTAATATTCAGACACTCCGTTCCCCACTTTCCGCCGCTTTTTTGAAGAATTACGTGTTGAGTGGCGGAACTCAACGCTTTGCCTTGTTATTAGAGTAAAGAAATGAAGATAGTAATAAAATAATCATTCCCCCGAATGAGAATCGAACCCACATCCATCGTTAATCACACGCTTATACCACTGAGGCACGATATCCTTATTCTTATTATCTAATTATTTAATAATCTTACCATTATTAAAATTATACATTCATTCCACATAAGTTGGTTTAAAGTTTCATTTTAATAATGTTACATCTGTCCAGACTAACTTTATATCAAGAGGAGCCATGTTAAATACTCGATTCATTTACTCAATTCAACTAAAGTGTAGATTTTCTGGTTAATCCGTACGTACGAGTGTAAACGTTGCAGATTTTATGAACTTATTATAATTTGTATAATTTAATTGAGAAAAGAAATAGTTATTGAAAAAAAAAATATATTAATTGCCATAATTTTTTCTCCTACTTTATTGTGTTTTTTAAGTTATAATCTATTTTTCTGCATTTTTCAAGCTAAATGCCTTCTAGCAAAATATTTATTTTGAAGCTAAGCATCATAAAAACTAGTATTATTGCAAAATTCACAAAAGTCCAACCAATTTACGCCTCATTTAAACCTTAGAAGTTCCGATTTATCCCGACATGGGGATATTGCCAAGTCAGCGCTAACGCGTGCCAAAGTCCTGGCTTGGTGTATAACGTCCAACTCCGTTATAATGAACTAGACGAAATGTAGACGTAGACCATAAAATAAAAGTTAAAGACCGTCTGTGATTTCGATATAGAACTTTTTCATTGCTTATTTAAATATATCTTATGTTAACGATACTTTTTGTTTAGCTTCAGGCTTCCACAGGGAAACCTAAAGTTAGGCACGCCATTCCCAATAAAATACTTCCTTTCTCCACTTTCACGCTGAGCTCAACGCCGCGATTTTCTTCAACGTTTTCATTCAACTTCAGCTCATTTTCTGTGAACCAATTTGTTTAAAAGTTTATACACGTTTATAGTTTTTTTTAATCTATTAGGTTTTAAAAATAAGGGTAGGCAGAGGGACCTAGTGTTAAGACACACCGTTCTCTATTTTTCGCCGATTTTCAAGACATTGCGTGTTGAAGTGGTCACTGTTGAAGTGGTCAAGGGAACAGTCTCAGTTATAGAAAATGTCTTAAAATGAAAAGAAAGAACAAAAGATACATTAACTTATATACTTTATCTGATCTAAAGTAGATCTCAATTTAAGATCTGATGGTTAATCGATAAGAACTATTGAGTTCAATATTGGAAAGAACAAGAAATGAATGGAGCTTATTCAACTTCGTCTATTGTTACCAATAATTCTTGTTTTCATTTTCTATTATATAACTAGCGTTCCGTTCGTGGCTTTACCCGCTTGGACTATACAATTCTTTATTTAATAATCTGAATTACTTTTGGTGTTCTAAAGTATTAAAACTGTTAAACAGACAAAAAATATATAAAATCATTATTTTGGATTTTTTTGGGAACGAAGTGTTTTAACATTAGGTTCCCTCTGCCTACCCTGCTCAAAATATCAAATACTTTACTCCCCCGAATTGAAATCGAACTCGTAACCTGTCGGGTGTACAGTCGCATGCTTGTACCCTGCCACCACAGGACCTCAATCTTAATAGAGCACGAAATTAAATATGAAGTGATGCTCGAACCCATAACCATCACGAATTCAGTTAAAAGTTCTCATTGTGCCATGATAACTTCTAATACAGCTGTAACATAATGTACCTGTAAAAAGAACATATCGACTGACATTCCGTAATAGCACTCCAACTACGTGCTCAAATACACTTCAGTTTTTCGTTTATATTTTTCACTGTAAAGTGAGTATTGACGTTATAACTTAGTAGAAATTGTTTAGCTTTTCTTCATAAATATATATATTTTTATAATTTTTTGGCCTTACGTTGTGTACGACATATAACAGCTAGGCAGAGGAGACCAAATTTTCCTCTTTCTGGCTCATTTTCGAAATATTACGTTTAGTGCGGCGGAACACAACGCAGCGCTTTGTCTTTTATCAGAGCGATTAAATGAATATAATTAATTCCTCCGAGTGGGATTTGAACCTACGCCCTTCGTATTTACAGATAGTTGGCTGCTGTGCTGCTATACCATGATGCCCTTAAAATATCCTAAGGTCAAATGCTACTTGACAATTTATTAACCTTTATAATTAAAATGTTAGACCGCCGTGGTGTAGTGGGATATTATGTGACAGTTAACGCGATGGTTCTAGGTTCGATAAAAACTATGTAGGTATGTGGTAGGAAATGTTATATAGCGCGAAGGTTGTTCGAGTGGGAATCGAACCTACAACTATCACATTTACAGTCGACCGCCTGTATTCTACGCTACGACGGCCTCCTTATGAAATTGTAAAAATAATTTTCACTTTCCTGGCAAACCAGGAAAACTTTTGCCAAAGCAAAAGCGCGGAGTTGGGTTCCGTCACTCAACACGCGATAGTTTTTAAAATCGGGTGCTAACAATAGATTCCCTCTATTTCTTTTCTATAAGGGTATAAAAAAACGTAGAGCCGTTTTCTAAACTCTCACCAAATGTAATAGCTACGGTTTCGCTTGCGGAATTGTAAAGTAGCATATTGACCTTAATATGTTAATTAGTGATCAAGTGCTTGTGAAGACCTAATTTTAAATTTTGAAGTAAAATTATTTTGTTTCTTTGTTTTCTTACTAAAACTTTTTACTTTAGACTAGGTTCAAAAATATATTTTTTTTACATACACTGTGCTTGAATCAATTGGAGTGGGAATCCTCCCCAGGACGTGACTATTACTTGCAATAAATGTGACATTATACTAAAATGATTATAATTATAGAACAACAATTGAACATAATAAATTGTCAGGTATACCTAATAGAGCACTATAGTTTTCCATCGTCTTTACTTTATTTTCGGTCTCGAAAATTGAGTGGATAGTGGGGAACGGAGGGTTTTTACACTAGGTTCCCTCTGCCTATGAGATAAACTAAAATTTTAATTTAATTTTAATTAAAATTAACATAAATATCATTGGATGTTTCAAGTAACTATTACTTATGATATAAAATAAAAAATTACAAGTGTTCTACTATAAAATTTGACCTATAAAAAAGTATATTTATTAATTATAATGATGATGTAGAGACGACCCAGTTTTGGTAAGATTTTGAAGTTACCGAGTTGATAGGTCGATAGGTCGATATCATTCCACTGAACTACAAGTACTTGTGCTTAATGAGAAACGAAAAGTGTTTCACGTTAATAACGTAAAACAAAAAATATGACGATGTAAAGTGAAGTTTGTAAATTTTATGTTTTTTTTCTTTAATGATGTAAAAAAAGTGGTGACGACATTGAAATAAGTAGGTATAAGTGTAAACACTGTTGTTTATTATTATTAGTTGACTGGGAAAAAATTAAGTAAATAAATTAAACTAAAGTAAATAATTGGTAAATCAATATTATTTAACACTACCAGTTCCTTGTATAACTTTTCAAGGTTCTATAATCTACTAATTTAATTCAATATTTGTATCCCTTGAAAATAAAATTGAGGCCAGTCGTTGTCCAGGGGCAGAAGCGTATGACTGTGAACGCGACAACTTGTGGGTTCGATTCCCATTCAAGAGAATTAAATATTTAATATATTCACTTTCAACTAACAAGGCAAAGAGCGGCGTTAAGTTCCGTCATTCAACACGTGGCGGACGAAAGTGTATTAACACTAAGTCCCCAGATTTTCTCTGTCTACCCCATATATATATGCGGGATACAGCGTGAAGCTAAAAAAAAAGAAAATAATATAAATGAATATTAATTCTATCTTCCTTTCCAGGTATCACAACAGTAGGATGATAAACTACGACCTAGAAAGGGGTATAAACGTGACAACGGATCCGGAGCAGAGGCTGTCTGATCTCCTGATACCAGCAGCAAGTGTTTCTCACGCGGGGAATTACACTTGTGTACCTAACAATGCGGTGCCAGCTAGTATATTCGTTCATATATTTAATGGTAAGTATTTTTTTTATTCTTGCTCTTTTTTACCCATTTAGATTAGGCAGATTGATAATTATAGAGATTGAAGATGGTAATTATTTTAAATATTCATAGTTGTCTCCTTTTATTTTTTTAGCTGCACGTTATATCCCGCATAGACCAGGGTAGCTAGAGGGAACCTAATGTAAAGACTCCCCTTTTGCCACGCACCGCCTAATTATTGGGACATCGCGTGTTGCGTTGCGGAACTTAACGCCGCGCTGTGTCTAATGAGGATGGGAAGATGTAGATAGTTTAAATATCGGATGGAATCTCATCTGCGTGATTTACATATTATATATTACGTATATCGTCGATTGGTGGTGAAATTGCCCAGCAGGCACATCTAGATACGCCAGCACGTAATGATCCAGTCATCTTATACCAACCATAACGTTCAACGCTCAACGTTCGATAATTTGGAGATCGACACCTTTATATCATTTATGCAAAGTGATCACGGTTTTATAAAATAAAAAACTGTCAAGTGCGAGTTGGACACGGCCACCTAGGGTACCAATTCCAAGATTGTAGGCCAATGAAAAGGACAACTTTGTACTTATAAAAGTTGACAAGCTTGAAATTGCGGGCGCATGCACTAATTATGAAATGAACTACAAATATAAGTTTGCAATGTTTTTTTCTACGAAATGCTTGTAAATTTTTACTTTTCGGATTTTTCCTTTTGCTTGTATGAGTATAGTAAGTTCTCACTCGTGCTAAATTTTATAACTGTAAGTCCACTAAAAGTACTCTTTGTCACGCGGTGAATTTCATACAAAATTCAGCAAAAGCAATCCATAAATGGTCGTCTCTTTTGATTGCGTTGACTTATAGATTTTATTATTTTATAGAGAACGTTGATCTGAATGTTTAATATTTATGTCAGCTTGATACCCCCACTCGAGACAACGCTCTTTACAGAGGAACAACAAAGTGTTCAGTTTTTCTTTTTTGGATACAGAACCCTAAAATAGGATTTTTTAATTTTAATTACGATTATACCCTTAGAACAATGAATAACATAAAAAAATAAGTCAAACTTACCTTATAAAAACCCTATTGTATGATGATGAAGTAGTTTTAAATTAACCTGAGATTTGTAGTCTGTAAGTGTCGCTACTCAACGAGGGCCTCATATTTATTAAATGCCTAAATATCTTTATCCTTTATTCTTAGCTATTATCAAGAAATGTATTTTTAATTTTATGTATTCCCAATTTTGTTAAATCTCGTTAGTCTTTTGGCATACATATATCTTTAATTTTGCAACATCCATCTATTTAAAGGCAGTGCGTGCTTTGTGGTGCAGTTGGGACATGGCCGATTGAACAGTCGAGGGAATATTAGTAATATAGAAGTCTCTTCAGTTTGGATAGTCGAAATATGACTTTGAGTTTCAGAATTTAATGGACTTTTAAGATTTAAAAGGTGAAATGTAGAGTCACTTCCTTTACGTTTATCGGTAGAATGAGTACTGCAGTTTTCTTTTCTCAGCTTCACACATTATTTATGATGGCAGAGTAATTAAAGAGAAACTAGTTCTAAGGCACGTAATGTGCTTTTCTAAATTTAACGCCACAAAGAAAGTACTTAGAGGCCGTGGTGGTGGACTGTTTGACTGTAGTATAAATGTGGGTTTGAATCTCAATATCTCTATATTGAGGAACTAAATGAAATTGTTATGGAATTTGAACCCAAAATTTTCAACTGCAATAGGTATATTGTACCCAAATGCTTATATTCCAATTTATTTATTACTACAGTATTTGATCCATACACAATTATTGAGCAAGATAGGGGTCCAAAGCTAATGTTCTGGATCGAGTCCAACTCTAACAAACGTTACGTGCTTCTACGTAACTATGCATCCATACTAAATTATACAGGGGCATTGCGTCGTTTGAAATCTACGTTTTTTTTTTATCTTCTATTAAAAGGACAATATTTTCCTCTTTTATTATTGTACATTGTTACTATTTTTTACCTACGGCTTCGCCCGCGCGGTCCAATGGAAATAACTAATATTTTTTCAATTCCAACCAGTGAGATTAGCACATCTAGATATTTTTGTTGTTTACTACTTTTCACCCGTGACATTGTTCATGGTAATATGCTTAAGAGAATGAAAATAATGATTCTTAAGCTCGTTAAAGCGTAACAATCAAATCTTTTTTTTGCATTTAATATATTAAGAGGTATGTTATTTTTATTTTTTTCTATTTCTTTACGGTTTTTTTTTTGAAAACAGTAGGCATGTATTAGAGATAAGTAAGAACAGTCCGAACCCCGTCCTTCTGCCTACGCTGCCGTATGTAAGATACTGAGTGAAGCTAAAAGAAAAAGATCTATAATACTAAATAATTTATTTACCCAAAACCCAGTCATCGTTATAAATAGGTTGTATTAGGGCGGAAAATTGTATTGGTCAAACCCTTCTAAAGACCAACACTTGTACACCTAAATTGAACGAAACGTGTAGGGGCAGCCTTTTAATCAAATTACATGGTAAAGAGAAAAATATTCGGCAAAAAGTATTGGCAGAATAAACGGAGAAAATTTTGTGACTTTATTTTTTTTCCCCTAATTTACATAAATTGTGGAGTCATGTGATAGCGTCGTACTATAAACGCGACGATTGTAGGTTCCATTCTCACTTAGGGAAATGGATTATTTTCGTTTACTCTTACTTACTCTTGTGATAACATGCAATGCTTTCAAAAATAGGCAGAGAGCGGAGAACGGAGAGTCTTAACACTAGGTTTTCTGTCTACCCAAGATATTCGAATAACTATACACTAAGTCAATACTATAGGTACATTAAGTCAAATATGTCATTACGGAATAAATAAGTTTTACAAAATAATGAACTACAGATATATCGACTTATGGACCTCATTCAGAAATCAATACTTGTATTGCTTGCTTCGCCCGCTTAAATTACACATTTGTTATTATTTACAAGTCTCAAATCTGAATTACTTTCGTGTTCCAATAACATTATCATTTTAAAACATTGGAATCTTAAAACTCTGCTAATTAAATGGTCTAATTTATCTACGACCTAAGTAAGATCAAGACCTTTTATTTTTCATACCAGATCGAAACTGGGTTACTTCGGCATTAATAGGAATAATCCTCACGTACGACAAATCTCCGTATTGACCTCGAAGATAAGGTCTCGTGCGGGGAAATAAAAATAATTCATTCCCCGAGAAGAAAAGAACCGACGAATGGTGGTGGTTGTGACCATCGCCAGGCAGTATCTCACTTCAATATCATTTATATCATGGTACTAATAATTTCTTTCACACTCTTCGGTCCTTCAATAACAGATAATAATTAATTATATTATTGGAAGAAAATCCTCTCATTATTTAGAACTGTCTACAAGATGAACACAATGTAAACGTTCGTGTATTACAACATTACGTTAATTAAGAGATCCTTAGATTATATTCTACTTATGTTCAAATATAAGTGAGAATCAGTTTTATTGACTTTCTTTTATTGATATTGGGACTGGCATATATTCTATACACCCAGGTAAGTAAAAGGTTGCCAAAGGTGTTTTATTTAATTCCGAATTCTAGATGCATTACGTGTTAAGTGGAGGAACTCAACGCCGCGTTTTGCCTCGTTACCAGTGCGAGGAATTAAAAATATAAAATATGTCATTTCCTCCAGTAGGAATCGAACCCACAACTAGTGGCGTTTAAAGCCGCTCGCTTATACGCCCCTACGCCACAGTTACCTCTATAAAATTATATTCATAAAATACTTGTAAAATAACTAGTTATAAGTATAAAAAAACAACGTGAGTCAATTTAATAAACCTGAGTGGTTCACGCCGTTACAGCGGTAAATGTTAGTGTAGTTTAGACAGTATAATGTAATGGAAGACGCTTGAATTAGTTATAGACATATTATTAATATTTCTATTTTAATATAAAAAAAGTTGGTGATTGAGGGTTCCGTATTAATTTCATGGTGATTTCGTGAGTTAAGTTCCGTTAATGTGGTATGACATGAACTACCAATATAAATTCGCAATAATATTTTTTGTGGGTTCTGCTTATAAATTATTATTTTTTTTGTATTTTTTTTCTATATTTGTACTGCAAGTTCTTACTTCTTAATAGCCTATAACTGGTTTTGATTGTATGGCAAATTTTATAGAATATGCGACTATAACGAAGCATTAATAATGTCTTATTTTTTAATGGTGTTGATTTAAAAGTTGATTTTTTCGCATTTTCTTTTTTAAAATAAGACCGCCTTGGCATACTCTGTATTTATTTTTATAATGTTTTGCATTTTATTATATTGATTTTGTGTGCAATAAGTTTTTTTATTCTATTCTAAAAACCGAAAAAAATATTCATTAAAAACATCAATTTTCCCAATTAAAACAACAACCATTACCTATTATAGCCAAATATCCAAATTACGTCACAGTAGCGTTTGACTATTATTAGAGCACAGGATTATCACAATATATGTATGGATTAATTTTAGTTAGTAACATAAGCTACAATTATGTTACATGATGACGTAACATGTCATACAAATAAGGGAATTGGTCAAGTTTGAATAGTAGATCGTAAAAAATATAATAATTAACCACTTAGACACTTACTAAGAGGGGATTTCCGCTTGGAAATGAATTATTTTCTTTTCTCACTCTGGTAACAAGACAAAGGGCGGCGTTGAGTTAGTTAGAGTTGGGCGGTGCGTGGGGAACGGAGTGTTTTAACACTAGGTCCCCTCTACCTACCTTGCTATACGCGAGATACAGTGTGAAGCTAAAAAAAATAGTGAAGTGCGACAGTTGTACTCGACCACCGAGGGTAAATACGAATTTCAGGATTGTCGGTAAAGAGAATAGCCTTATAAATGAGAAACTTAAATTTGCGGCATTTTTAAGGTATTTTGTATAAAGTGAACTAGAAATATAAGTTTGTATTGATTTTTTACTACGTCACATATTTCATAGCTGTAGGTCCCCGGGAAGCTCCATAGGTTTTGATTACGCGGTGAATTTCATTCATAAATTCATAAATTCTTTCTTTGACCGTAACCTGAATATTTGATATTAATTTCCATTCGATACCTCCATGTAATCTCCTGACAAATGGTCTTGACAGACGGACTACGAACTTATAAGGGTCCCGATTTTTCCTTTTTATGTAAGGAACCTTAAAAATATGTAACTTACGGTTATTTATAATTGGGCATCACCTTAAAATAAAAGATAAGGGTAAACCTCCGTTCCCCACTTTCAGATTAATTTTTTAGAAGCGAAACTCGACGCCGTACTTTGTGTCCCCAGAGCTGAATGGAAATTTCCCCAGTTTAGAGTGGGAATCGAAACCATAACCATCATGTTTACCGTCGGATCTTATGCTGCAGCGATAGGACAGCCTCGTGTATAATTTAAAATAACCTCTATTTTTAATTACACATGTGACATATAAAATGTCATACATGTTACCTGACGCATAGTTTCATTCAGGCTCTCAGCGTAAATGGTAATGTTCTAAAAACATTACAGTTTTATTAGTTAAGTAATTTAGTTCGTGCTTTTTATATTACTTTTTATAAATTATAAATATTATTATGCAATGGTAGTACGGAACTTTATATGTGTATAGATACGTACATATGTATATTATAAAACGTAATAATTATCTCGATTTTCCAGTTCCTGTACGAATATCGGGAAATTATTTCTCAATGAGACTGTATGTCGCATAATGAAAGGTAGACATGGATCAGTGTTAAAACACTTCGTTCCTCGCCCAAGTCTTAAAACTTTGAGTGTTGAGTGACCGAATTCAACACCGCCTTTCGTCTTATTATCAGAGGGAAGAAATTAAAGTAATTCAGTCCCCTGATCAGGAACCGAACCCGCAACTGTCGTATTAACAGTCACCACCGTTCACCGACCTGTTTAAATTTGAAAAAAAAATCTAATTCAAGCATTTTGTTCCAGGTGAAAACCCAGCAGCCATGCAATCTTCGTCGACGACCTACAAACTACACTTGAGTCTCTACATGTTGCCTTTTTACATATTACGGTGACATATATATTAGATAAATTTACATATAATTATAATAGATATGCGTGTTAAAGCTTAAAATTATTTAAGTAAGACATTTATTGTAATAAAAAATTTTAATTTAATTTGTTATGAAACGGAACTTCCGTAATCTTAATTAATATGGAATATTATTTTAGTCAACTAAGCTATACGTTTAGATCTATATGCTTATAATAAAAATATTCTCCTTTTATCATTAGTTACTAGTGCAAAATGAGGTTTAACTAAATTTCAAAAATATAGTAAGTTTTATTGAGATATATATAATTTTCTCAAGAAGCTTTATGTTTTTCTCGCATATAGCTGCTTAAGCAGAGAGAAATTAGTCATCCTGATTCCTATTTTGTTAGAAACAAAATTAATTTATATATAATCATTTCCCTAGATACAAATCGAACCTACAACCATCGCGTTTGCAATCATAACAATATTTGGGTAGACAATATCTAATTACTTTCCCGTGCAAAATGGGGGTTTTACGAAGATTTCCCACAGCACAAATTGCTAGTCACGTACGTACTTCACTTAGTGACGTCTACGTAACGTAAGGGTAAGCCGTTCTGTTGAGTCACTGACGTGACTTGTCATTTCAACGCTATATGCCTAGAGGGTGGAAAGGGTGAGGAAATTTGAGATTTACTGTGAAATTACTTTGTAAATTTAATATATTTTTCATTGAAATAGAGAGCTAAACTTAATATTACAAAGCTGAAGGGTTTGTTTGGTTGGAAGCACTATAACGAATAGCTCAGTTGGGTAGTGTTTTAATAAAAAAGTCCCGTTTATGCCATGTTTAATTTTGTACGGAATATCAATAATGTTTGTAACGGAATTTTAATAAAAATCATCATCAATCATCATTAAGACTTTTAAAAGCAGTGATTTTTATAAAAGTCATTATTAATATGTTTTTTTATATAATTAGGTATGTATATAACGTAACTAATACATTATATACATTTTATATTTTTCACACACTATTAACCGTATTAATGTCAGTTAAATGTTAATCAAAGACTCTGAGTCCATCTATTAATTGATTGATCAATTATATTATTTCTTCCATTCGTATTTTAAGCTTTAAAACGCATATCTAAAATAAAATTTGGTAACTAATTGTTTTTTTTTTAATCGACTATCATAATAATATACTGTTATAAATGTAATTATAATTTAGTATTTGAATGTGAATATCTATAGATAGTAAGTAGTAAGCACCTTAACTTAGATAATATTTTATAGGCCGCGTTTATTTAATTTAACTCTATAATATCTATTTATATTTGGATTAAAACGTTTGTTTAACTATCTAAAAGATATTTTTAACGCTACCTTAAGGTAAAAGTTAACATAAACTTTTCAAACGGTTAAATATAATTTGTATTTGTATATGTATAAATACTTTGTATTTGTATAAATACATTCCATTCACAAGTTTCATACTTTTGAGTTTATTTGACAAAATGTAAACAATCTGTCATTAGGATACGAATCCACAGCAATCGCCATATAACCTAAAATAGATCCTACTAGTAGTGTTATAAATGTGAACGTTTATAAATATGGATGTTTGTTTTCACGGAAAAACTACTGAACAGATTTAGGTGAAACTTTACAGTAAGGCAGCTGATACATCAAAATCAAACATAGGCTACAATTTATATAAAGATTGTGTTTTATTTGGCTCTAATATAACAATAAGTTTAAACGGGCGAAGCCGCGTGTGGGTCGCTAGTACTATAAAAATCTTAGTATATTTAACTTTTCTACTATAAAACCAAGCATTGTAAATAAACATACATAATGTATATTTAATTGTGATACAAATCTCGTGAAGTTGTTGATATACTGTAAATATTGTAGAATATAAGGATATTAAATTATTGTTCCTTTTAAACAAAAGGTGTTTTATTGGATATTCCTTTCCTAAGCGTGGTTTTTATTTGAGACCATTACAGTTAAAAGCCTTAAAAATATTGCTCAATTCTTTTCTAATATAAAAATCCCATTCACTCTGTATCCCGCATATAGCAAGATATGTAGAAGGAATGTAGGAATGAAATGAAGAAATGTTAAGACGAGTCCAATAGAAGTATATTTTCGTTCATCTCATAAATTTTTAATATATCTAATAAGTATTTATAATTTAGCGGAAAGTCTTTGTAAGACACTTCCATTCCCCACTTTCTGCCGAATTCTCGAGACATTGCGTCTCAACACGCAAACTGAACGCCGTGCTTTATCTCGTTAGAAGAACGAAAAAATAAAAAAATATTATTATTTCATTCCCCCAAGTGGAAATCGAACCACGTTTACCGTTGTACCGCTGCACCACGACAACGTCTTTATTACATAAAAAAATCTTTTTCTAACCCACTTAGAAAGTTACTTTGAAAATTTCATCGTATTGCTAACGATTTTATATAACCCTGTAATAAACGTACCTTATATTATGCCCTTAGGGGTGTTAGGGCAAAGCTCAGAATTCACAAGAAAAGGCTCAAGGGTTAAACAACATTATATTTAATGGTTATACTGATAGTACTAAAATTCATTTTAACGCACTGCAGTGGAGGAATAAGAAGTTAAGTGAGAAGTTAGTGGGGGTAATGGTTGTTTTTGTATTTTGTGGTTGGATTTGATTTGGTTTGATGTTTGGTGGTTATGAGTTAAGTTCTACTATAAGGTAATTTTGTTTTTTTTTGAGCCCGTCGTGGCCCGTGGGTTTGTTTGTGACGCGACGGTTGCGGGTTCAGTGCGGTTTCACCTTCACGCTCACAACAGGGTAGGAGAGTCCGTTTTCCAGCTTCCAAGGAATTCTGGAGGCATTACGTGCTACGTATTATAAATATTTCATTCTCGACTGTGAATCTAATCCACAACCTCTCACGTTTACCGCATGCTTGGGCCACTGTACCACAACTGACCTCTGGACTAATTTAATCTTATATATGTAGTCAAAGGGGTAAACATTTGAAAATCAAGGGACTTCCCACTCATAATCCTATCCCTTACACCTCCCTTACTTACAGTAAGGATAAGAAATCTGAATAGCAATATATGAAATCCTACAGTGAGAATGTGCCTTAGACCGTCCCTTTCACTAATAATTATTAAGTCCAAGGCCGTTGGTTGGCTAACGGCAATCAACCTTCTAAATTAATACTTACTAGGTATTTAATTATCTCCTAACTGTTGTCAAATGACCTTCAACTAAGGGAGTGAAATATTTATTTACGTTTATATTTCCACTTCTTCGCTCTGGTGTCAAGGGAAAGCACGGCGTTGAGTTCTGCCACTCAACACTCAATGCCTCCAGAATTCGGCAGAAAGTGGGGAACGGAGTGTCTTAACACTAAGTTACCTCTACCTACACTGCTGTGTGCGGGATACAGCGTGAAGCTGATAAAAAAACAACATTAATATTAGTGCAATAAGTATGATTTAATACTACATGATAAGGACATGCCCAAACAAAAAGAAGAATATACTGAAAATGATAAACAACAGGTCCGCGTGATAGATTGTACGGTAACACGAAATAAGATGAAAATATAATACGATGTCATGTAATTCAACCCTTATCTGCTTGCGTGGAATAAAATATGCACATCAACGCCTTTTTTTCTGTTTTCTTTATTTTGATCTTAAGATATATGAATGTGGGATAGATAAGCAAAATCTAGAAATTCGTTTTTTAGACAATAATGTTATTGAGACAAAAAAATAACATAAAAGGAATATTTGAATATGTACTTAACACTTAACAGTTCTCACCCATGAATATTAACAATTATGTTTAAGACGTGACGACGTATTTATTACTGATATACCGACATGACTAATTTACAAGTGTCCCGTTATTCGCCATTCGGCTACGGAACCCTGAAAACATATCAGTAAAAATATAATACAGTTTCTTTATAAACATTTAAAAATTAAATAAAACACCACTTAACTAATAAACTTTTCTTTAGCGGTCTCTAGTACCTTCAGGAAAAAGTTACGTCTCTTTGAAAAGAAAAATATATTACAACGGAACGGTGAATCTTTTCCTTGTTCCGTAAAAAAATCTGAACGGAAAAATTGCTGTAATTTACAGGAAATGTGACCTCATAACTAAAATGAGAGTTAATTAAATGAAATTTTGTATAATTTTGTTGTTTTACACGCTGTTGTATTCAAAAGTATGAATTATAATTGTGAAAAGAATATATTTGAAACTAGTTTTACCTTCGGCTTCGCTCGCTTAATAGAATAAAAAAAATTGACAGTGTATCATGCACATCAAATTAACCTTCCATTTTGCAACATTTTTATTATTAGGTATCTCACTCCTGTTTATTTTAACCAGCAGTTCAGAGATAGGTCCCTTCAAGGTAACTTTTCAGCGTTTTAACATTAGTAAAGACTCGTCTTCGTCGTCTAATCGTTCAAAATATTTTTTTTTCATATCTAATGAAATAATATATTAAATATATTAAGAGTTTATTTTCAGCTTAAGTTTTTTATTTCGTACAAGGCAATGTGCGAAATAAAAAACTTAAATGTGGCGTTGAATTCCGCCAGCCCCAGACGTCACTTCCTCCAGAATTCCTTCAACAGAAAGTGGGGAACAGAAGGATAGGAACGGAGTGTCTTAACTCTACAGACTACAATGAAGTTAAGCTAAAAAAACTTAAAACATGTCTAAATAGATTAAGATACCCTGTTTACCTGGTAAATTCTATAAATAGACTGAACATATTATGCAAATAGATATTTATTAAAGCTATCAGAGCGCCGTACGGCCGCGTCTGTCTTTAAGCATTATGCTATCGCTTTAATTCCTACAAGAAAAATGATTACTTACATTGTCTTTCAATTGTTTTTCACGCAGTAGTAAGACTAACCGCGGCGTTAACTTCCGCCAATCAATACGCAGTGCCTCCAGAATTCCGCGGAGTGGGAAACGGATTGCCATAACACTAGGCTCCCATGTTCCTTTTTGACACGGTATATTTTGTATTAATATTACATTTCATGTCTACCCGCAAAAATGTTAAAAACATATAACAGCTATATTTTATTTTACTTTTGCAACTTTTAATATTTGAAATATCACAATTCCATAGAATAGAGTATATATTTTTTGCACGGACATTTAGCATACAAAATTTTGTTTCAATCGTACTAAGCCTGAAAAAGCGTTTTGAATTGTGTGTGGTGGTTTTGACTTCCGTCCGTATTTATATTTAGAAAATAATTATAAAGATTCTGTAAATTTTTGCTGTATTTTCAAATGAAAATAAAAACAAAATTGGGAATATATTTTTTCAGCTTCACAGTTTTTTGGTAGACAGACGATTAAAACTCTCTTTTTGACGCTTTCGCTATGCTTTGTCTCACCACGGCTACAAAATAAAATCATTTAAATACATATTATAATTATTCGTGCGAATAAATATTGAAACTATTACCATCATCCACTTATAGTTGGTTTCCCACTGTGGCATAACGGACTCAAATATATTGCTTATTGCAATATATTAGTAATATATTGCAATAATATATTGCAAATGTCAGAATTGAAAACAATATTAGAGACTAGTTAAATTTATACGTTATTTGTAACCTACCTACCTGCCAATTTACTGGTATAAAGAGAAGGCTGCTTAACTATATATCGTCATATATATTTGTTTTTAATTATATATTTATATAATGGAATGGGTGTATTTTGTTTTTTTTTTATCGTCTATATATTTGACCACGTGAACACATAAAAGTTAATATTGAATAGTTTCTAAAATGAGACTTGAATCCGCTACCACAAAAAAGTCGCTAGTAGAACTTTCCGAACCACATCGATATAATTAAATCTTTTTCGTTGATTTCAAAAAAAAACTAACATACATATACTCCATAGGGGCTTAGAATGAAGAACTCGAGCTTATTAGTTTAATTTTGAAAGTAAGGCTAATTATGAATATATGTATTCATTAAGATTTTATTTCTAGAAATATTTTATATGTGGTCTCATTAAGAACGCGTATATAAAAATACCTTTGAAAATCTACAAATAACTTTATGGAGAGACTTTTTTTTAGCTTCACATTGTATCCCGCACATAGCAGGGTACGCAGAGAGAACCATTGGGATGGGAACCTAGTGTTAAGAATATCTGTTCGACAAGTTTCTAGATATTGCTTGTTGAGTGGCGGAACTCAACGCCGCTCTCCGTCTAGTTTGAGTTCTGCCACTTAATATGGAATGCCTTGAAAATTGGACTGAAACTTAGGTTTACACAAGGTTTCCTTTGTCCGTTTCTCAGAAAAAGCGTGAAGTTGCTTTTCATTTCGTTTTGTATCCCAGTAAAAATTATCAGAACGTAAAAATATAGCCTAAACTCCGAATATTACGTCGAAAAATGTAGACGTTGAGGTTTTAATTACAAACGCAAAATTAAAACGTTGGGCATAATATTAAAATACTTGGTCCAGTTTAGAGTGGGTGAGTAATTTTGCTTATATATATTTATGTAGTACCGGTGTAGCTCATTGCAAGTATATCAAAGTGAGTTCAATGGCTGTAGATTCAAAATCTTTTTTAGGTAAGAAATACTAATAAAAATTTGTTTCGGTTTAACCTAATAAACATATAACCTAATAATAAACATATAACCTAATAAACATATAACTTGCAGAAATGCATGGATACCCATATATCAAAATCTACTAAACCGATGTTGATGAAACTTAGACTATTCTTTAAGTTGGAATACATTTCACTTAAATCAAAAAGGGTTATCTCGATACGACGTCTAGTTTCCGGGATATACATAGACAAACATCCTCTAACGGAAATATTTTATAATTTATAGTCAAATAGGCTTTATTGGAACCTTTTTTCAACCAAATGCTTATTATACTTGTGAATTCAAATAAAATACTCTTTTTAATTTTTTTTTGAAGTCGGTTAAAAACGAAAAGCCAGCTTACCATAGGTTAGATACCAACAATAGCGTACATTATACGCTCTGATGAGTGTACTTATCCCGATCGTAAACAGTGTATCAACGTCCGTAGAGACATTGATGGTGAGTAACGAGGAATTATTGCTGCCAAAACGATGTATTATGCGTGCATGTATATTTGTTTGTAGATAAAAAACGGTTTCACGCTTTTTCACGCGTAGCCTGCTAAGGCACATAGAATCTAATGTCAAGACTCCAGTTTTCGCCCGAATTTCAGACATAACCTGTTACGTGGATTTACTCAACGCCTTTTGGGTTTTTTGGGTTGCCGGAGCATGGAAATTAATATACCTAATTAATTCCCTCAAACAGAGATACAACCTACAATTGTGTTTATAGTCAGACGACAGCCAACTCCGTCAGAATACGGTTTATTTGTATTTTTCACCAAATGGGTTATGTTATTTTTTATCCGGGGAAGCAGAGGAACCTTGTGGTACTCCATTCACCACTAATACACTTCCGTCCCCCGCTTTCCGATAAAATCTTAAGGCATTGCTTGCTGTAATACAAAATATATTAGTAATTCGCTTCTTTATCTATTTATACAGAAAGCTGTTTCTACTCCTTGTAGATGAAAAAGTAAGAACAAAGCAACTTATCTCATAGATCGAACCTACAACAATCGCACATACATTCAAATGTACCTACTGTATCACGAATGTAATGACATTCTTTTAAATACAATTTCAAATGAAAGTGTTAAGAAATATGCAAAGTTGATTAAATTGCAAAATAAAAAGTCGAATTCAATTCTAAACAAGGACAATCATTAACCCTCGGCCCGGACGTTTATTTCATAGTCAAAACCCTAAACTCAAAAGGTACAAACGCTGTCGAAAAAATGTCTGAGGACTTTAAATGATTTCCCCCGGAATGAATCTTTTTATAAGTGTACAAGTGAAAAGCTAGAGCGGGTAGAAAGCCAGATTTTTATATCGTAGATAAATTTATATATCGTAGAACGTATATTTTCATTATATTTTCAGCTTCAGCAGGTTTTGACTTGCATAGAAGAGAGAGAGCACCTAGCGTGAAGGTATATTGTTCTCCGTTCAAGTGATATGTTGCGTGGAGGAACCGTCATGTTTCCAGACAGAAGTCGAGCATGCTAACTATAAACGGGGCAGTTGTGGGTTCTATTCCCACTCGGGGAATTTCTTCGCTTTGGTAACAAGACGCGGGTTGAGCGCATCGATAAGTTCCGGCACTCAACTCACAATGTCTCAAATTAAGCGGTGCTTGGAGAACAGAGTGTCTAGCGCCAGGTTCCGTCCGTCTACCTTGTAATATGCTTAAAAAAATTGAAAACATTTGATCAAATTTAACCAATTTTGTAAATATCTAATGAGGCCAAGTAAGTACTCGTTTGATAAAATCGATTTTCTCGTCGATAAAATCTATTATATTACTTTATTTACTTCTTGAACAAAACTTATTACGCTACTAGCCACAACGTTATTAAATTACCAAAATATTGACCTTATTGAGCTTTTTGGACCAAATATTTACATTTATTCCTCGTATAAGATCAAGTTTCCAATTTCCAGCGTATAATAACAGGATCTAGTTTATAATTTTATACTTAAGGCGCAGTGGAAACGTAAATAGTTTTGCGTTTTATATGGGACTAGCGGACCCGGACGCGGCTACGCCTGCTTGAAATATAAGAATATAATTTCAATCTAGATGAAATGCTAAAAGTGACTATTATATTTATTTTCATAAGGATGAATATCAAAATGACGCGGTAACGAACGCGGTCGCGTAGCGACGACGGTTGTTATTAACATGGCAGAATAAATTGCATGTCAAATTAGAAAGTATTTTAGTTTATTATTATATATGTGTAATGTAATGTTATATAGCCTATAGCACTTCTAAAGAATGCAGCTTTCATACAAAACAAAAACAAAGTAAATCGATCCAGTAGATCCAGAGATCTTAGCGTTCAAACAAACAAACAAACAAACAAACAAACAAACAAACAAACAAACAAACTCTTCCGCTTTATTATATTAGTATAGATACACGCTATCAATAAAACTGAAATCAGCCCAATCTGCGTAGACGCTTTTTCAGCTTTATGCATTCTCTCAGATAGCAGGGTAGGCAGAGAGAACATTCCGCTTCCTTCCACGAAAATTTCCGCCAACTTTCGATATATTGCGACTTGAGTGTGGGAACGTAACGCCGCGCGTTGTCTAAAATCGTTCCTAAGAATGGGAATCGAACTCAAAATCATCGCGTTCATCAAACGTTTTAATGAACGTTTGACTGAATTCTAAATCGTTTCATAACTCGTTTATGAAACGGCTTCACGATATTGGTAACATGTCAAATATGTATATGATAGTCATCGTTTGTAATTAACAAAATTGAACCATGAGGGGATCTACCTTGTACTATATTTTATCATATAGAATAACGATTATTGGGGTTAGTGTAAGCACAGCCAAAAGCCAAGAAATGGAATACTTTTGATTTCGTCATGTTCGTCTGACCGTGTCTGTGTAATAACATAAAAATTTAAAATTTTTAATTTCTATACAAAATTCCAATTACATTACGAAAATGATTAATTGATAGTTCAGAGTCAACATCTCACCGCCTTGAACGATCTTAATCGAGTGAATATGGAATCGACGGCAATGCAAACTACTTGGCGTTAGACGAAAGCAAACAGCGCGACGTATTGGGAATTCAAATTTGATGTGAGGTCTCCTCACGTAATAAAATTATTTCTTATTAACGTGTGAGTATAACCTATATATATTATCTTCTTCTCTTTTTTACTGCTATACTTTTATACTTATGGTAGAAACCTGATGATATTTATTGGTGGAACGCTCTAATCTCAGGAATTCCTGGTTTGAATAGATTTTTTTATGTTGGATAGTCCATTTATGAAGGAAGGATAGACTATATTACATCATGTTAATTATTTCCACATGACCGCATATTGGGTGTTGAGTAGCGGAACTCAACGACGTGATTTTTGCTTTGGTGGCACCAATGAAGGAATAAGAAGCAAAGAAATGAAAATATCAATAAATAATAATTCATTATCTAAAGTGGGAATCGAACACACAACCCTCGCGTTACAGTCACACTATTGTGCCCCTGCCCCAACGGCCCCAACATTTTAAACACGCCAATTTCTTTTGACTTACGCTACAAAGATAGAATGATAATGACGTCCCCAAGAGGCACGCTTACCTGCCCTCGACCCGCCTTGTAATGTTTGCTGCCAAATAGGATTATACAGTGTCCTTTACAATATCTAACGGTTTTACCACCTTCAAAGTAAGATTTTCCATGATCTGTATAATTTAATTGTATGTATGTATGTAAAGTACTTGATGACACTGTTACTTGACACTGGATGACGATGACTTTTTTATTTTGGTAGTTTCGAATATGAAATATATTAAATATTTTATATTTAACACTATATAATATCAAGATATTAGTATAAGAAACAAAATAAATGGCATACAATTTTGGTGTAAAATTGGCCTTACCATCATATGTAGGTGAACTCTTCCAGGCAACCCTTGCCATAAAAGAACCAAAAACGTATGAATATTAGTTAATTAAAAATGTTATCTAAAAATAAACTTATTTAAAAATCCTATATTAGTAAAAGGAGATAAAAAACAGAATGATTTACAAGTAAATGATTATTCTTTGCAATTTATCTGAAATATACTAGAAAATAAGAAAAAATACTGTAAGTATACGAATATGAAGTTAAACTCCAAGTTAAAGTTAATCTTCGTGACCTATTTGACGCGGGCCTTATTATAAATGATGACTGTGGACGAAAAACTTATGAGAAGTTTATTTGTTTTGATTATCTGTAGAAAGTTTTACTTATCATATCTTATCAGTGGAAATGTCCAGTGGATACCAAGTTATGAGTTATAGATTTGAAAAAGTACGATTATATGTATAAATTTTCTATCTATTTTATATTTTAAATGGTAAGTGACCATCGCCACTCATGGCCCCAAGTAACACCAGAAGAGATTACTGATGCGTTTCCGGCCTTCAATGTGAGGGTAGATGCGCTTTTTGAAGGAAGAGGAAGCCCGGTCCCGTCCTACCAGAACGGGAAAGTGAAGATAATTATTTTTCCGAGTGGGTGTCGAACCCACGACCATCGCTTTTACAGCCAAACACTGCGCTACGGCACGTGCACTTGACAATTTAACTTATTTTAACATAATTTCTCTTTTCCCATCTTGCGAAATGTAATAGATTTCAACAAAAATAAATTTAAATAATATGGTTTGTCGTAGAATTGTTTTAAAGTGTCTGAAATAAATCTTCAACTGAACACTTAGTGACGTGTCGTTCTGTCTTGCTCTTGCTACAACCTACTAATATAATTTTAAAGTTTTCAGGTCAATTTAAAGTTTTCAGCTCAATTTGAAAATTAAATTAAATATGTTGATAACTGCTGAAGCTAAAAACTGTAAACTGAAACTGTAGCATCATTATTGCTATAAACGTACAGTGTACAAGACATTCACATATTAAAGTAGTGACAGAAAAACATACATATTTTATTTGATAGGTATATTGAGGCAAGCGAGCGACTAGCGCTACGGACATAGGTTCGGTTCCCACTCATTGGAAATGAAACAATGAATATTTTTTTATTCTTGCTCTGATAACGAGTCAAAGCTCACGCTTCATTTCAGGCTCCTATGATATCTGATACAGGATAGAGCCGTTGGGCTGCGGCTATTGAAAGCAAGGGAGAGGGCCTGGCAGTTAGTTTGGACATGGCGAAGGCCTTTGATCGAGTGTGGCATGGAGCGCTCCTTGCCAAACTTCCATCCTATGGGCTTCCCGAGAACTTATGCAGGTGGATCGCCAGCTTTCTCACTGGGCGCAGCATCAAGGTCGTTGTCGACGGTTTTTGCTCCAATCATATGCCCGTGAACGCTGGCGTTCCCCAAGGCTGCGTGCTGTCCCCCACGCTGTTTCTTCTGCATATCAATGACATGCTAGAAGATTCTAGCATTCATTGCTATGCAGATGACAGCACGGTGGACGCTGTTTACTCCGGCCGCGCAAGTCTTTCTCGGGAAAACGCTGAACAGTGCCGAAATAAACTTGTGTCTTCTGTTGAGGCATCCCTCGAGAATGTCTCTTCATGGGGTGAAAAGAACCTGGTCCAATTTAACCCCCTGAAGACACAGGTTTGCGCGTTAACCACTAAAAAAACCCCATTTATCGTATCGCCAGTCTTTCAGAACACTCCCCTTTCAGCCGCGCCCAGTATCAGCATATTGGGCCTTAATGTTTCGAGTGACTGCCAGTATCGCGATCATCTGGAAAGCAAGGCCAAGTTGGCCTCGAAGAAACTGGGGGTCATCAATAGAGCGAGACGGTACTTCACGCCAAAACACCGATTGGCCCTATATAGGGCCCAGGTTCGGCCACACATGGAGTACTGTTCTCATCTCTGGGCTGGTGCACCCCAGTATCAGCTTGACCCATTTGATCGCATACAACGTAGAGCTGTTCGAATCATTAAGGACCCAGTAAGCTGTGAAAGGCTTGACACTTTGGCTCTGCGTAGAAACGTCTCCTCGCTGTGCGTTCTCTATCGCATTTTTCATGGTGAGTGTTCTGAAGAACTGTTCGACCTGTTACCTGCCGCCGAATTTTCCAACCGCACAGTACGTCACAAACTTAAATACCATCCACACCACCTGGATACGTGGCACTCCACTACTGTGCGGTTTCGTAGAAATTTCCTTCCACGCGCCACCGAACTGTGGAATGGCCTACCCGCGGCAGTGTTTCCAGGTCGGTACGATATGGGTACCTTCAAAAAGCGCGTCTATCTCCACCTTAAAGGCCGGCAACGCACCTGTAGCTCCTCCGGTGCTGCACGGGGTCGTGGGCGGCGGTGATCATCATCAGGTGACCCGAACGCTCGTTTGCCTTGTCCTTCTTCCATAAAAAAAAAAAAAAAGAAAAAGTAGTATAAAAAACATTATTAAAATTCTAATGGAAAACAGCTTTAAAATCTTCATGCGAACTCGTAAATATGACAAAATTTAACCAAAATTAAAGTTATTAAAATGACGATTAAAAATATTATTTCATTTGGTCGTTTGCGGACGCGGCGTTATGAGGGTTGTGGCTTCCTTATTGTGGAGAATACTTAACGATTCCGTTGTAAGGTATGAAAATGAATTTATTAAATTACGTTTTAATTGAATTTTATGGGACGTTCTGATAAATGGTCGTATCGCAATGGTACAGCGTCTGATTACAAACTAGTTGTGTTGTGGGTTTTCGAGAAATTGCTATTTGAATATTAAAAATTGTAATATTTGAATTGCAGGTACTAAAAAAATTGGCTTAAGTATGAGAATGAAGTGTCTTCTCTACTTATTACGTCCCCTCTGCCTGGAGTTACCGCATAGTATTCTACTATGCGTGAACCTATTTTTTCTCAAGCGGACTTAACTTCACGCTGTCTTGTTAGCAGAACGAGAAAATCTGATAACTCTTTCCATCAAGAAGTAATCGTATTCACAACCGTCGCCTTTCTAGTTACATGCAGTGCCACTGGGCCACGACGGCCTCGTACAAAACAATATATAATATGCAAAATTATTATAATTCTCGCCCTGCCAGTAATGTAAGGCAAAATCGCACTAAAAGCATCATTATACTCGTATGTACGTATTCAAAACGGACCTTCAAAAGAACTAGCCATTTTACTTCTTCTCATAGGTACGAGTGCCATTCCGCTAAATTGCCATTTGCAAAAACTTTCACACGATCTAAAATTCTTGGGAGAATTTATCAAGTTAATAGTCCTACTTCAGACGGTGCCAGAAAATGGATTCAGTTCTGGCACGTTTTAAATACATTCCAAAATGTGGTCTAGATTTTCTGTAATATATTTTTGGTGTGTACCCAACGCTGACAAGTAATAGAAATAAAAAAAACTACTTCACTCTCTTTACCTAATAGTAAAATAGGCAGAGGAAACATAGTGTTGAGACCCTCCGTTTCTTACTTTTTGTCTAAAATTGTATATTTTGTCTGTTAAGTGGAGGAACTGCCTACGGGAAAATTTTCCTTTTTTTATACATTTCCTATAAATGTTATATAAACATATTTCTCTTAAAAATGTTATAAAAAGAGAAAATACTTTTACTTGGTTTTGTTAATGGTATTGAATGATTGAAATTGGATTTATCCGGCGGGACTATTCAAATGACAGATCGAAATTACCTCTTATATAATAAATCATATTAATGTAAACTTTGAAACAGCTCTGCTATTTTTATTATATTTCAAAATGTTATTTACTTACGATAATAAACAGCTTTAAGCTTTTAATCGCTTAAGAAAATACATGTTCACACATTTACAATTTACTTACATGTTTTTACAAACACATTCACACATGTGGTCAAACATTCACGCACATTCACGCACGCCACTTCACCTTTGCACCTGTGGTCACGTACTATTTTCTTGCTTCCTTTCTTTACTTCCCGCTTTATACGGCATATAGTGTTAAGACAATGCATTTCCTACTTTCCACTGACATCGATGAAATGAAAATATTTTATTGTCTGGAGTGGGAATCGAACCCACAATCGTCACGTTATATTGACAATTAGATTAGAATCAGTTAGACTACAAAGATAAACTCAATAAAAATATATTTATTTCATAGTAATTATATTATTAAATTAATAGTCTCGAGCAATTGGTCCGAAACAATACTTTAATTATAGGCATCAGATGTAACAAAATTACAACGCTCAAATAATTACAGAGACAGTGTTGCGGTTGAGAAAACTCTACTTTAACATAACATTGAATTACGTTGTATTTTTGGCCGTTATTAGATACTGTCATGGAGAAGTGGAGAAGTCCCAGCATCTGGCTGAAGACAATATGGTTGTGGGCTTTATGTAACAGTAATTTTCTGCCTTGTCCATTCAGAAAATTATAACGTTCCACCGGCAATATGCAATGTCTCGAAAATTTGGCGAAAAGTGAAGAATGGAGAGTCTTAACAGTAGGTTTTCTCCGTCCATCCTGCCATTGGAAAAGAGCGTGAGCTTTTTTTCTCTAGTGTTCCGCTCGCGGCTCTGCCAGCATGGGCTACACTAATATAATGTATGTAAATATGATGTGTATGTCTATAAATAATCAATATCTCAAACAATTCTATCTATTAGTGAAAACAGCAATAAAATCCGTTGCGTATTTTATAAAATCTATGCATAGGTACATCGTAGAGAAGCCATGTACCTTCTATGTAAATATATATCTAATAATTTGGAGAACCTTAAAAACATAAACTATAAATTCTAAATCAAAATAAACAAAACGAAATACAATCCTTCACCGCAATCGAGAAACCGAATCACTAGCACAATTCACTAGAGCAATGGTCAATTCTCAGTTACGGTTAACTCAAATTTACAATCGAAGCCCTTATTGTAATAGGACAAGGTTCAAATTCAATAGAAATTGAAGTTTAAATGAAAGAGAATATATTTAGGAACGTGCAATGGATCGTACGGCCGTCATTTCCTGGTACTGTCCAAATAAGGCTGTTTAAATCTGTATTGAATTTTGTGGGCCAAGATTTAAATACTTGCAATTTTTTCCGTAAAAATTTCGGGAAATCCTCTCTGAGTGCTTTCTTACACGCCTATCTACGTACATATATGCCAAATTTCAAAGTTTTATATATTTTTAAGTTCTATACATGTAAATCTAGTTACAGACTTTCTTAGTAAAGTTTCTCAGCAATTGAAGTTTTAAACATCTAAGATATTCCGTTTTTGCACACGCACGTCTCTAGTATGGATGGCAGAGTAGACTACCGCGTTCACTCTATTTTAAAATCGCGAAGAATAAACCACTTATAATATTTGGTTAATTATAACATTAATAATTTTGTATATGGTAATAAGCTGCAACATACAGCTTTATTAATTACATTTAAAATGGTTAGGTAATTGCATTAACCTACATATTATAATGTTAATACAGTTGCAATATTTTATGTCGTATACGAGGCCATCTTGGCGCAAGAACACAAGGGTGTGACCGATCGACCAACGCGATGGTTGTGGAATCAGCCCCACTCCACGAGGAAATTAATTATTGATTCAACAGGCAATACCTCGAAACATTCGGCGGAAAGTGGGAAACACTTCTTAACACTAGGTTCTTAGCACTAGGTTCTGTCTACCCTGCTGTGTGCAGGTAAGTGCAGTGCAGTGTAAGACAAAGCGCGGCGTTTACTTCCGCCACTCGACACGCAATGTCTCGAAAATTGGGCGAACGGCGTGAAGCTAATAGAAAAATCTAAACTACAATTATCATGTTTAGTCAGATAGAACGGAATTATACCACAGTACTTACTCAATGAGGTCATCATTAAACTAATTATTATAATTAACTATACTAGTTGTCACATAAATTGTCGCCATTAAATAATTTTAATGCAATTATATATCTATATTAATTATTATAAGTTACAGATAGCACCCATATTGACATTTAATTTAATAAACACTTATATTATTGGACTGTTATAATAACTAAGGGAACGCGATAGTTCACTCCGGGTGGGTAGCTCTCAAGCTTCTCAACAATTTTAGCGATATGCTCGGACCTTGCTCTAGCATCTAGAGGCTCGGTTATACTTCATTTTTGAGGCTTCCACTTTCGGATTCTTAATGACCAGTGCCTCAGCCCAGGTTTGATATGCCTCACGCTTACTGAAGGCAAGATCTTTGCAAGACCTATTATGAATGACCAAGACAGTGACTCGACACAGAACTAGGAATGTAAAGTTCCATGCCCTGCAGAACCAAGTCTGAAATGAACTATAAATATCTTTTTTTTTTCCGGTACGAGAATAAAAAACCCGTTTTTCTATACCAAGTACTAGCTTCATCATCAGATCAGCTCGATGATACCATAATATTGTAATGTCACCCAAGCTACATATGTATAAGTTCCAAGTTTCATGATCATGCACTTACTTATTACAAGAGGGTTATTATTGAAATATCAAGTTTTATACGTTTTAATATTTAATCGTCGAAGTTGCGGTAACAGCGTGTGTTTGAAGCTAGTTCCTAAGTGGCTATTACTCATAAGTACTAACATATATTTCTTGGAAAGTTTAAATTGATTATTGATTTAGTTTATTAATAGGTAATAATTTAAATTTATATAAATACTTATATAAAGTTCTTCCTTTACTGAATGACAGACAACGGACGGCCGGAACTACGCGGCATAGTAAGTAAATTTAAATAATAATCATCGATCAGCGATCATCCGTATGTCGTCTTAGTGCTGGGGTTCCGCAGGGGGGCGTCCTTTCTCCTCTCCTTTTTTCCATTTTCATTAACTCCGTTACCAAGCTCCTATCCATTTCCTTCCATTTATACGCCGATGACCTGCAAATTTATTTGACCGCGGACGTGAATGACATTGCGAAAGCTATTGATCTAGTAAATTCCAACCTGCATACAATCAGTACCTGGAGCAAGTCATTTGGTTTGGCAATAAATCCCAAAAAGTCACAGGTGTGTTTCCTAGGCAGTCGCCAACAAATAGCTA
>JAKRZM010001252.1:598071-631338 GCA_036379175.1 Heliconius cydno galanthus
AAAAGATTAGTAGCACAGATTTAAAATTACGGTACCTACTAAAAAATCCTTGCTGTGTAAAACAATTGGAAAATCCTTATTGAAACTACGAAAATGCGGGTTGCATTAGGGTTTAATTAATTTTCACATTATATTAAGTGCTTTGCAAACATACATTATATGAATAATCCAGTAGTAAAAGCGGGCGAAGCCGCAAGGGGGTCGCTAGTAAGATATAAATTAGAATTCCAAAGAAAATTCCGTTTTGGTTTTTATATATTAAAAACCAAAACGGCTGTGAGATTGAGATTTTAGTTATTTAAGTGACATAACAGGATAGGCAGAAAGAACTTCGAGCTTCACACTCTATTCTACACTGTCTAAAAATTGAGATGGGTTTAAGAGAAAGAATGAATTCGATTCGTCAACAAAAAAGAAAATCAAAAATGTAATTTCATCCCAGAATATGTGTTTCTTATCGTATAGCACCTCGTCGATTGTACCCACTAGAGCATTGTCAAGTAAAAAGCATGAGGATCCCTCGGACCAGGCACAGACCATAGTGTTTAGCACTCCGTTCTCTCTAGCTACCATGCGAAGGAGAGCAAAAAAAAAAGAATTCAGAAATCTAGCTATATTATACAAACACTTTTGTGATTTTTTTACAACAATAAGTTAAACAGCCATAGAAATAAACAGTAAAAAAACCTATAAATAATCACAAATTCCTGACGACTACATATTTTATATTTTATTTTTAATTTAAAAGGTTTTATTTTGTACGACTATATACTCCCAATTTAAATAAAAAAGGCAACAAACCTTATGATTTCAAAGCATATTTAGTTAATTTAAAATTGTTCTAACAATCACTCTATCGCTTCATTGTGCTAGAAAGTAATCAATTTGTGAAAAGGTTTCAGCGCGGAATAATAAAGGCTTTCTTTCAGAAATAGCATTGTTAGCGATGACTCCGATACATTTGAGTAAATATAGGCGGATGGTTCATTAAAATGCTTGTAATCATTTGATTGTAACAAAGGTTCTTATGAAAATATAATAAAAAAAACATTTTTGAGGCCGTCATGTTGTAGTGGTACAGTTTCTGATTGTGAAGTCAACAGGTGTGGGTTCGATTTCCAATCGGGGGAATGAAATATTTAATATATTAATTTCTTCGCTCTGGTAACCAGGCAAAACGCGGTGTTCAGTTCTGCCACTCATCATGCAATGACTCAAAAATTCGTCGGAAATTTTGGAACGGAATTGTCTGAATGGAGAATGGAGTGTATTCACACTAAATTCCCAGGTTTCCTCTACCTAAGCTTCTTTGTGCGGAATTCAGCGTAAAGCTAAAAAAATTGAGGCGGTTAAGGCGGTAAAGTATTTATTTTTCAATTCTTTGGTCTGATAACAAGACAAAGCGCGACGTTAAATTCCATTACTCAACACACAATGTCTCGAAAATTGGATGGAGATTGGAGAACGGAGTGTCTTGACAATAAGTTCCAAGTTCCAACTGCTGACCTTGCTATGCATAACAAGGGCTGAAAAGCTTTTAATTTTTCTTATTATAATTGCAGTTATTTTATGTTGATAAATAGAAAAAAAAATACTAAATTCTTAATTTAGTAATTTCATTTACAAAATTCCGTACTTACCTATACTAATGTAATTCCACTGTCATTTATTATATACCTAATTTAATATAATTTGTCCGTCTGCGACCTCGTTTTTGGCTCCGCTAGCCATTCTAAATGAACGTTAGGTAGGTATACCATAATTTTACTTGTCAAATGATAGTCGACGATAAATGTGAGGTGGTTAGTTCATTCCGATCACGTACGTAGATGTCCTTTGAAGACATTTAGGCCGGTATACGGGTACAGCATCACAAACAGTGCGAGACAAATCTCTTAGTTTTCAGGATTTATTAGTAATAATGTTGCCTTGTTTTGTGTAATGTAAGAGGTTTTTTTATATATTTAACAAGGATATTACCTTATATCATTAATAGGTAAAGCCTAAAGAGTAGCAATAGCTGTAAACGGGAGAGGTTTGAGTTCGATTCCCACTGCAGGACATGAAATCTCTCTCTGGTGAGCAGAGCAGAGGCAGAGCGCGTTGTTAAGTTCAGGCACTCAAATTGAAATGCCTCCACAATTCCATAGAAAGTTAACAGTCAGTCAGTCGACTGGCCTCTGACTAATAAATTAAGTAATACGTAAGGTAAATGAACCTATTAACGTACAAACACGTGCCATTAAGCTATTATAGGTTATTCGCTGACATCTTAAGCGTCTCCTAAGTATTTGAAACACCAAAATACCGCCCTTTAATCGTATTTTGGAATTCAACTTAATTAGAAACGACGATGCTATTATCGGGATTCTCATAAAATAAATGTAGGTCTTGCCTAAACGCGACTGGTTGTGGGCTTGATCCCCACTCTCGAGGTCGCTCGAGGGAATGAAATCGAAATCTCCAAAATTCGGTGGAAAATGGGGAACGGAGTGTCTAAACATTAGGTTCTCTGTGCCTGCCCTACTATGTGCGGGATACAGCGTGAAGTTGATTTATTTATAAAAAAGAAAAAAGACATACCTTTACCATTTTATCTCAAGTTTAATATATAAAGAAAGTTCCAAGACCTATCAATATCAGGATAGGATTAAAAAAGGATCTATAAATCTGATCTTAAGTTCATAACTAAACTCGACTGTGAATGTTGTAATTTATTACTTAAGTATAATTTATCTTGTGCATGTGCGTGCGACATCTTGGCTTTTTGTTCTATTGAATTGTCAGATTATAATTGTTTTCTTGATTAAAGGCGATTTTCGTAAATATTTATATACGGATAGGGGATTCGATTAATGCTTGATGTAAATATTTGTAATTCTTTATTATTTGTGATTTTTTTTTTACTGTATTTGGTTTGAAATACTTACTCCATACTCCCGGGTCCGGTGGATCTGCCTTTATGATATTTGGCAAGAAATAAAGAAAGAAGAAAGAAAGAAGAAGAAAACAAGAACGATACGTTCTCTCGACCTATCCTGTCATGTGCAAAATACCGCGTGATGCTAAAAAAATGTTACAGAGGACGTCAAGGCGCAGCGCCTGATTGTAAAAGTAACGATTGCAAGTTCGATTCCCACTGGGGGAACCAATTTTCGCTCAGGTATCAAGACAAAGCGCGGCGTTGACTACCGCTACTCAATGAACTGTAATGTCTCGAAAAATTAGGTGGAAAGTTAGGAATGGAGTGTCTTGGCATCACTTTCCCTCTGCCGATACGGATATCATGTGCTTAAGTTAAAAAAAATCTCTAATTTTTTATAAACTCTAAGGAAAACAAAAATTATAGTTAACCTCGAGTTAAGTGAATTCTTAAACAACGTCGAACAAAAGCTCGACTTTAAACTGCAGGATTAAGAAGCATTTGTCTTTGTAGTTTTTGTAACTAAATAACTTTGTTAGGATTCATCCTGCCGTCTCCTTTGAGCACTTAATTAAGTCAAATTTACTATTTATAAAAAGTTTTTAAATAAGAAGGTGTAAAATAGGATTCCTGTGATGAATAGTAATTTTAAAACACTTTCACGCTGTATCCCGTATATAGTATGATCTAGTGCAGTTGGTGTTATTTTAATTTATTTTTTCATTTCTCCGGTCTGGTGTCGAGGCAAAAATGCGGTATTGGATTCCGCTACTCAATACGTAATGGAGTGTTTTAACACTACGTTCTCTCTGCTATGTGTGGTATACAGCGTGAAGCTGATTAGTGAAATCTAGTATTGTGACACTCCGATCCGAAAACCGAAATGTCTTAATGGAAACGAAGTATCTTAACACTAATCTAGTGAAAAAAATAAGTAAAATTAAAAATTAAATCAGTTAATCATTATTTATAATATTGAACGGTTAACAAACATTTAAAAAATTATATAAATAAATTGTTGAACGTAACCATTTTAACCTAAAATGGAGATATTTCAAAAGATTAAACTGTTAAGTTAGGTATTAACGGATCGACCTAGAACTTTGGATTCAGGGTTTAATTACCAAGCACTAAGCCCTGAGAAATGGCTGAATCGGTTATTTACATGGATATTGTGATTTTTTTATATTTCATGGAGAAAGAGGGAGAAAATAGTGTTTTCTTTCATAAACACGCTTTGTTGTAAAGTCGAGCTGCAACTATGTAATAAAATTTGTAAAGCTTGATGTATTTTTATTCATGCTGCATATAGCAGGATAAGTAAGGGGAGACGAGTGTTAAAACACTGTTCTCTACCCACCGCCTTATTTTCGACATTATTTATTTTCGTTACTTTCAACTCATTCCCCTGAATGGGAATCGAACTTACAACCGTCGCGTTTATCAGCAGACGCTATGCAGCTGGGCCATGACGCTGGGTCTCTATACAATGATATTTTATAATCAAGAATCAATATTGTTAATAAGTTAATTTAATTACAGAAACATGAAGATGAAGAATGAGGCCCACGTGGTACAATTGCGCGTGCGCTGCTAATCCTCATCTACGTCTACGCTCATGTCTTTAGTTAAAGCAAAGAGATTCTTCACTTTCGCTAATTTAGACATTTTATATAACCAAAATTAGGAAAATGCCTATACCTTTTCACTATCAAGTCACATCGCAATAAACCATTTCAATTAACGTCAAAAACAAATTGAACTCAATTTATCAATAGCCAAAAGTAATACGTAAGCCAGTCGTAATTATATGAATTTATCTCCATACTTCAAACAATAGGCTCGAAGACGGTGAAGGCGAATTCTGCTTTATTAACTCAGTTGAATCAAACTTTCCACCAAAACATTTCATAGTACGTCCCAAGGGATTGTGGTTACAGAGTAGTTTGGGATGCAGATGTGATGTTTTAGTACGTTCTCTGAGAGACATATGGTAATAAATATGGTTACGATTCTCTTGTTAAACCTAAAATATATGCGATTTGAATTCTACTCAAAATAATGTATTTATATTATTTTTTTTAAATCATAATGTTGGAACCAGAAAATCAGCACAGTCTCTCAAAAAGGAGAACGTAGAGAATGGATAGGTCACTGTTATAGCACTAGCCACATTGTAGATATACATACAATAAATCTAATTTCTAGTGGACACATCTATATAGGTTCATTTTAAAATATATTGAAACTAGCTTTTACTTGCGCCTTCGTATTCATGTTTAAGAAAAATAATAAACTTCAAACTTTGAAACGATGGCCTGGTTAACCTAATATAGCCTTCCTCTGCGCACCCTTTTCTGGTCTATTAGTGAATTTTATTTTAAAATATAAGAGAGCTCCGTAGAGGAGCGCGTCATCTGAGGAGGGCTACGGACGCGGTTCTACCAATTTCCCGGGTCCTCCCATAGTGTCGAAGTCGGCAACCGCAGGGGTTTTAGTGGGTAAAAATCCTACAAAATCTGGTCCTCCCCAAGGATTGGGGAGGACCTGGAGGAGGATGGGTCTTTTGAAGATTTCCCCTGCAAAAAAATATATATATATATAGCCTTCCAGTTTATAAGAATCTAACCAACGCGAAAACAATTTTTTTCTCCAGTTCCTAAGGTTAGTTTGTTCAACCAAACATACTCGTTATTGATATTTAAATTTAAAAATAATGTATAGCAAATATTATTTTGTGCACACGAGGTCGTCGTGGTGCAGCAGTACAGCGTGTAAAGGCGATGTTTGTGGGTTCGATTTAAATGTATTTCTATTTTCCCGTTCTGGTAACAAGACAAAGTTCTCGTTTGAAGTTTCGCTTCTTTATCTTTTTCCTCCACACTTTTCCCCAAATAGGGATAAGCAGAGATAAATTAAGACACTCGATTCCTAACTTTTCTCCCTATTTTCGAGACACTACACTAAATAGCGAATTTAAACGCCCGTCATACAGTTTTAATTTATAAACACCCATATATCTGGCACTTCTATCTTACACATCTATGCAACGACAATAGTGCCTCATTAATTTCATCGGGCACCATTGATTAACAACTGACGGTCCGCAATAAGATTTATATCAAAATATGTTTTGCTTTCGCAGCGGTAATTGCAGGGAAATTAAATTAAATAGATTCTTAGCCAAGCTGGGGTTTGTAATTAGTAATTAAATTTTGTAATGGTTTGTTTAATTGAATCGGTGTTAGCCAATATTTATACTTTAATCTCATGTTTTTTTGTATTCTCGTGCTCTATTCCGCATACAGTAGGATAGGCAGAGTGAACCTAGTGTTAGGACACTCCGTTCCCCTCTTTTCACCAAAGTTATTTTGAGGCATTATGTGTTGAGAAGCGAGACTCAACGTCACGAGGAACCAAAATACTAGAGCTAGGAAATTAAAGTATTAAATATTTAATTCCCCCTATAGGGAATCGAACCCACAATCATCACGTAAAGTCGAACATTTGTGCCTGCACGACAGCTGTATAATATAAAAATGGTATATAGTGTAAAACACCTCTTAAAGTATTCAGTATTAAGATAAGTACAAAGTTTGTTAAAGAAAACTTACACAAAACCTCGTCAGGTCGTTTTTGTGTGATATTCTAAAGTTTACTCTTACAATAAGAAAGTTTGTATTTTGCAAGCGAATAGTTCTTATAAAGTGAACTATATATAAGGTTGGTGACATCTTTGTATAAGAGTAATTAGAGCTGATGGCTTATATTTTATCCGTCATTTTTGAGGTAGATGCTAAAAATGTCTGTAATCGAGAACTCTCTCTCACTATCTCTCTCTCTTATAAACACTATCTCTGTAAACAGAATTTGAGCAAACAATTAACGCATCCAAAGAAAATAATTTTCGTCAATTTTAGAAATTGGCAGATCCTAACGCTACGTCTTGATTTAACATTAACACATCGAGTGACACTTATAAGCACTAATCTTGTAAGTTAAATGTAAGCTATCAATTAAAGCACCTAACAAAAGTTCGTTGTACATCAATTTTATGAATAGGCGGAACCCAACGCCGCGCCTTGCCCCATCAGATCGAATCACACTCATAAACTTAACTACTTTTATAACTAGGAGTTGAATAAACAATTACTCTATCGAATCTGTTATTCTTCAATTGTTATTACAATTATAGGCGACGACGAAAACAATGATCCTTTTATAAAAATATTACAACAGTATCGATACACAATAAGGTGAATAGAAAAAAAATATTTCTTTGTTGTTTCCAATATAAAAATGTTTGACCTTAAAATTTCTGTAAAAGGAACCTTTCAATTGTCAAATGTATAAATTAAATTACTTTGATAATTATCTTTCTATTATATGAAAAAGTTTTGTGGAAATTCTTTTATAATTGACTAACTTTTACCTATGTCTTCGCCTGTGTGGTTGTGTGACATATGGAAAGAGTGAAAGTACGGAAAGAGTATTGGTACTTGTGGGTTTCATCGAAACTTTTAACGTGTTGTAACATAGCCTAGCCAAAGCGCGGTGTTAATCTCCGTCACTTAACACACAAGGCTTCCAGAATTCGGCGGACACTGGAGATCGGTAATGTCTTAATGAGTACGGAGTATCTTATGTCTTATGTGCCTTTTTCTTTACAAAAAACTCTTTTCGAAGATCGTCAAAATCAATCATTTGCTATAGTATCGTTACACAATTTTCGGTTTCCTCAATAAAAACGCCACAATCTATCGAATGAAAAACGAAAATACTGAATTCTTGTCAACCATCGTTTCTGATTTATATACTCGAATACCGCATTGTACTTTAATTTATTAATTTTTTTCCCTCATAGCGGGGTAGACAGAGACAAGCTATTGTCAAGACGTCCATTTTACCCTTGAAGTTATTACAGCTTCACGCTTTTTGTTGCGTGGAAGGTAGGTGGGAACCTAGTATTTATATAAGGTTCCTATCTTGTATACCATATTATTACTTTCTTATTTGTATGGATGTGTAATAATCTTGAAAACCAAAGATATTACTATACTCTATAACAACTATCTTATGATCTTGTATTTAGAGAGGTAACATGTAGAGCAGAGTGGCGCAGTGGAAGCGTGCTGGGCCCATAACCCAGAGGTCCGTGGATCGAAACCACGCTCTGCTATCGGTATACTGTGGCACCGACTTTATGACTCTTTAGTTTTATTTTTTTTAAATATAGAATAGGGTCAAACTCATAGAGTGATTGCTCAATTTGAGTAAGGTAGAGAGCCAAAAGAAGGGTACAATACGCATTGCCATGGCAACGTGTACGTCACTTGAAACAATAGTGTATATTGTCAGACATGTTTTAAACATATTTATTTTAATATACTATCAAATAAATTGAGGGAGTCGTGTCGCAGCGGCCCAAGGGTGTGACTGTATCGCGATGGTTGTGAGTTCGATCCCCACTCGAAGAAGTGAAGTATTTATTTACATTTATATTTCCATTTCTTCGTTCTGGTGTCGAGGCAAAGTGCATCGTTGAGTTCTACCACTCAACACGAAAACAATGGCGAATTTTGTCGAGTCGAGATAGATTTGTTTTAGCTTTATCTTGTATTTTTTCTTACTTTTTGTATTTTTTCTCGTGTCTAATTAAACAATAATTCATAGGAGTCAAATTTTTATTTTTATAATATTTTTTTTTGGTATAATTTTACTTTTATTTGTTTATTTTTAATAGCAAAACAAATACAATAATCACTCAGTGGTTCTCTTTAAAGGTTGCTTCACTCTTCACCTAAATTGCTGAAAATAAGTCTAACTTACTAATCTACCGCTAATATAATAATTAATCAAATTTCAAACTTATCACAAGTCCACTTGAGTCATAAAAAACCCAGTATTAAATAAACGTACTACTGCAGTATTTGTATGAAAATGGTTTAAGTGTTATAGAACAATATACCTCAAGAACCATCTCATCGAGAGTTCTTTTCTACCCCTTGCCCTATATAATACCATTTGCTTGGTAATTAACCATCCATTGATCATCTGCATTATTAAATTATTTATCTTAATTGTAATTTTAATCTTAATTAATTTATTTTGAGGGTTCATTTACATTCAGTAGTTTATTTATTGGGTTCTTTTTTACTATTAATAACATAAAATCTTATAAAGAAATAAGTCTCCGTCTTTATATTTTTAGGTATTATTGTAGTACCTGTTGCTATCACCGGTGACCTTCTGTCAGAGTAATCTCTCGTCCTGCAATAAAAAGGCTAAAATTGAAGTATTTTCTTTTAAATTCAAGCAAGCAATTATCACACTAAGGAAATGGTAATATTACATTCCCTACGATGGTAATCAAACCTACTACCATTCTGTTTACAGTCGGACGCAGTGCCGCTACGCCATGACGGCCTTACAAAAAGTTACAATTAAATAGGAAACTGTGAACATGAAAACAAATAACAAGAGGTTTTATATATCAAAATATTATCTAACTTTATGATTACAGTTTTCTATACAACGCTTGCCAAATGACCAAATAAACGTAATACTATACGAGTATTGCATTTACTGTTTTCATAAATTCCAAAAACAATTATATGCAATATTACTTATTCCACTGAGGACAGTCGTGATGCAGTGGTACAAAGCTGTGACTATTAATGCAATAGGATCTGGGTTCGATGCTCACTCGAGAGGCACAAGCCTAATGTTGAGACATACAGTTTCCTACTTTCCAAAATATCATTATATCAAAAATAATAATTTATTACCCCACGTGGGAACCAAACCCACTACCGTCACGTTACAGTCATACATTTGTGCCCTTGCGGCACGACGGCCTTAATAGTAGATATTAAATAAAAACAAAGAAATAAAAAAATACGTTTTATTTCTTGCGTCTTTCATTATTTACATTCCATTAAAATGAAATTTTAAAATAAATTATAGATTTTTTTGTTTTTTGTATACATTTATTCTTAAGCAATATTTGTAAAACGAATCCAAATAAAAGTGAATAAAATAACAAAAAAATATACATTATAATCATCATTTTACGTAGCATCTCAAAATCGTTCTGAAAATAGAAAGGAGTGTCCAAACACTAAAGTTTTTACACGAAACTAAAAATAACCTCAAAAGATACATGAAGCCCACACATCGAATACCACCTAAACAGATAAATAATTCAGCATTATACAGCTTACCGTCCCTGAAAAAGAGGTCCTAAAACAAAATGTAACAAATAAATCTCGCTCTAACAGTTCCATCTTATTTTTGTTTTACACAATCGTGACGTGTGGGGGGAGGGGGGGTATCGGTGCGTACTACGCTACGTTAATCCTTTTTGCGGTGAAACAAAGAAGCTGTTAGAAGAAGGAATATGTGACAGGTGAGTTTGAGAAGTTTGTAGTGATGTAGTTTAGTCGATATAAATGGATTTTATCGTATATTTATATTAGAAAGCTGAATTTTTTTTGGTTGTACGCTCTAATCTCAGAAACGCTAATACGAATTAAAAAGAAAGTGATAGCCTGAATAAAATGTATTGTATAGTCCATTTATTGATGTTCAGTATCTCTATAATTGGACTATTCTAAGGGTATCCTATCCGTAGAGTTTGGTACTGGCTAACCGGCTATTGAAAATAACCAGAGCGAGATTTGAACTGACAACCACCTAAGTAAATCGTTTCTACGACATCAACAACCTAGTTATATTATAGCAAAGTAATAACTCCATTGTAATAAAATGAAGAATCACTATAAAAGGATCGCAAAAAATGTTGATGACAACGTAGAAAAATAAATTACACTAAATAAAGCGGGCAGATTGCGAGTTTCAAGGCTAAAGAGTATTACTTATGGAAATTTATACATTTTTGGAGTTCCTTTATCACAATTCTCTTTTGTAAAATAAAAAGGCAGCTTCACGCTTTTGTTACCATAGCAGGGTCGGCAGAGGGCATTTAATATTAGGACACCCCGTTCCCCACTTCCTGCCGAATTCTGGAGGCATTGCGGGTTGAGTGGCAGAACTCAACGCCGCGCTTTGCCTCGACACCAGAGCGAAGAAATGAAGAAGAATTATATCAGATGTAGACCCTTCTATAATGTAGGATAATTCCGTCTGCCTACCCTGCTGTGTGGGGGATACAGCGTGAAGCTGACATATAATAAACTTTTATAAAACCCTTTTCATGTAAAATCTTTAAGCTGTTTCCCGCATATAGCAGGATAGGCAGAGGGGTACATGGCTTTCTTTTGATCTTTAAATTGTAACAAAAAAAATACTAGAAAATAATTCGTCCATTCATTACAAAAGTAATTTAATTTCAAATCATACCATACGGAACATTTAGTATATATCTTTGATTTACACTTCTTTCCTTTGTTACTTTATTGGAGCTATGCCAGAGTGAAAATTTGGTGAACCTAGAAGAAGGTCAAGATCGAACAACAATAGGCATATCTGGTTATATTTAATTTTGCGCTATTTAACGTACATAATATTTCTATTCTTTAATTTTATGTGTTTTTTATGAATATTTACTTACGCAGAATTTGATTTTTTCTTGTACTTACATTTAAAATTAATTTATCAAAGTACTGATTAGGATTAGAATTAATTTATACTTAATAGTTTCTTGAAAAATTGGGAAAGATAATTTCGCTTATTATGAATATATTTTTTTATTTTTAGGTTCTAGCTGTAGATTCCTCTGTCTATCCTGCTATTTAATGTCGACACATAACAGGAAACCTAGTGTTAAGTCAGTTAGTTCCCCATTAAAACACTTACGTGCCTCACTTTTGACTTAATTATTGAGTGACGAAATTCAACGCCATGTGTTCATTTCCTTACGTGGGAATCGAACCCACCACCACGACTATTCTTTTTCCTTTATTCTTTTTAGACATCGATACATACTGTTACAACACTAATATCGCAGCATCCACATCTCATTTGTTAGCCAAACGTACATACTCGTATGTAGATAAGATGCCGTTCCACTTTCGATATCACATTCGACTTGTGATACACAAATTTAAATGGCATTACAATATCTGTGAAAGAACTTTGGAAGAGTTGTTATGATAAGGTCTAGTAATAGGTTCGATGCCTACTCGAGGGGATGGATTATTCGATTGTATTTTTTGACCGGGATCGTATATTTATTCGTGGCATATTCTTGTACCATTTAATCTTATGTCTTTTGATATGTTATAAAAAAATAAAAACAATCTATGGATATAAACAAACTGTTAATATATTTACTTTTTTTCTATTTCATTGTAGTACCATAGATGATTTGAACTTTAAAATTTAAACAGGTTCAAATTCCAATCCGTTGAATATTTTATATAGAAACTTCGTTTTAATATTTAATGATTACTTATGAAATCGTCGTTGACCTTTTCAATATTACAGTAGTTCATTAAATTATTTGGAAAATTTTTAACTTTTAAAGCTTAATTAAGCTCTCAACTAACTTATGTGTAATTTAAAATTTTTACTAATTTCAACGCAAAGTTTTGAACACGTTTCAATTTTTTGTTTTACATTTAAAATAAACTAAAAGTGTATTTTATTTGAGTTACATGAAAAAGGTTTACATTTTAAATTTATACTAAAATTGTATACCTAGCTAATGAATTTATTTCGTTGAGAGCGATAATCTAGTCATAGTGCAGGAGCACAAGCTTGCGACTGTAAATGGGAGAGGTTGTGGGTTGTATTCACACTCGCGGAAAAGAATATTTTCATTTTATTGCTCTAGTAACGAGGCAATGCGCGGTGTTGAGTTACGTCGCTCACTTACTTACACAATGTCTTTAGAATTCGGCGGAAACTAGGTAAACGGAAGTGTCTTAATGGGCTAAACTTTTGGGTTGTAAATTCACTGTAAACTAAAAATAAAAGCTTCAAAATTGCTTTTTATTGTAAACTAGCGACCCTCTTGCGGCTTCGCCCGTTTTTACTACTGGATTATTCATGTAATGTATGTTTGCAAAGCACTTAAGATAATGTGAAAATTAATTAAACCCTAATGCAATCCGCATTTTCCAATTGTTTTACACAGCAAGGATTTTTTAGTAGGTACCGTAATTTTAAATCTGTGCTACTAATCTTTTCAAGTACTTATTAAAATATATTTAAATTACTATTTTTAGATAGTTAAATGACTATTTTTAAACGGAAGAAATTATAAACAAAAACCTACCTACTAATAACTACTACAAAAAATGTGAAACCAAATATATCGCGCTTAAATAATACATTCAACTCCAATTATCCAATACGTGCAAACGCATCTAACTAAATCTTCGTTGCTATAGAGGCAGCCGGGTTTTTTTTTTTCGAGCTTGTGGTTAATGCTGAAGGGGGTATTCTGTCCCTGATGAAAAGCAAGCACGACGTGGCTGCCTGTGAGGAAAATTAAATAGAATGCATGGGCCGGGAATCGAACCCGGGCCACTACCACTATTCTACCACTGAACCACCGATGCGTGTAAGGCAGGCGGACGCGGCGGACGCATGGCGAGTGGCGAGCCGTTTCGCAGCAAGGATTTTTTTGATATTGTTACAACTTCTAAAGTACTTATTAAAATGAAAAACAGTAAAATACAGCTTTGGTCTACATTAAATGGCCAACGTAACTAATGTACTTATTTATATGCTGAGAGTAAGGGATAAGTGAAACTTAAGTAACATACAGCTGATGTGTCAACGGCGGGATGTGTCAATAATTAAATGCGTTTTTCTGTAAAACTATTCGCAATTTCGAAATATTGTAAAAAGCAAATTTTTTCTTCGTTTAACGTAGAAAATTAATAAAGTATTTTAAAGGATAAGGATTAATACCATTATGGACAAATATCCCTCAAAAATACGAATATGCCGTCGCGGACTTTTTTGTAGATCTTATTAAGAGGAACAATACTCCAGTGCATTTTTTTCATGTAGTACTTACCATTAAAGCAGCGCATGCGCGAAAGTGTCTCAACGGGTAGGACTTTATACACATTTATCGTATTTATGTTAATTTACATAAGAATGTACAAATAATAAACTATATATAAACCTTCTATGAAAAATACTCGACCTAATGGTGAAAACCGCATTTAAATCCGTTGGGTGGTTTAGAAGAAGAAGAGTTAGAAACAACAGACAGACACGAAAAGCGACTTTGTTTTATAAGATATAGGATAGGATAGGATAGGATAGGATAGGATAGGATACGAATGTTGTGGATTCTTTTCTCACTCGAAGGAATGTTTATATTTAATTATTCCTACACTTCTAGATAAAACTTCTTATAAAATATATTCTCTTTTATTATAAAAGAAAAAGAGTACATGAAACACACAGGTTAATCCTGTAGGCACCGTGAACAGCACGTGTAAAACAGACGGAGTTAGGTTATTTTACTTTATAATTAATTGAAATGTAAATAGACGAACCGAAAACTTTTCTCTCAGTCTGTGTATATTTATAATTGGAGAGTGAATGAAGTTGAGAATTTCAGCCGAATGCAAATGAATTATTCAGGAAGTCCAGACCAGATGAGCGGGTCGATGATATTGTATCTTTAAATATGTTTAGCCATTGATGAATTTATTATGATACTGGTTGATGTGTCTGCTGCCAATACGTGGTTGTTCGATTTAGTTTCATGGTATACAATATTTTGGTTGATATAAGTTTTCTATCTTTTTAGGGCTCCGTACTGCAAAAAAAGAAAATAGAAAAAAAGGAACCCTATAATTGGTAAATGGATCACTTTGTTATCCGTATCAATGCCTTTGTGAAGACGATTTTTCCTAAGATTTCGTAGAATTTCATCAATAAAAATATCCAGGTCTATAGCTCCTTTTAAGCACTGAAAAAATTAGGCTTCTGAGTCAACGCAATCAAAGGATGCATCTTATATCGATTTTGTTGCATATTGTATGAAAAGGTTCACTAGAATTCGACCGACAATGGGGACATCTTAATGGCAACGGAGTGTTTTAACACTAGCAATTATAAAATTGAATCCTAGGTGAGTGAGTCCGACTTACACTTCTGTTAAGTCGATAACCATACTAAAATAATGAACGAATTTTCTCTAAATACACTAAAATAATATTAAATAAATATTCGCATAGTTCAAATAAGCGAACTCGCGCGGGGGCGCTAGTATAATAAAATATAAATGCATTTAACACGTATTAATAAAAACCTAGCTATATATAACTAGCTATACTCGTATAAGTTAAAAGAGAAAAAACGACAACCATCATCGATCATTGCCTTTTTCAAATGTGTCACAAAGAAAATTATCAAAATGGTGTTACATCAATCTTTACGTTGTTTTAGCGGAGTGATTTTTTCTTTAATTGTAAGTAAAAAAAATATCTGAATTCCACCTTATTAATTATGTATTCTGGTATAAGTAATATTTTTTCAACTTCACTCTGTATACCGTATATAGCAGGGTAGGGAACCTAGCGTTAATACACCATTTACTGGTTCTCGAGGCGTGTTGACGAGTGGCAGAACTCAAAGCCGCGTTTTGTCTTATTACCAGAGCTAGGTAAATAATATTTAATATTTCATTCCCCGAGTGTGAATCGAACCCGCACTTGTCGTGTTTACAGCCCCACTTTGTGCGCCTGCGCTATAACTGCGCTCTAACCCTCTGGACTAATAAGGAAATTAGATATATTAATAATAATAATAAGATAAAATAGGGGGGATAAATACCCAGTAGGGTATGTAGTGGTAGAGAACATACACTGCTATGGGGGATGGGGGAAATAGTCTGAAGCTAAAAAAATACTGTTATAACAGAATTTCAAAATCTATATGAATATCAGATTACTTTCGATCTTTCATATCCTTTGCATACCTACAGGATATTTACTTTTCTGCCTTTATTCACTTTAGAAGTAAAAAAGTGGATTTTCATCTCGTCTAACATCACGAGGAAGTAATATTGCGGTATTAGACTTGTTTTTTTTTTTAATTTAATTTAATTAGAAAAACTTGGTAATCTACCTCTCTACTCTTAGATGGAAGGCCCAAACGTTTCCTTACTTCAAATTTAAAATCTTTAATTTTTAATGGGTTTGCTTCTGTTTCTCAACTCTTTTGTACAGTAACTAGCTATTGACAAAAGTAACATAAAGAAAATCATAAAAATATATATTTTATTCTTACTGTTTTTTGACTTAGAGTCAAACATTGTAAAATTTCTTTAGTGAAGGTTTTGACAATCAGCTAGGTACATGTGGGTGTGTATTGATGCCTGAAGTTTGTTCAAAACACCTGCTGGTACTAGGCTGAGTTTAAATGAGTTTCGTCTGAAATTTTCGGTATATATATAACTTGTACATTCTCGTTAACGGGAGACAAATATTGATGTTTTTGTAGCAACACTGTAGTTTCCATATTGCTAAATGATTGCTAAATTACTGTTTTTTCTTTCTATATCTTCATTACTGTCAGCATCAGAGAAAACGTTTGCATCTTCTCTAGCAAACGGAATATTCAAAGAAGATTAAACATACTTACTTAAAAAAAACTTATTCAAGATTATATCACTATACAATTATGTTTTTTTTTAGATTTTTGAAGTAACACACAAATGAAAACTTACATGTTCTTTCTAATTTTACGCTTATCTATATATATAAAAGGACTTGTCCTCACTGACTGAGGTAAGACGTAGGCACAGCCGTAACCGCTGTGCGTAGAAACGTAAAATTGGGTTAAATGTTTACTTTCGTAATCTGGGCATCCACTAAGAAGGGATTTTGAAAAAATTTAACCCTAAAGGGGTGAAATAAGGGTTGAAAGTTTGTATGGAAAAAAATTTAAATCTGTACCGATTTTTATAAAATTCAGACTCTTAAAAATATTTAATTGAACACGTGTTTCAGGGTTATTAAGAACTTACCCCCTAAGGTTGAAAGTTTGTAAGAAAAATCTTTAAATCGCCACCAATTTTTATAAAAATTGAAATTTAGACTCTTAAAAATATTTAATTGAAAATGTGTTTCATGGTTTTCTAGAATTCATCCCTAAATAAGCAAGCGAAGCAGCGCGCGTCCGCTAGTCCTAAGATAAAAAAATAGCAACGGCTTGTATACGCAATGCTTTGTTCTATACAGTTGCTAATTATCCCACCCTTCTGTCGAGATGTCTAGAGGTTTCGTAGCTAATATTGCAAAAGCCATAGGAGGGATGCAATTGATTGCTTCACATGTGGCAATAAGGGCCTTGTAGGGTTAATCTAAGACTGCAGGGCGAATGCTTTGTCATAAAAATAAATACATATAATATAAATGAGAATTACTAATTGCATATTTTTTATTTCTTATACCCTAGTAAACTATTCTATATTCAAAATTAGATTTTTTATATAAAAATTACCTAACAAAACTTAAATAATACAAAGATTCTCAGCCAGTTTTATCTTACTATGTATAAAAATAAAATTAAATTGGCAGAAGTCATAGTTTACCGATAGCAGAGCGTGGTTTCGATCCACGGACCTCTGGGTTATGGGCCCAGCACGCTTCCACTGCGCCACTCTGCTCTACATGGTAAAAGTTGAAATAAGTTCACTATAGTTATTGAAAAATATAATGTATGCTGTAGGTATAAACCTATTTCGAGAGAAAAGAAGAGAAGAGAGAGAGTCAAATTACTTTAAAAAAATCAAAACAGCTTCACGCTGTATCCCGCACACAAGGTACGTGTTAAAACACTCCGTTCTGATTAAGACTTCCGTTTTCCACTTTCCGCCGAATGTTGGAGCTTAACGCTGTGCTTTGTTTCTTTGCCAGAGTGACAAAATGAAAATATTAAATATTTTATTTCCTCCATTGGGAAACGAAACCACAACCTGTCGCGTTATGTAAAACTCGTTCCTGTTAGACTGGCCTCAGTTAAAACTGTTTCTTGTTATTATAAAACGAAATCCTTAAACCTGTCACATAAATAGAATACCGTAATAAAATTTCAAAGGCACGAGTGGAGGATAGGAACGTTTCACAACAAACGTGTACGAATAGCTTTTATAAATCAACTGAGAACTAGAAACATTCTGTTTGAACATTTTCAAATACAGCTTTTATATATTGTTCGTATATACATATGTATTTTTGAGGCACTCATGGACTCAAAAATATCTGGGTAGTCAGAGAGAACGGAGCGCCAAATGCTACAGTCTCTACATACCTCTTTCGCCTCGTCCACTGTCATTAACCTCTTCATGCATGCCCTCCTATATACTCGTATATAACGTGATATCATATATTATATAGCCTACCATAAAAAGGGATTAAACCAAATTAAGTATTCTTCGAACCAGTACTTCCTAAGATTTGTGCATTTAATCTTATATCATTAGTAAAAAATATAGATTTTTTCACACAGGATTTGAAGTCACAACGTTTAAGAATCATTGTTATTATTCCATTTTAGCACAAATATACCTAATTACAAGATTATGCGAATAAATAAATAATAAAAATTTCAGTAAGTTAGCAAAGCTCTTAACATTAGGAAGTTAATTATGATAACAAGTTGCTCAGAGTGAAAGTTCGGATACAACTTCATGTGTAACGTTGTTGATTTGTTCGTGTGATTTCGGGTAATGAAACATATAATTTTTGTTTTTTATCAGCTTCACGCTGTATCTCGCACACAGCAGGGTATGCAGAGGAGACCCAGTTTTAAGACACTCCGTTCTCCTATTTTCTCTAGGCATTACGTGTTGAGTTGTGGAACTCAACGCCGCTCTTTGCCTCCTATCCATATGTATTATACTCCAATGTATTATATTCAATGCGATTACAGTGCATATTGAAAAAAACTGGTAAGTGCAAGTCGGTGACACCCACCCAGGGTTCCGAAAAAAATTCAGGACTACAAGTTATGGTGACGTCAATGAGAAATACAACTTATAAAATTTAATTTAAAAAATTTAACGTAGCGGGATATAACATTTTTATTCGTTTTTTAAATATTTTTGATCTAAACCACGACTAGCCTCATTTTAATCATCTAAACAAATTAAATAATTAAATAAAATGATGAATATTACCTCTTGCATAACCTAAATTTTTCCGTAAAAAATAGCTCCGTTGCATGAAAGCTGAATAAAACCCATTATAAGAGCTTTGATTGAGAAAACATCTACTTTAAGATGCCTTCGAAATCAGTATATCGAATGTTGTATGGCGAAACTTAACGCCGCGCTCAGATTTGAACACAAACTCTTAAATGAACAGATACACCAATATGCCATCATATCGGAAGTTGTTTCTCAGTAAATAACGATTACGTACCACACTACGTGTATAAAGTGGACTATAGCTAGTACGATATTTATTAGCCACTTCCGTTTCCGCCGCGTGATTTAAAACCTTTTTCCGCTGCATTTGAAATGGCGGAAAAATAAAAAAAAATGAATTGTCTTTTGTTTTGTCGTTTGCGGTAAAAATGGAGATTGTCTTTGGCAAAGCGTATGTGATGTCACATAAATGTCTTTATGTTTACCATCGAGTTTTTTTAACTTAACGCCGTATACCGCACGTACCAGAGTAGATAGAGGGAACTACGAAACCTCTATTATCTATTAACTAATTCCCACTTTTCACCGAATTCTTGAGGCTTTGCGTGTTGAGTGACGGACTTCAACGCCGATCGAGTTTATTGGTTTTTTTTGTTACGAGATCCCTTTTAGAGTAGCCAAAGAAGTCACCAGCCTCTTCATACCTCTACATACCTCGAGGGAGTCCTCGTGATTTTTACGTAACCTTCGTCCAGTAACATCGATACTGTGTGCTTGAAGTTCTACAGAGGAGAGACTCTCCCTCTGCCTCTCTTACTACTTACTATTGCTTCATTTTTTTTTACCATTCTTTCGTCACTTCTCTGGTATAAACAAGATGTTATTTTAGTTTAGAGTTAAAAATGTCTATTTTCATACAAAAAACATAATTACCAATTTAAATCAACATTCGTAGCAATTTACATTTGAAGGGTACTTGTAATGCGGTGAAAAAAAAAAATGCCAATTTGTACAATAATCAGAGTTTTATGAAATATTTTATTTAATTTTGAGTGCTAGCTTTAAGGGCTGTTTGTAGGCAAATGCAATTAAAAGCTTATTTATAAAATAAAATATGCCTATGTTTATAGGGGACCACACTTCATAATTATACTATAGTATATTTCATGTAAATTGTGGTTCAGTAGTAGAATGCCTGAGTATAACCGCGATGGTTTTAGATTCGATTCTTATTTGTGGGAATATTTTTTTTTAGTTTCCCACACTGGAATTCTTGAATGTCATTTTACACGTAATATGTATATTTTTATTTTTACATAGATTTTTATTTTCATATGAAAACGTCATAGCGCAGTAGCATTGTGTTATACTGGAAATGAGACGGTGATAGGTTCGATTCTCATTTTGTGAGATGTTTATGTCCAATTTGTTTTCATTTTCCCAAATTGAGTGGAAAATGGGGGACAGAGTGCCTCAAAACTAGGTTCTCGTAATTTAATATAGTTAAATAAAAAAATACTGTAGTAGGTACGTTAAATGGAATACATAACACATTATTTCCTAGAAGCAACGATGTTTCTTACGGAAACGGATATAAGAGACGGCGGAAATAGAAATATTATATAGCCAGCCATATCCTATATGGCCAATATATCTAGTAGGCCATCATGGCTCAATTGGACAACGTTTGACTGTAAACACGATGATTGTAGGTTCCAGGGTTTCAAAATATAATTAATATATCTCTCTGCTCTATTAAGAAAAAGGAAAGCCCTGACTTCCATAACTCAACATGCAATATATCTCGAATATCTCTCTGGGGGAAAGAGGCTACCGAGGCTGTCATAGACAGCGTGTTACTATAAACGCAACGATTGTGGGTTCGATCTGTATTCGGGGGAATGATTATATTTAAATTATTTTTATATGCCTGTTCTGGTAGACAACGCGCGGCGTTATCGCTACTTATTACGCAATGTCTCGAAAATTGGGCGGCGCGTGGGAACGAATGTCTTAACACTAGGTTTCTGCTAGCTACCCTACTAGTACCGAAATAAGCGTGCAACTGTGCTTTTTTCGCTTCGTAATATTTCTTTTCATAAATATTAATAAAATTTTGTATTTTCTATTGCAATATCTATACATATGTGTTCATTCAACCAAATATCAGTTTCTTGAAGTAGCGAGTGCAGATTTATAAATATTTATGTAAAAAAAGTATTTTAAAAGCATTTACCCTTTTAAAGAGGCTTTTAGTACACTTATTGAAGACATGAATAAAATGTGTAGACGCCTGACCAGGGACCTTAGAACTAAATTTTCATAGTGATGTGATGATTACCGACTATTAATATTTTAGAATGTGAGATGTTTATAAATTTTAAATTAAAAATAACTCGTTTTGCACTCAAAAGAATATTTGTGTAAAAATAGCTTTGATGAAACCAAAGATAGTTCAAAAAACTAGTTCCTAAAGGTTTGCTGCCCAGCACAAAATATCACTCAAATTAATAATTGGTAAAAGACGGAATGCCTGAGCACTATATTCTTATATATTTTTTGCAGTCACTATCAACAACCATCTTCACCATCTATCGTATAGTAAATTTTGATAGGTAAACGATTGAAGGTGCCTTTACACTGCTATGTAGATATTATTATTTTTACTCTTCTTTCTTTCACCGATACTCGTATACTTTCTAAGTTTTTTGCCGGCTCTTCTCAGCAGAACTGCCTTCCGAACCGGTGGTAGCTTTTTGTTCATATGTTTGTTTATTCGACGATTCAAAAGTGCTTATAATAATTGCCTATTTAAATAAAGAATATTTTGAATTTTTGAATTTGAATTTATGTTCTCAATTTTTTGTGCATCGAAAAGTTATGTATACAATTTGATTTTATTTACTTATCTCTATATTCAACCAACTACCCTTTAACTTAACCGGCTACTATATTTATCGAACACAAATAATTCATATATTTAACTAAAGATACCTGATTTCGAATTTTCTCCAAGTAATAAAATGTCAAGAATAATATTAAAAAGACTTCTCTACATGCTAAAGTACGAAAATATAATATCGATATATAAGAGAAGCACTTCACTAAAAATCAGCGAAGCGAATAATCAGGTGACTGCCGCCCGCCTGAATAACGAACACCCGAATCCTTTATAGTATTCGAACTGCGGTACTATTGGATGGGAGAAATGTAACAATGTATACATACATAGATAGACATTAGATTTTGTTTTTTTTTATATATCTACTCTGTGTACTGCACATAGCAGGGTGGGCAGAGGGAACCTGGGAACCTAGTGTTCAGTTCGGTAGTATGAAAACTCCGTTCTGCAACTGCAACGACGTGCAAGATAGGGAGAAGTTATTTCAGCGAAACAGGTCACTGAGGTGCTTGAGAATATTTTTAAGCTTCTGGAAACCATGTGGAATCATTTATAAACTTAACCACAATGCTCAAAGAACCCAGGTCTTGAGATAGACATGGACAAAATAATGCCATTAGAAATTTAAAATATTTTAGCCGACAAGTCCTAAGTCCTAACTTCACCTTCAACCAGTTATGATATTAAACTTCAATAGAAATAAATACGTATTGAAAACTTGTAAAAAGCTCACAAAGCCAGCAATTTGCCAAAACTTTGGACGTTCCGAAGAGATTGTGTGTTGAAAGTTTTAATCACTTTTGTAGGACTTTCTATATTCGTATGTTGCTTGTTGGTTTGATCCTATAAATAAAAATATATGAAAAATCTTTTGTATTTGTATTTTTTTTATTTTACGTTTTATAACAGCAAGCAAACCAGAAGGAAATTTATGTTATTAGCATATAAGTAAAACGTTTAGTATTTTCAATTGATGAAATTGCAAATTCAGTAGCGGAACTTAACACCGGGATGTGTCACAATAGGGCGGAGAAATGAAAAAGTATATTTAAAATTAATTGCTCCGAGTGGTTATCGAACTCACAACCGTTATGTCGTCCAGACGCTGACCACTATTGGTGGATGCTGTATTCATAAACGTAAATAACCCTTTATGGGAACTTGACGATTGTGGGTTTGATTCCCATTCAGGGGAATGAATTATTTTTATTTCCTCGCTTAGGTAACAAGACAGAGCCCGAAGCTGAGTTTCGCCACTCAACACGCAAGTAATCAAATGGAAAGTGGGGATATAGCGTGAAACTAAAACAAACCCTGTATTAGAATCCTAATAAATTTGTCTAATTCAATGCATTAGACGCAACTAATGCGTTGAATCAAACTTTTATATTAACACAACGATAAACCCCTTTTAAACCTATTTATTTTATATTACTAGAAAGCTAATCAAATATTCATAACCCTCGAAAACATCAATCCCTTTGAGAGGAAAGTTTATTTTATTAGTTCAAGCTTAGATTCGTTTAGCAATTAAACAGGGTATTTACTTAGATTTTAAATTTTGTATTAATATTTTAATATGTTATGTTTTGTTTTATTACGCCGTCGTTAGGTATTGGGCCAGCTTCTCACTGTAAATTCGATGGTTGTGGGGTCGATTCCCACTCGAGGGTATATGAAGAAGAAATTTATTTAGTTTAATGAATGTATGTATGTAGCAGGATACACAAAGATACTGATCGTGTTAAGACAATATATTCTCCACCCATTTAAAAAAAAAAGAAATAATGAAATTCACTTACAGTATACAAAATCATTCCTACCAGTTGGAAATGAACCCATAACCCAACATATACTATCCCGCTATTCCATAATGCAGTCAATCTGTATTATTATGATAAAGCTAAAGAGTGTTTGCTTGAATCCGTTAATCTCATAAACTATAAGTTCCTAGTAACTCATTGTACGAGTAGCTGCGGTCAAAGTCTGGATACTTAGTTTACTTACAACTCTCAGTTATTTCAATTTAACGACGGGGAAAAAGCCGCTGGGAAAAGCTAGTCCGATTATATAACTACAATTTACACCATATCCGTATATCATCCACATACTTTGTTCAGTATTTTGCTGAATCAGTGCCGGGTCGTTGCCATGGCAACCGGGGGATGGAGTAAATTCATAAATTACTTCATCACTTTTCAACGCTTCATCGATTTTTCGGGAATCCCATAACGTCTTTACGTTCAATGGGTTCAGAAATAAGTTTAGTTTTTGAGCTCTGAGTGCTATTATTATTTTTCACACTATATCTTTGGGAACTTTGTTGTAAGACACGTTCTTCACTTTCCGCCGAATTTTCGAGCCATTGCGTGTCGAGTGAAAGAACTCAACGCCGCGGACAACGACTCACCTGAACGGGAAAAGCCATTTCTCCGAGTGGGAATCAAACCTAAAACCCTTGCGTTACTAGTCCGACGCTGTGACGCTACGGCTAGACGGTCTCAATATAATTATTTGTAGTTAATTCAATTCGATACCAAGAAACCGTAATTGAATGGATAATATTATTTATCCGTCTGGTTCTCTGTCACAAACAATATCTTCCAATTCATTTGAAATTATATTATAGATATATGTATATTCTTAGAAATAAAGTTGTTTCTACATTATAACGAGAGGCCAGTCGCAGAAACAGGGTGTTTTAACACTAGGTTCCCTCTGCCTACAATGTCCTTAAAAAGATTTTTTTTAGCTTCGTCGTGTATCCTGCATAGCAGAGTCGGTAGACGGTAAAGAAAAGTTGCGGAATAATTCTCGAGATAGCGTGTTAAATGACGGAACTCAACGCCGCACTCAACCGTCACGTTTACAGTCAGACGATGTCACGCAATGCGACACGAGTCTATATGCTATTTTTAATTTGATATTGTTACAATAAAAAGTTACTTCTAAATTTGGATAAGTATTTACATTTATTTGAAACCACTTTTTGAAGCTAAGGATGTCAAGTGAGTTACAATATATTTTACCTTAACTGGAACTCGAATTCACTACCAACACATTTAGTCTCTTCTTTTTCCAACATTATTTAATAATAACCATCTAAAAATTATCTAATATTATCAACCAATATAAAGCTGTTATAACCTATAACCGTGTTTGAAACCAATATCACGACGGGGCGTTTGGATTTATACAGCAATTTATCTAGAAAATTATGTTAGAAAATATTGCAAATTAAGTCAAACGATCTTATAGTTAAGAGGTCATATATTCAATTCTGTACAAATAATAATTTTCTATAATATAATTAAATGTCCTGGCACAGGGGCCCAAGCATGCGGCTGTAAACGGAACGGTCGTGTGTTCGATTCTCACAAATACGCATAATTTAGGCAAAAAGTCTCGTCTTCATATTTACATATTTCTCTCCTATCTAGTTTTCATTCTCCTGAGTGAGAATCGAACTCACAACCGTTTGATACCGTTTGAAAAATTTGTAAAAAACAAGCGTGTTTAAGGATTTCGACGCAACTTGATAACAACGTATGTATGACTTAGTGAGAACACATGGTCAATTTCCAAAAGGCACGAGTTCGAATCCCACTACGTTAAATTTATTAAAATTTTTCTCATATATATTTTCTTCCTTTTATATACTACAATATTTATACGATTATAAGAAAAAAAATACTGACAACTTAAACAAAAGTATAATATACCGATGATGAGATGAAGCCTAATTGAATAAGCCCTTCGCCCGCTAAATCCGCAGGGAATCCGCATTGGAATACCGGGGTGAGGATTAAAGTGCGACAAGGATTAGTCTACCTCCTGTTACACCGTTGCCTAAATATATACAACTAGCGTCCAGCCTGTGGCTTCGCTCGCTTAAACTTACAGCCATTATTAAAAAAAACTATGCAAATTCTAGCCTGCGCTATTCTGATATATAAGCACACTGATATACAGTAAAGTTTAATCTAAATCTGTTCCGTAGTTTTTACACAAAAGTGGAACAAACATCTAACCATCCTCACATAATTGCACAATTATAATGTTAATAAGACTATCTATAAGCTTTCAAAAATTAATTAGCGGAACTTAACGCCACACTTTGTCTACCAGAGAAAAGTGAAAATAATTTTTACATAATCATTGCCTCGATCCACAGAACGAACCTACAATCATCGGGATTACACTCACAGAATCTTGCAATAGCATCTTGTTAAAACAATTATAACTTATAATTACCAAATTTATGCCTTAAATTTTGTATCGGTGTAATTAAAGTCAAAATTTTGCGCTAAACACCGTTTTAACTAAATAGCGAGTTTAGCCAAGAATATCATTAGCATACGATACATTGTGGGGGGGCTTAACGAATGAAACTTGGTAATATACCTCTTCAGATTTCTCATTACTTATAGTAGAACTAGTGTTATGGCCTGGCTCTACCTAATATATATTTTTTAATGTAAGGTTTTATTTAAGCACAGCGTCTGTGTAGACACGATGGTTGCGTTTTCGATGCCTACTCGGCAGAATAAATTATGTTCATTTCCTCGCTCTGGTAACGCACAGCACTAAAATCCGCCACTCAACGTGCAATGTCTCGAAAATTGCTTGGAAAGTAGGGGACGGAGTGTTTTAAAAGATTTGGGTAAGATTTGGCTGTAAATGCAATGCTTGTGATTTTGATTTTCATTTGGGTAAATCAAAAGGGCTTAAGGTGAAAGTGGGGGACGCATTGTCTTAACACTAGATTCTCTCTGTCTACCTTGTTACGAATACAGCATGAACCTAAAAAAAAAGAACTACAATTATAAAATGTTACGTACTTTATAGGTACCTACTCAAATTACACAAAAAAAAATGTTAATCAAAAGTCGAAGAAACTCTATATCTGTCTCTTTCAAACTCTCCTTTAACTCTCCTTTTTCATTTATAATAGAAACGGCCTAGAGCATTATGTAATGATACTGATAAGTTGGACGCTGAATTAACGTTCCTTTGCGCCGGATACGCCCGTACCGTGTTATTTAATACTTCATAGAGCTAACAATCAAATAGACATAACTTATTTTAACCTATTTGAAGCCAAAATAAAACAAATATAATGGAATGGAATAAATATAAATTTAATTAATCGATAATGTTTAATCTTTAAAATAAATTAAGGGCTTATTTAGATGACACGTTTTAATTGAGAATTAAGTTAATACTAGTGAGACACTAGAAGCTTATATATTACGTTCACAATTCCACATGCAAACAATACCGTTATGAGGTACAGCGGCTGACAATGAACGCGACGGTTATGGATTCGATTACCAATCGAAGGGTATTATTTGAATTTCCTCTCTCTAGTTAAAAGTGCAAAAGTACAAAGAGTGAGATCGAGTTTCATCACTCAACGGGCAATGTCTCTAAAATTGGGAGGTGCGAGGGTTACGAAAAAAAATTCTAAGCACTAAGTCCCTCAGCTTATCCTGCTATAAGCGGGATAGAGCGTGATGCTAAATAAATAAAAAAAAATACAAATGCACTTTATCTAGAACAGCTCTAAAATTCTATATAAGTATATGCCACTTCTAATTATTAGAAAGGCTTCGCCCAAAACATAGTCAGTTGAAATCTTTCACCGCAGAGCCTCGCGTCGCTATTAATTAAAGCGGAACCGGAAACGAGTGGGATGAACGACTCAGTCTCATACATCTCTGAAACCTGGCACACTCTAGTTAGGTTAGTTCAATTTGAACTTCCGCTTGTTTTTTCTTTGTCTATTTTCTTAAGTAATTTGAGATTTCTTAAGAACATAAAAATAATAAGTTATTTGTTACTTACTTTCTCTGTACAATTTTGAATATGAATGGTGTTTTCGTTATTGTTAATTGTATATTAATTACGTTCCTCGTATTTGTTTTATAACAACAAGCGCAATTTTAAAGTAAAAATATTGAAATATTGAATTAATTAAAATACAATTTAATTTTATATTTTTGTACTTACAATAATTTTATCTGAGGCCGTCGTTGTGGGTTCGATTTCCACTTCGGAGAATTAATGAATATCTGTTAATATTCTCATTTCTTCGCTCTGGCACCAAGGTTAAAAGCGCGGCGTTGATCTCCGCCACTCAACACTCGATGCCTCGATTTCGACAGAATGTTTACAAAATACACGTTACAAAAATATAATAAATTAATATAATTATATTTTAACTAATATTGAAAATTCCAAAAAAATATATATCTAAACACAAACACAAATAAAGACATAACATTGTATTCTCCAAAACGTCCTAATGGAGGCGAGCCTATATGGGATTCGATTAAATGGTCAAGTTTCATTGAGCCCGGTAATATGTGGGACGCTCGAATTATTCGTAATCGTCCATTTACGCCTGTGCTCGTTGGTTAACCACACGTTTGTTAATGAACGGATTATGGTATTTTATATTAAAGTTTGTACAATCCAAGTATAACACAGGACAATATCTAACTGTAATCGCGGTAGTGGTAGATTCGATTTTCTTTGGGGGAAGTGTATGTAATTAAATTATTCTCAATTTCTCGACTCTCGTAGACAAAGCGTGGCGTGCAACACGTAATGTTTGATAAAAATCTGCGAAAAGTGGGCAAAGAGTGTCGAAAGTAGGTTCCCTCTGCCTACCTACCGTGTGCGGGATACAGCGTGAAGCTGATTATTAACATACCCCTTTCACTAATTCCCGCCGAATTTTGGAAGCATTACATATTGAGGGGCGAAACTTAACTGTACTTTGCTTTACCTCGATACCAGAGCAAAATAATAATTTCCTCGAGTGGGAACAGAACCTACAACCCGTGCAATCATAATAAAAAAATGTACAAAATTTCTAAAGTATCTGCTAAAATATAATAAATTATTATAATATTTCAACAACAATTTAACATTGACTGACCGAAGTGGCCACTCTACTCGTACCAATTAATATTTGATAATACGATACCAAGCTCGTGTACAATCAGTGCGCTTGATGTATTCGTACGTCTTCATTTAGATACGTACAGACGTTTAATTTACGTAAGTGTAGCCAAGAAACTGTTATGTTCTAATGGAAACTGAGAAATAATTGAAAGTTTTACCCAAGAATATTTTGAAATTAAATGAAAAGTCGAGAATACAGTATTTTAACACTAACTTCTTTCGGTTTACTTGGTTTTATGTAATCAAAAATGAGGCCAGTCGTGCGTTCGATCCCCAGACGAGGAAATAAAATATTTTTTTTTTTTTCTTTTTTTCGCTCTGGTGTCGAGGCAAAGCGCGGCGTTAAGCTCCGCCACTCAACACGTAATGCCTCCAGAATTCACGGAATTGCGGAAAGTGAGGAACGGAATGTCTTAACGAATATCGGTTAAAAGTAATAAAAGTGTCAAAAAAACAAAAACTAATTAAAAAATTAAATTACCCTTTTTGTACATTTTACTGCAACGAACTTTATAACGTCTTTATTACAGTTTAAAGTTTATACCATCATTCTCCAAGGAAATGGTACGGAATGCCAGTTTTAATCCGCAAGATGAATTGAGTACCATCTTAAGAATGCTAAAGAAACCTTGGGGGAAGATTAATGGATGAATTAGTCATTGCGGTAATACGGACTTAATAGTTGTATTTGCCACCAAAAGTCACTGTGCTGGATTAATTGAATTAATTATTACAAAATATATTTTTTAGCTATATATGTATGTTTGTACCTACCTTATTAGGTAGGTACAAACACTATACATATATATACACCTTATTAGGTGTATATATATGTATAGTTGTTGCGTAGGAACTCAAACTGTGACTGTAAATATGACAGTTTGTGGGTTCGATTCTCATTCGAAGAAATTAAATACTTAATATTTTCATTTCGTTTTGTCGCGACCAGAGCAAAGAAATGGATATATAAACATAAATAAATAATTCACATCCTGTGTGAGGATCGAATCCACAACGACGCGACGCGACGGCGCAACTAAAAAAATATTATAGTAGAATATAAGTATATAGCTTAATTGGCTGAAACTCTTGGACGATATCCAAAATGGCGAGAGTTCAAATCCAGATACGTTCAAAATTTTTATAATCCTAATAAATATATTATGAATAATGCTATAAATTATTATAAATTAGTATGCCGCTCAGGCTACACAATCATTAATATTTTTAGACTCCCGCTGTATCCCGGATATAGCAGCGCAGGCAGGGTCTGGTGTTAAGGCGTGATTAGGTACGTGCCGAGCGGTGAAATGAAAATAGTTCATTTCTCCAAGTGGGAATCGAAGCCACAACCGTCGTCAGTAAATTGGAAATGGAATGTCCATCTACTAGGTTCCCTCTGCCTAACCCGCTGTATGCGGGATACAAAGTGAAGCTAAAAAAACAAGATACATTATCGTGTTAGGACGAGCTTTAGATAATCTTTACTATATAATAGTTATATGCAAATTGCATTGTGTAAATCCGTCTGAGCTTTGGTCACTTAATTACTCTATACGTATAGTGCTATGTACATAATTTAAGAAAATGTCTGTTGAAACGCTTAAAACGCTCTATGATAGTCACTATATTCTTCATCATAATTATCTGGAAAACCATTCAGCATGTGACATATTGATTTAGGAGAGAAAAAATAGAAAATAATGTCTCTACGCTAGGTTTGAAGCCAGTCGTAAAAGCGCAGCGGTACAAGCGCGCGGCTGTAAGCGCGACGGGTTCGATTCCTATTCAAGGAAATGAAATATTTAATATTTTATATCACTCAACACGCAATGCTTTCAGAATTCATGTGAAAGTGGGGAAAGGAAGTGTCTTAATGGGAAACGGTGGTCAGCTATCGTTACAGAGTTGTAGGCTGACGCTTATATGGCAGTATCATTTGCGAATAGGGTTACGTGAGTGAACGGAGCTTTGGGGATGGGATGAAGAAGTGGCGAGCTGAGCATTGGCTGAGCTCACCGCTTCTACTCCATTACCACTTACTTCCACTGCAGAGCTTCTGAATCCATCAGGGTAGGAGTTTCTCTTGAGGTTGTCTACTGGAAAGAGTACTTTCGATATTTGAAAAAGCAGTTCGATAGATAAGCCTGTAAGATGTGAACGAGCTTTTCAGACACTCCTGTACGTATAAGCTTGGTTATCAAGCCATCACGTTGTGCCAGACTTTATCCTCTTCCTCCTTTGTGATATCTAAAAAATAGCCGCTGATGGCATTCTATTGGTAATATGGGAAGTGCTATGATTTAGAATGTACTCCGTGAGCCTATGCACTTGGTGAACACTTGAGTGTTTGTCACGAAAGCCAAGTTTCTCTAATAAATAATCTAATATTGTATGAGGGAAATGTTACGTTGATTTGACATTTGCAACCCTAAAGACGTTCACCAGCCACATAACAAGACCGTAGTGAGGAGCGTTTAATAGAGACATGTTATAGAAACGATACTTCGACACTCGAAGTGTAATGTCTCAAAAATTGAGGAACGGAGTGTCGTAGCACTAGGTTTTCTCTGCTTACTGGATCTATGCCATTGATCTGCTGTACGCGGATATAGCATAAAGTTAAAAAAACCCTATAATTTACTTTTAAGCATCTTGCAATTGATAAATGCTCCGTTCTTCTTTTCCCGTCCGTTTATTGACCGATTGAAAGGGAATCGAACCCAAAACCATCGCGTTTACAATCCCAATGCGCTACGGGCGATACAAAAAGCAATTTCAACAGTTATAAACACTGAAATGTAAATTAAATAGACCTGCAAATACGATGCGGTTGCAACGGTAGAACTAAAACTTGCCGGTATCGAAGCGTAAACAGTGGCTTATAGACGTGATAACATCTCACTTAGTTTAAGTTTAATAGGGTTGAATGATTTATTTTATTAAGTATTTTATAGTCATTATACTTTTTAAAAAAAATATTGTATATTTTCAGTACAAGGTGAAAAATGAAAAATCCAGTATTATTATTTTTTTTTTCAGTTTAAGAGATATATTGGAATATAGAACCTTTTATCTGATAAAATAGAGATTTGCAGGTATACACTTTTACCCGTGTGCCAGAATAGGATGAGGGAACCTAGCGTTAAGTTACGGTGTTCTTCAATTTCCACGCGATAATTGAGGCATTCAGTGTTGAATGACGGGATTCAATACGAAGTTTTGTCTTGTTCTAGAGTGAAGTAATAAAAATAATTTACTTCCCCGGATAGAAATCGTACCCACACCTGCCATCACAAATAAAGAATTATATTTGCTACATTTATTTTTAAAATAATTTTGATACATGTTCTTAACAAAAACACATCCCTAGTTCCCATGATGAAGTTTGTCGCATCTTAGCTCACAACTTTTGTGCAATTAAACGATGCTCTCTCAGAATGTATTGGAAATTTACTAGTCCATTGAATACAGCTTTATTCAATGACGTGAATGTATTTAAGATAGCCAAGTTATAAAGCTCTAGAGGTATTTGGTAATAATAATTAGTTAGTATTTTATAATTATTTTGGTTTGAACTTGGTTTTTTTACGTTCGTTATTTTCGAGAAAACGCTAATCTAGTGCTAAGTTACACTCCTTTCGCCACTTTCCGCCGAATTTTCAAGACATTGCCTGTTGAATGGCAGGAATCAACCTCGTCGTTTTGTTAAAAAGAAAATGAAAATTTTAATATAATACACTCCCTTGAATGAGAATCGAACCCACTGTTGTGTTTACAGTCACACGTTGAGCCACTGCCCTATGACCTCAAAAATAGTAAATCAATATTTATGAATCTACACAAGTATATTCTGATATTTTCCTGAAAGCTCCCATAAAACTAACAAGTTCTACGCATTGAAAGTTATCTGCCTTTCAATTTATCCCTTCCCACCTTCAGCGATAAACCTTATAAATATTCCTTAGCTTGTCAATGTTAGGGCCGCCAGGACTTTTTAATAAAAAAAGAAACAATCTGAAATAAACAAAATGTAAAGATTTAGATTTTACCAAGTGTAATATAGTTTAAATAGTTTTTATTAAAGTTATACTCCCAGTTTCCGATGAATTATAGCTATAATATTTTAATCTATATAGAATTTTTTATTTAAAAATATTCCAGATATTGTTTTAACTTTTTCAATATATGGGTCATAATCAGAAAAAGTGTACATTTTGTGTCTTTTCTTGTCCCGCTACTTTGAATGCGTTTTAAAAATACAATTTTAAAGATGATTTAAATATTTTGCCATTTAAGATAAATTTACTTATTAACTTAAAGATTTTTGTAATATTTTAAATGTATTATGGCTAATAATAGTATTTTTTGTTAGTTGCAAAAAAC
>JAKRZM010001252.1:635467-865218 GCA_036379175.1 Heliconius cydno galanthus
CCTAATGGTGAAAACCGCATAAAAATCCGTTGGGTGGTTTAGAAGAAGAAGAGTTAGAAAGTTCAGACAGACACGAAAAGCGACTTTGTTTTATAAGATATAGGATTAACGGTGTATTTGCTTACAGTCTCTTATTTAGTTACAAGTAATAATAATACGATTTACTACGCTGTCTATCTCCCGCTTGTACTTGTCCATCACTTCATAATAAATAAATAAATAATAAATAATTCTTTATTTGGAACTAAAAATAACACAAGTACAATATTTAAGAAGATCGATAATGACTGTATTAGTGAGAACTGTGTTACAGCCATTATCGCCCACCTCAGAAGGACAAAGTAGTAATATAGTTCCATACTATCTTATTTAAAGTAAGGGCATGCAAGGTTAAAATAAACAGTACAAACAAAGGTAGTTGATTGTGTTTTTGTGTGTGTTTGTGGATGCGTGTGCGTATGTGTGCGTGTGCGCATGTGTGTGTATATGTGCGTGTGTGCATGAGTGTGCGTGTGTGTATGAGTATATGCGAATGTGGTGTGAGAATGTGCAAGATCGTGAGTTTGGATGGCACTGTAAGCTGTGAGCTGAAATAAATAATTTTCAATGTTGGCAAGTCAAGGGTCGATCTTACATTTTTAAAGAGGAACATAAGCTTTGTACGTATGTATGTATATATTTATGTATGTATATATTTGTTTGTATGTATGTATGTATGTATGTTGTGTATTTATCAGTGTATGTATGTTTATATGATAAATAACGTATTTATATTTAATAGTATCATATTTATTATCACTTTTTGCACCTTTTCGCTGTCTTTTATGTAATAAGTCCTTTCAAATGGTTGCCTGTAAGAAATCGCTTTTAGTGATAAGGCCGCCATTGCACTTTGTATTGTATTTCTGTAATTATTGTTACTCTACTGATTCTTTGTTTATTTTAGTGCAATAAAGTATTATTATTATATTATTATTAAGCTTTCTGACTCTGGACGTCGTAAGTTTTATATGTTCAGACCATGACAGGTGGTTGTCAATCCAAACACCAAGGTATTTGATTTTCGACACATAGGCAATCTGGGTACGTGAACAAGTCAGCCGTTCGTTCGTCAGCTTCATTTTACAAAGGTCATTCAGGTAAATTAGAAAGAGGGTAGGCCCGAGTACACTACCTTGTGGTACGCCAAATTCTAGCAGTTCTAGGTCACTGATGACATCGCCAATCTTAACACATTGGTAACGATCTACCAAATAACTTAAACATGTCATGCACAATACCTCTGATTCCTATGCGTTCTAATTTCTGTAAAAGGGTCGGGACAGAGACTGAGTCAAACGCTTTGGAGAGATCTAAAAAGATGGCAAGAGGTTTAGAGTTAGAGCTAAAGCGTTGAACTATAGAATTAGTTAGCTCCAAAACCGCATCCTCAGTTGATCTACCACTCCGGAAACCAAATTATTTCTCAGCAAAAAACTTATTTTGATTGAGGTAACGTAACAGCCTCGAATTCAACAATTGTTCAAAGATTTTCGACAGAGAGGTAAGGACCGAAATCGGCCTATAGTTACTTACACAGTCTCTGTCACCACCCTTATGCACAGGATGCACAAGGCCAATTTTAAATACATCAGGAAAAACGCCAGAAGCTAGGCAAAGATTGAAGACGTGTACAATTATTGGGACTAGTACATTTCTAGCACCTTTAATTATTGCAGTAGGAATGCCGTCCCACCCGCAAGCGGACGTATTTTTGAGACTAAGAATAATACGATCGATCTCGGACTTGTCGGTGCAGAGGATAGGGTTGAGGTCAAAGGTATATTATTCGGTTTAGGTACAGTTTGATAAGATGTATGCAAGGAGGTAAATTTTGATGCAAGGTTTCTTCCAACATTGGAGAAATATTTATTTATTGAGTTAGCGGCGGAGAGGGGGTCAGTTGAAGACAAGATTAAGTCATGACAAGAATTTAATCTATTAATATTACCTAACTTTTTAATGAATTCCCACGTAGATTTCGGATTTTTTTTGAGACGACTAAATTCGTTACGTTCATATTCCCTTTTAATTTTTTTCAATAGACAATTACAGATTTTTTTATATCTTTGATAAGTAGTTTTAATGATTAAGTTTTCTGGAGCTTTTTTCAATTTAATATAAAGTTTGTCTCGATCTCGCATGCAGCGCAAGAGGCCAGGAGTGATCCATGGCTTTAGTATTCTTTTCCTGTTGGAGACGACTAGCGTCCTAGTGTTATTAGAAATTACCTTGGTGATAGAATTAACAAGTAAATTGGTAGCATCATTACTATCAGTACAAAGTGAAATGGGACTAAGGTCCAAATTATTAAGTTCATTAATACAAGCTGCATGATCTAATCGTTTAATTGAGTGTTTTTTACTAATATTTTTTAGTTTAAGGTTGCAATTTAGGACAATAGGAGCGTGGTCTGTAATGTAGGTGTCTAGAACTAAAGTCGTAGCATCATTTTTAGTTTTTAGAAAAACATGGTCAAGGCAGTTGTTATTTCTAGTTGGTAAATTATGGGCGGCCATTAATCCATGCGACATAATAGTGTTTAAATAGTGATCATAACTTGGGTCAGTGTTATTGGGTGCAATGTTAATATTTATGTCACCCATAATGGCAATATTTTGGTAGTTTTTTAAAAGAGTTAATTTATCATCTAAAAATTCCATAAATTTATCAGTGTTTCTATGTGATGGCGAACGATATAGTGCTAGAAGAGCAAAAATGCCATTGTATTTGACTATCAAGCAATTGGCTTCGGCAAAATTAGGTGTTTCGACAGTACATTTTAAATCATGCCTAACGTAAACCACAACACCGTCGTTTTGGTTACAATGTTCCGAAGTATGAGACACGTAGCCCGCTAGAGTAGGTACATTAGGACATTTACTCAGCCAACACTCAGATAAAATAATTATATCCATGTTGATTTGTATTCTTTGCAGGAGTATTTGTAGATTATCAAAGTTACAGTTAATACTTCTAATATTAATATGAATAATTTTCATGGAACTACCAGGCATATTTATGAAAGAGACAATCTGTTCATGCGAGCAAGTAAGTGAATTTGAGACATTTACTTGTTCAATATTATTTACGAGGTCTAAGTCATTCATTATGAGAATTCAGCAAATAACCAGAGACATTTAGGGGGAACAATTTTAAAACATTAAATTTATTTTTCTTACACATCCAGAAGAGGAATTGTCTAGCAGAATTGTATATAAAATAGGGTTGCATTTCAGTGTTAAGATTTTGATTTATGTGTGTTGAGTAAGTAGCGTGTAGTGTTAAGAGTAGATATATTCGTAATGCATGCTGCATTAAAGGGTTTACAATTATTATAAATGGCACAAAGACAATTATCTTAAAACTAGTAGCGACACACTTGATAATATAGTAATAGCACAACATACAGGCAAAATGTTGTCGATATTTATTTGCAAAGTATATTATAACTAAACTTAGTCACTTTGGCACTTTTAAGTTAGACAGGTCAGTATATTTTTTTATTAAATAAGATGGAGCACCTTCTACTTTTCGCAGGTATATTTTGCCGTTCGTCATCCAGCTATATTTATAATCGTATACTCTCGAAAAATCACGACATAGATAGAATAGTCGTTTCATTTTAGGTGATAAATTTTCGGAAATAAAGATCGGCTTACTAGGTCCACTTATTTTCAAGTGGTTAGTAGTCAGTATTGAATTTTTAGCATATTGTTTATATTTGTGAATAAATTTTTCTTTCATAAGAACAGTAGTGAAGTCGACTATAATAGGTTTGTTTTCAGCTTCCTTAGAGTGTATGCGAAAGACATCACGCACTTCATTATGGTTTCGACGGTTATGGCACGTTTTGTATGCTAACAAAGTAAACCTTGTTTTTAGAAATATTAAACTAAAAATATATATTACATTTTTTTAAGAAAAATTCCCCGAAATTCTGACAGTTACTTTTTTTCTGTATTGTTATGTTTAAATGTCGGGGTGATTTTTGTTCTACAAAAAAATAATACGGAATATTTGCATAGAAATTAAAAATACTTTTAATAGTGTTACGCTCGGGGCTTCGCCTGCTCGGTCGGATTTAATTTTTTTCCATACAAACTTTCAACCCCTATTTCACCCCTTTAGGGTTAAAATTTTTCAAAATTCCTTCTTAGTGGAACATCTATCCAAATTTCACGTTTTTATCATCAGCAGTTACGGCTGTGCGTGCATCTTACCTCAGTCAGTGAGGACAAGTCCTTTTATATATATACTAGCGACCCTCTTGCGGCTTCGCCCGCTTTTACTACTGGATTATTCATATAATGTAGGTTTGCAAAGCACTTAAGATAATGTGAAAATTAATTAAACCCTAATGCAACCCGCATTTTCGTAGTTTCAATAAGGATTTTCCAATTGTTTTACACAGCATGGATTTTTTAGTAGGTACCGTAATTTTATATCTGTGATACTAATCTTTTCAAGTACTTATTAAAACATATTTAAATTACTATTTTAGATAGTTAAATGAAATTAAATAATACATTCAACTCGAATTATCCAATACGTGCAAACGCATCTAAATCTTCGTTGCTATAAAGGCAGGCGGGTTTTTTTTTCGAGCTTGTGGTTAATGCTAAAGAGGGTATTCTGTCCCTGATGAAAAGCAAGCACTACGTGGCTGCCTGTGACGAAAATTAAATAGAATGCATCGGCCGGGAATTGAACCCGGGCTGCCCGCGTGGCAGGCGAGCATTCTACCACTGAACCACCGATGCGTGTAAGGCAGGCGGGCGCGGCGGACTCGCTTGTATAAGCATAACGTCGCGAGGCGCGTTTCGCAGCAGGGATTTTTTGATATTGTAACAACTTCTAAAGAACTTATTAAAATGAAAAACAGAAAAGACAGTTCTGATCTACATTAAATGGCCAACGTAACTAATATACTTATTTATATGCTGAGAGTAAGGGATAAGTGAAACTTGACTCGATACAGTTGATGTGTGAACGGCGTGATGTGTCAATAATTAAATGCGTTTTTCTCTAAAACTATTCGTAATTTCGAAATACTGTAAAAAGCAAATTTTATCTTCGTTAAACGTAGAAATTTAATAAAGTATTTTAAAGGATAAGGATTAATAAAATTATGGAAAAATATCCCTCACAATAAAAAATATATTGAAATTACTATTTTTAGACTGAAATATGATCACTACACGTTATCCTTAAAAGATAAAAATATGCTCTCGCGGACTTTTTTGTAGATCTTATTAAGAGGAACAATACTCCAGTACATTTTTTTCATGTAGTATTTACCATTAAAGCAGCGCATGCGCCAAAGTATCTCAGCGGGTAGGACTTTATACACATTTATCGTATTTATGTTAATTTACATAAGAATGTACAAATAATAAACTATATATAAACCTTCCCTGAGAAATACTCGATCTAATGGTGAAAATTGCATCCAAATCCGTTGGGTAGTTTAGAAGAAGAAGAGTTAGAAAGTTCAGACAGACACAAAAAGCGACTTTGTTTTATAAGATATAGGATAGGATAGGATATAGATGAGATACAAATATTAGTCTGTAATTTTTTTTTATTGTGATTTTAGTGGTCATTTCTTGCCAAATTTTATAATTGTAGGTTCACGGGAAAATCAATATAGGTTATAATTACACGGTAATTTTCATGCAAAATGCGGCAAAGACGGTGTATATACGCTCGCATCTATTTATTGATTGCGTTGACTTAGAAGATAATTTTTTCTGTATTCCAAGGGACTGTGGACTTGGATATTTAATAATTATTTCAGCTTAATACAGAATGACAGACATACCCATGTGGACAACAAAGTTCTCCTATAAGAGTTTTTGAGGTACAGAATCCTGAAATTAATGTTTATGTCATTTCTGCCATACATATGTACATACATATGTAAATACACACACATCTTATTAATCGTCTTTATATTATTATATAAATTTTCCTTTATATTGTATTAAACTCAAATTGAAATTCAAATTCAAAATATTCATTATTCAAATAGGCAATTATTATAAGCACTTTTGAATCGTCGAATGAACATATGAACAAAAAGCTACCACCGGTTCGGAAGGCAGTTCTGCTGAGAAGAGCCGGCAAGAAACTCAACAGTTGCTCTTTTCAAAATCAATGGTACAATCACAATCTATTACATTAGCTGGCAGCTATCCTGCATTACATTCAATAGACATTAATTCCATACATGCTTATTCTCTAAATATTAGTGAACAGTGTAATAAGCTTAACTTGTTAGCACTTTTTTTACAGATATTTAAAATTTTGGTAGTGGCAAACTAGGCAAACGCAATTATATACACTTTATATACCCTTCTAATGGTTGCCTGTAAGAGATCACTTGTAGTGATAAGGCCGCCATTGCACATGTTAATTAAGGTACCTACATAAATACATATATTTCCTTTTTTTGTGTAAATACATATTATATTTTTTCAGGTGCAATAAAGTATTATTATTATTATATAATTAAAATTGATAGTTTATCTACTTCTATATTTATTTAATATCTTCAGATCTCTATTATAAACCTGAGTAGTTTGTTTAATTGAACCCACTTATCTTAGGATCTATTGGTTTTAATTGAAAAACTATTTTTGTATTCAATAGTCTACTTATTGAAGAAGGTGAGGCAGGAGTATGGATATAGCATCATTTAAATTATTTGTATGTTTTTCTACTCCTACGATCAGAGTTACCTCGAGCGTTGAAGATGTGTCGCGTCAAATACAACATTTAGCTAATACTAATTAATAACACAGGCGGAGCCGCGGGTAAAAATTAATATAGTATAAATAAAAAGCCTTTCTTCCAAATATGTACCTGACATCTGAAATAATTTGTGAAAACAATCTCTTCCTAACAATAATTAACAATAAGTGAATTTATCGTGACTTCTGTAACAACTAATATTATGCTTTCATGTTTGACAATATATAAGATGTTTCAAAGCGAGCGTAAACAATTTTCAGTACAACATTAGCTTCGTCAGGTGCTAGATATGGCTACGAGAACTGCGTTTTTTCTCTTTCTATTATTTCAATTGTCACAAAACAAAGGTGCGTAATTCAAATATTTTGTATTGAATATATTGAAATTATTAATATTTTTTAAAAAATGAGGCCGGTCCTAGCGCTGGGGTATAAGCGTGTGACTGTAAACGCCGCTAAGAAATTAAATATTTAATACTTTCATTTCTTCGTGATGGTGGTCTGGTGGTCTTCGTGGTGGTGGAATCTGGTGTCAAGACAAAGCGCGGCGTTGATTTCTACCACTTGACACGCAATGCCTCCAGAAGCGGAAAGTGAGGAGCGGATTGTGTGAATACTAGGCTCCCTCTGCCTACCCTGTTAAATGCGGGATAAAGCGTGAAGATATAAATTTAAAAAATATATTTATATTAAATTATGTTACAGTTTTACAACTGTCATGTGCACAAATTCGCGAATTTGTCGACGGTCATAATGCAGATAGATTGAAAATTGCCAAAGGCGAAGTACCCAATCAGCCAGCTGCTTCTCTAATGAAATCCGTGGTAAAGATTTTAATTATTATTCAAGTTTTTTTTTAAAATAAGAAGTGTAGATTTTAAAAGAAATTATAAGTAAAGTAAATTTGGCAGTGTTATTAAATTTTTTAACACTTTGATATTTCGTTGAATGATTTTATTTATAAAAAACAAATTTATATTATTACTAATTTTTGTATAAAACCTTATAAATATACAACAATTTGTAACTCTTATCATTAGTTAGTTATTTTGGGGGTTCACGCGGGGATTGTCCCCTGCGTTGCGTGAGAGGGACCTCTCACGGGCGTCCGTGAGAGCTCGTATTTATTCTTCGTTCTCTCCATCTGGTGACACTGTTAAGACCATCCCAGGTCAACAGAAATTTAGCCCTTTTGAAATAAAAAAGAGAGAAGTTTTTATAGAGTGGGTTTACTCTCACTTGTAGGTATCGTTTATTTTTTTAACGTCCGTTCCTCATTTTCCGCCGAATTCTGCAGACATTGCGTGTTGAGTGGGGGAACTCAACGCCGCGCTTTGTCTCAAGAGCTGAAGGAAAAAATGAAAATATTAAATATTTCATTTCCTCGCGTGGGAATCGAACCCACATCTTTTCGCGTTTACAGTCACATTTTATTATTCAAAAGGATTAAAAATCCTTTTAACTATTAGTAAATATTAATTCAAAAGTATAAAAAAATATTTTCAGACATGGGATATCGTGTTGGCGGATAAAGCCTCAAAATGGGCGTCGAAAAATAATTTTTCTCACAATCCAGATAGAGTTGATGGTAAGTTTATTTTAATAAGACTCAAAGATTTTTTATTTGTATATTTTTTATTTTTAAGTATTTTTTTATGAATTTACACATACGAATTTTGAGGCGTTCATGGCGCAGGGGTACAATCATGCAATTGTAAACGCGACTTGTGGGTTCGACTCGCACTGTTTCATATTTTCATTTCCTCGCTCTGGCAATACGCGGCATTAAGTACTGCCTCTCAACACGTAATGGCTTCGAAGATTTCGACAAAGGGTGGGGAACAGAAGTGTCTTAATGAGAATAGAGTGTTTTAACACTAGGTTCCCAGGTTCTTTCTGCCTACTCTGCTATATGAGGATGGTTATATTTTGCTATATTTTGCACGCGTCTCGTGTATATACATACGAGTATGTATATAGACCTAGAACTAAGAAAATCTTCTTCCCTACCAGTTTCGAGACTTTGGACAGACCTTGTCTTACGATACCGGGGATACTACATTGGCTTCATTGGTATCAACATTATTTCTAATTTAAAATTGACATAACAACTTAGGTATATTAATTTTGTAGGTTCCAGAAGATTCACAGTAGGAGAAAATATTTTCAAGGTTTCCTCTACAAATGCGAATTTACAATTGGATATTCCATCTGCGATTAGTGCGTGGTTTAACGAACACAAGGATTACAAATATGGCCCCATATCGCCATCTGACTTTGATGGCTCAAAGAAAGCTGTGGGACATTTAAATTACACGCAGGTATCCATACCTATATTATAAATTCGAAAGTAACTCTGTCTGTCTGTCTTTTACGCAATCAGGGCCAAACCGCTAATTTAATTGTGATAAAATACTCATATAGAGATACTTGAGGGTGTCGGGATGAACATAGGATACTTTTTTTTCCCATATTTGTAATATTTTCGATATATACCAATATATTAAAATGATTATTAATCTGACATGCAATTTATTCCGCCATGTTAATAACAACCGTCGTTGCTAAGCAACAATTTGCAAAGTTCGTTGTTAGAAAACGTCATCCAAAATGAGCTTGCTTAACACATCTCTCTATTGAAAACTGAAAATAATTTCATAAATATATTTCATAAATATTCTTATATTTCAAGCGGGCGTAGCCGCGTTCGGGTCCACTAGTATAATATAATTTCTTTTTTTATAAATAGGTGCATTATAAATAGCTGTCACAATTCCATTGCTTCTATAGTCTTATTCGCATATATCTATCTACCCTCTTTTACACGAGTTTGTTAACACAACATATAAAAACTACTAGAACCTTATAATTATAGTTCATTTCATACAAAATGAGTGCATAGATGTATGCAAATATTAATTTGTCAACTTTTATATACAACATTGAAATTGGTATGGAACCATCGGTGGGCAAGTACGAGTCGCACATAACCGGTTTTTTTTCTTACTAAAAAAAATTCAGCTTCACGCTGAACCCCGCACACAGCAGGGTAGGCAGAGGGAACCTAGTGTTTAGACACTCCTTACTAAAATGGTTATTATCTACTTACTTGTTGAATTTTACAGGTGGTGTGGTCCAACTCTATATACCTCGGTTGCGGAGTATCACAGAACAAGAATGGTAAAATGATGGAATATCTAGTAGTCTGTAATTATGGACCTGCGTAAGTATTTCTATTTAAATATTTATTCTAATTATGTGTTACAATATTTTCTAAGGTAAAATCTAAGATCAATGGTTATAGATTCAAATCTCAGAAGAATAGAAATTTATATTAATAATGTATTACATCGCACCCACGATTAAGATGATGCAGTAGGATGTTTGTGGTATGAAATGGTTATGGGTTCGATTTCCACTCGGGGTAATTTATTATTCTCGTTTTCATGTTTTAGTAATACAAAATGCGGTTTTAAATTTCGTAAAGATGTCACGAAACTGGGCAAATATAGAGAACAGAGGGATTTGACACTAGATCCGAATTATGAGACTAAAATAGAAAAAAGCGTAATACCATGAATAATAAAAATGAAACAAAACTGTTGAAATGTGCGTCGGTCTTGACTCTCGCCATCCTCTCTTCTTTAAAATTTTATGATCGTAGGTCAAGGGGAACGTAACGTTAACAAACTTAAGTATTTTTTTTATATACTTCAAATTTCCGCTTTTCAAATTTTTTTGAGATTCAAGGCACTTAGACCTGTATATTTGATATTAATTTCACCTTGAGATAAATGACAGATGGATGACGGAAAGATCCTATAAGTATTCCGTTTTTTTTTGAGGTACGGACCCTAAATAAAACACATTAATGATTTTACATTAATGTGTTTTACAATTATTACATTACAATTTAAACTTTCAGGGGAAATTTTATGGGCTTTCCTCCTTATAAAATTGGAACCCCCAGTAATGAACTGATGTGCGCCAAAGACTGCAGACGTCCTTACGGTGTTAAATGTCAAATACCATAATATACGGTAATTAACAAATTAAATAAAAGCATATTAAATAACCGTAAAATTTATATACGGTTATATAATATTTATATAATGTTTAGAAATAGTTGATATTTAAATAAAATGTTTACTCGTCCTTTATTTGTTTTTTAATACATATACCATTCTATATATAAGCCTATCCTATGTATATGTAAGCTTATCCTGCTCCTTACGTTAGTATATGAGGATGGATGTTTGTTTAAAAATTACGCAAAAACTACTGAACAGGCTTAGATTAAATTCTACTGTATTACAGCTTAGGAATACATCAGAATAACACATACGCTACTATGTAAAGATTTTGTATAATTTAAGCTATTTATGTAAATAAATATAACAATAAATTTAAGCGGGTAAAGCCGCTAGTAATATATATAGATTGAATGTACGATCATTTGTCACGAGCAGTATTGCTCTGGCACATAACGAAGACGCATACCATTAAGAATACCTTTTAAAAAACAGTTCACCATACGAGTTGAGTTAAAAAGTAATTTAACATCTTGACACGTCATCTAAAACCTTGCCCCGGTTATCTCCTACCCTTATTTTTCCTTAACGCCGTATACTATTAAGTAAATGTATATAATGTCTCTTACATTAAGGTGTTCTGCAGACTTGCGACAGAATTGTACTTTCGATTTTATTTTTATGGGTGATATTATAATCATTATAAATAAGTAAATAAAATAAATCAGCTTCACGCTGTATCTCGCACACAGCTGGGTAGGAAGAGGGAACCTAGTGTTAAAACACTCCCCACTTTCTGGAGGCATTACGTGTTGAGTGGCAGAACTCAACGACTCGACACCAGAGCAAAGAAATGGAAATATAAATTTAAATGAATATTTCAATTTTCATCTCCTCAAGTGGGGATCGAACTCATAACCAGTCTGTTTTACAGTCAGGGTTTAAAGTGTGCAGGAACCATTATAGCCGCACGCTGTTTCCCACGAGATACAGCCCGGTGGGAGACGAACGGACGGACGGATGGACAGCGGAGTCTATTAATAGGATCCTGTTTTATGCTTTGGATTTCCTAAAAAGACAGTTTCACCCTTTTTTATATATAGCAGGAAAGGTAGAGAACGAGAGAAAATATTATGAAGACCTTAGAAGTCGTAAGTTGCTTATTGAATTAAATTTTTTCTCTTTAAAAACATCGCGGGGCGGAAGCAATTAACTTAATAGATGTTGCTTTAAAACATTGTTAGCCAACTTTACACTTTCTTATGAGAAACAAGCTACCAGCCAGGTTAAACAAAAAATATTTACTTTGGTCCATTTGGTAGTATAATTTTTCTTTTTTATTACTTATAAATTCATGTACTTACGTATAATATTTTTTGTAGCTTAACTCTGTATTCCGTATATAACAGAGTAGGTTGAGGGAAACTGGGAACCTATTGCTAAGAGATTCCGTTCCCCACTTTCCGCTGAACTCTGAAGGCGTATTGAGTGGCGGGATTCAACGTCACACTTTGCTTCGTTACCAGGGCGAAGAAATGAAAAATTATATATTTCATTCTGCCCCTATACCCCTGCGCCACAATGGCGTCAATCGATGCTTATGGATTTCATCATTAATATTTTTCTCATGTATATTTTAAACAAATAGATTTTAAATAAAGATTTTTATTTTTTATTACTTTTTAAGTCGATATTCAATATAGCCGCTATCAATGTTTTTTTTTTCTATTGTAACAGAAAAAAAATCTTTTAAAGACGTCCTTTTAGTTTTCTTGAAATATATTTCAGCTTTTACACCATTCGCTGTGGTTAACGGTCCTTGAAGATGCAATCCTGAGGAGTGTAAAGGAAATAAAATTTATTTTTGAATCCCCGTAGATTATTTTTAGTAAAAATTCTTGAATTTGGAATGACTTAACAGATAAAAAATAAACATTCAGAAACTATGTAAATCTGTTACATCATATCAGTAAGGTAGACTTCACGGTATACCCCGCTTATACCATGATAGACCAAAAGTGTCAATAAACTTCTTCCACCACTTTCCACCTAAATGCAAGACATTGTATTGAGGAGGGGGAACGCCACACAATACTTCACCAAAGCGTGAAATTCTAATATTTCAATACTCTGAGTTAGAATCGAACTCATAACCTCCATGCTGATGCTAAATAATAAGCAAAAACATATTAAATACACGTAAAATATGGCTGACCCGTAATGTCTCTTTCCACCGTCCCTTTAATGTTTATTGTCCAAAACTTCTTGTTTATTTAGAGTTTTACGTTTTAGAAATTGGGGGCTCATTTCAAACTTTATTATGAACGGGATGCCTTCCGGCGGCTTGGAATTGTTTTGACCGCCGTTTTCGAGATATTCTTTTAGTGATTTAGAAGTTTAAAAGATGTTTAATATAAGGAAGCTTTTTTCTATTTTTTTTTTGGCCTACTAATGAACTGTGTATTGAATGGCAAATCTCAACCACATGTTTTTTTTGCGAAAATGGACAAAATATTGTTTCTATTATATTGTCCTTTCCTAGACCATTTCAGAAGTAACGTTTGAATCATATGCCCCTAACTGAAACTAATTTATAAACGGAGGTTATATTTTACTTACATTTTAAAGCCTAACGAAGCTCAGCTACTGCATATAAGACTCCATCAAAATGTGTCAAATATGTCAGAATTGATACCTACGTACCTATGTTAGCTTCAACACGGTTAGATTAATTGCTGTCTCGCTTACATCTAAGGGTGGGTTACAAACGAGCGTTTATTAAATAACAGTTTTAGCCAATTGATAGCAGTTGAATCAAGGCAATCCACATGTATAGTGACATAATTTACAGAGATACGTTTAGTCTATAATCTATATTTAGTGTTAAGCCTCAGATCTGCAAGACCGGTGATTTTAAACATATCATCAATTTATCTAGGGTGCCTGTCAATCGAGCATAAGAAGTGTTATTTTGATTGATTAGTCAATATTAACGATCTACAAAATGAATGGAAAGTAAAAATATTTTTTCTTTCTTTTTATTTTCTCCTGGCTATATTTATGTAGAAATATGATAGCAGAGTGAGTGACGGAAAATATTAATATATTATTTATTTCCCTGAATGGGGAACGAACCCATAACCCTCTCGTTACAATCATAAGCTTGTGCTTCTGCCCCACGACGCAAATCAACACGCAAGGGCTCTAAAAACAGTGTTTTCACATTCCGTTCCCTACATTTCTCACTAGGTAAATAAAAATATAAGATCCTAGTTTGTAAATTTCCTACACTTGTCTAAATTTTAAACAAATATTGCAAGCGCGTTGACGCCGCCATGCAAATTAGACAAACAGTGCGTCAGCGTGATTGATTTCAAGGGAATAAAATTGGGTCGTTACTTTTACTATACATTTATAACTTTTTTTAGTTACCTCAAAAACTACTGAAAAAGTTAGTTATTCTGTGAACTGTGACACAGTTCTGTGAACTAGCGTTTTAAACCCTACTTTGCTATTATTTTCGTTTATTGATACATATTTTGCTATTTTTATATTTACAAGCTTTTATTAGGTTGACTCGTGAATATGTAAGTATAATAAAATTTAAGAAATTAAATTTAACCCACTCGTAAAGAGGAGAGCTGAGGACGAAGAGTAACATTTCTTAGTTATGTTATATTTCTGGGTACTTTCTGTTTACCCTGCTTCGTCATCTAAAATATTTTTAATTACAACATCGATCTAATTGTGACGCAGGGGCACAAGGGTGCGACTCGGGTGGGTCGTGGGTTCGATTCCCACTCAGCGGAGTGAAATATTTAATAATTTCATTTCTTCGCTGGTGACGAGGCAAAGTGTGGCGATGTGGCCGCTACTCAACACGCAATGCCTCCAGAATTTGGTGAAAAGTGGGGAACGAAAGTGTCTAAATGGGAACTATGTGTTCTTCCCAGGTTCCCTTTGCCTACTGCATTGTGTGAAATATACTGTAAATCTAAAAAAAAACTAACTAACTAATTTAGACTTATTTAAATTTCCAGTCAACCATGGAAACCAACACGTTATTTATCTGAAAGCTTTGTCAGATAAATATTAGGGCTCTACATCCCGTGAAATATCCCCCATCTATCTAGAATTGGAGACTCCATTCATTCTACAATACATAGACAAAGATAGACAAATTCATGCTTGTCGCTTAGAACCATGACAATCGAGTGACTTTGAAATATTAATGACTGTACAGCGCTAGATCGGTTTAGAATCTGGGGTACGTTTCTGATCGGAATTTATTTAGAAATTTATTTTATAGTAAAGTGTATTGCTTAATATTTTAGTAAATCGGGTTCACGCTGTATCACGCTTACAGCGGGGTAGGCACTACAGTGTTAAAACACTCCGTTCCCGACTTTCCACCGAATTCGGGAGGCATTGCGTGTTGAGTGGCAGAACTCAACGCCGCTCTTTGCCTGGACACCAGAGTGAAGAATTGAAAATATTTTATGTACAGGATTTGGACCTGAGCCTCTTAGAAAAAAATAAATGATGCATTTTCCAAAAAAATATATTTCTTTCCTCAGTGTGGAATAGCACTTTAAAAATTATAAAAAAACAAGCGGACGCGCGCAGCTTCGCTTGCTTATTTAGGGGTGAATTCAAATAAGCCATGAAACATGTGTTCAATGAAATATTTTTAAGAGTCTAAATTTTAAATTTTATAAAAATCGGTGGCGATTCAAAGTTTTTTCATACAAACTTTCAACCCCTTATTTGCACACTTAGGGGGTGAATTCTAGAAAACCATGAAACACATATTCAATTAAATATTTTTAAAAGTCTAAATTTCAAATTTTATAAAAATTGGTGGCGATTTAAAAAAAATCCATACAAACTTTCAACCCCTATTTCACCCCTTTAGGGTAAAAATTTTTCAAAATCCGTTCTTAGTGGATGTCCAGATTACGAAGGTTTCACGTTTCTACGCACAACGGTTACGGCTGTGTGTGCATCTTACCTCAGTCAGTGACGACAAGTCATTTTATATATATAGATAATGTGATTCCTTCCTCGATATGTAAAATATCCAACACGAAATATATTCGTGTTCAAAGAAACAAACCTTTATACTATTATAAGGATTTTGTTGCGTTTGAATCTACTACCCCATCAAATGTGTCATAAGCTGAATTTATCGAGAAAAGCCAATAACGGCAACGGTTATTATTTCACATTCACACCTAAACGTTTTCTGAATCCCAATATTTAGGCGTTCCATATTTTAGAGATTTTTTCAAAGAGCAGATAGAGACGTTCTGAATTTTTAACGCGCCTTTCGTATTCCGTTTACGCTTTCAAAACTGTAGAAGTACGGCATTAACCCTAATAGATCTGTGCCTGGAATAGATTTTCGTAGTCTGTGATCTAGGTAATACCTATTAATGAAGTAAAAATTAAATTAGCTTCAACCTGTACCTACCTGGTATTTAACAGGGTAGGTAGAGGGAAAGTACTGTTAAGACACATTTGTTTTTCACTTTCTGCTCAATTTTGAACCCATTACGTTTTGTATATTAAGTTGCGAAACTCAACGCCGCGATGTGGGAAATGAAAATAATTTATTTTTCCGAGTTAAAATATAACATTTGGGTTAACATAGGTAAGGGTTAACGCTTTATTCTGTACTAGTGGACCCGGACGCGGCTACGCCTGCTTGAACTATAAGAATATTTTCGCGTCGGTCATACTCATACTATGCCGCCCGAAGGCTAGGTCGGGTCTAGGATGAATATCAAACTGTCGCGGTAACGGTTGCGTAGCGATGCGACGGTTGTTATTAACATGGCAGAATAAATTGCATGTCAAATTAGAAAGTACTTTAAAATATATTAGTTTATATGTGTAATGTAATGTTATATAGCCTATAGCACTTCTGAAGGATGCAGCTTTCATACAAAACAAAAACAAAGTAAATCGGACCAGTAGATCCAGAGATCTTAGCGTTCAAACAAACAAACAAACAAACAAACAAACAAACAAACAAACTCTTCCGCTTTATTATATTAGTATAGATGACAGTGTAAGTAAATGCAGAGGAAACCTGTGAACCTATCTGTCGTTCCCATTAGGACACTTCCGCTCCGCACTTTACAACTAATTTTGAGGCATCGCGTGTTAATCGCGTGCCCTCCGATAACTCCCTCAAGTGGGAATCACACTCTTATGCCACCGGGCCACGATGGCCCCATAATCTAACAATGATGAATGAAGCATAATTTTAATTGTCTATGTGGATTTAAAAATATAATGTGGAAAATCATATTGTTTAGTAGTAAGTTCAACCGAGTAGGATTTGAAACTGACTAGACGTAGCTTGATGAGAACGTATGGGCTAGGACCGTTTCAAAGCTTGGTCGGTTTCCAAGAGGCGCGGGTTCAAATCCCGCTATGTTCAAATTTCTATACGTTTTCTAATTAGGTAAGTATAAAGCTTACTAAAGCAGTTGTGAATTCATTATCATATCAGCTAGATATTCCTTCAAACACCATTAGGAAAAAAACATTTTTTTTAATCATTTCCTTTAATTGGAAGGTCCATTTGAAAAGCGTTATTAAAACAGGTCCTACTCGTAGGATCAAATTAAAAAAAATTACAAGCACTCTCAATAAGAGAAAGGTCCTTCCACTTCTAATCATAACGTATTTAAATTATTTCGTCGAGTATCGCTTGAAATCGCTTTATTTTTACGTTTTAATTTTTTTTCTTATACATTTCTTTTCAGGCCGCCATGGCACAGTATACGCGTTGATTGTCGATTCGATCCCCAATCGGAGAAATAAAATTGTTTTCTGTACTGTCTCAAAAATGGATGGGAAAGGGAGAACGGAGAATCTTAACACCAGGTTCCCTCTGCCTACCCTTCTACTAGTAATGTAGTAAATAAAAAAAAAACAAAAGATAAAAATAAACATCCAAGTCAATCCAAACAATAATATCCCAAACTTGTATAGAAACATTTCAGAATAACAAGTTCTAATGAACGAAATAAGCCTATATATGAAATAATAAAGCAACTTACACAAACTTACCTACACGTTAATCTGCCTTCTTTTATACTTCCACCAAGCACTTAAGTGGATATGAAGAAAACAAAACTTTGCGAGATAAACTTCTGGAGCCGAGAAAACAACATGTACCCTATAAGTACAATTCTACATACATTTCTACAATATTTACACAAATGTATGACACTTCATACGTAAGTCATATCATAAACTAGCGCCCCGCTCGCGGTTACACCCGCGTGAACTATGTTATTATTAATTTCTGTCTCCATGACTACGCCCTAGTGACGTCTATGAAAAATTTGAGACTCCCAGCATTTGTAGTAACGAAGTTTCATACAAACTTTCAACCCCAAAAACAACCCCTTAAGAGACGAATATTGCAAATTCCCGTCTTAGCGAGAACCTACGTCCTATAAGTAACTCCTATGCAAAATTTGAGATTCCTAGCACTTGTAGTTTCTGAGATTTCGTAATGAGTGTGTGACCTTTCGATTTTATATATATAGATAGACAAAGGATTGAATTGATTATTATCTGGTCAAAACGCGCCGTTTAGTTCCACCTCTCAACACGCAATGCAACGTGAAGCTACTAAAAGCGTACAATTTTTATAGTAAACTACAAAAACAATTACATTTAAAATACTTTATTAGTGCCATAAACAACGAATTTGACGAAATGAAAATTATTCCAAGCTTATTTTATTGTTGTTAAAGCTTCGTAATATAGCGTCGTAAAAATCAGTTTAACGATTAGATTGGATTGTTATAATAAACAATAAAATGTTATATTGTTTGAAAATCTGTTGCTACGTCCCATAAAGATAGTACCTGGTCCACTGCGTAATAGAATTTTCTAATTCACTAGAAAAATGGAAAAATTATAACAAAATATTTTTTTTTCGTCTCCACACTGTATCCCGTACACAGCAGGATAGACAGAGGGAACCTAAATTAATAACCTAAACGAAGAAGAACCTAAACTAATTTCCGAGGCATTGCGTGTTGAGGGGCGATACTCAACGCCGTGCTTTATCTCAATTGAAGAAATGGAAATATAAATTTAAGTAAATATTTCATCTCCTCGATGGGGTTCGAACCCATAACCAGACACGATGACAGTCACACTTTAAGCCCCTGCGCCGCGACTGGCCTCAATAACAAAATATTAAAACGACAAATAAAAACATTAAAACGATTAAGTAGGGATGGGAGTGTTTCGACACTAGTTTCTTAATTTGTTTATGCAAGATGCATTGCACAGCTAAAAAAAATACTGTACAATATAATATTTAGTCATGTTTTATAGCTTTAACTAATACTGACAGCATTTCCTTGCATCCCTGTAAGTAATCTAAATATCTATAATAGATGTATATCTGACATCGGTTATTAATCTAAAAGTTAATACAGATAAAAACTAAAGTACTGAAGGAAATAAATAAAATAAACAATGTCTGTCCATAACTACCGAGATATTACGCATCTTATGAGTGGACAAAGCAGAGAGCACTAGAACTTTGCACATAAACCCCTTTTTATTTGTCAGATTGGTAAAGATTCCTTTGACCAGATGTGTGGTGTTTGTTACGAGATGTAGCGTTTTTCTATATTACTTTTGCAATCACTTCTTAGTATTAAATACCTTCACTTTTTTCCGCATTTAGTTGAGGTGAGGAAATCTTGTGCTTAGACACTCTGTTCCCCACTTTTTGACCAATGTTAAGACTATGCATGTTGCTGCGCTTTATTTTATTTTATAAAATGAAAATATTAAATATTTCAATTTCGCGATGGGAATCGAACCCATAAGCTGTCGCGCTTATATTCACACGTTTATTTCACTGCACTACGATTGACGTTACATTTCTGTAGCTTCAAGCGTGCCCTAGCGTGGGTGTTAGAGACACCTCTCGGTTTCTGCATACGTCTTTCGCCTCGTCCATTGTCATTAACCTTCCATAATGTCCGAAGGGTTCCTTATACTTTTTACGTGATATGACTTTCCTCCAGTCACATTGATACTATGTTTTCAAAGATTAACTGTGATCCCTTCCTGCCTTATTTACCAACCTCTCTTACCACTTAAATATTTTTTGTGTATTCTCATTTAACTCCTCACTTGTACCACACATGAGAGGGGCTCCGTTGAATCGTAAAACACAAGACTTCTGATGGTCGTAAACTTCAGATTTTCTCCATAGTACTGATGAATTTTGCCTTCATTCCAAGATACAGCATATTTAGCTATTCTCTTTATAGAGCATTGTTAAGTATGATAGTCCAAGGACATATTTTAGATATAATAACCTAGAGATAGAGCTTTAGAGAGGTATTTCGGATTTCTTCTTGTTACAATGATTATCACGATAGATATTGTAAATATTGTATAGAATACAGCGTCTTATAGTAAGCACGATAGTTGTGGCTTTAATGTTCCATGGCAGAAATTATTTTATTTACATTGTTTTAAACATTTAAAAGGCGATGTGTCGAATTACAATGCGGGAGAACTGTGGAAAGCTCAAATAAAGTAAAGAAAAAGAATGCTTTTAAGATATTTCCACATTTTTTTAAAGTGTGAGAAAAAACGATTTTCTGTTTATGCCCATTTTAAAAGCTCTATTCAGACTTTGTCTAACAGAATCAAAAAAAAAATGAATGAAATAGTTATATTTTTTTCAATTCTATGAATGGCCGCTAGCAGGTCGCTAACAATAAACAACATCTGTTTCAAAGTTAAAGTACCTTACTTCCCGGAATGGTAAGTAAAAATCATTATATCACGTATTTTACTCAGGTTTTTAAATAGGAACCCACTGTCAGTGAAAATATGTGTTGCTCAACACATATTTTGAATCCGCATCTTCCTTGTTCCAAAGACAAATCAACCATTTTCTTTAACAAAATAAGTGAAACGCGATTCCTCTATACGACTCTCTTTACAATTTAATCTATGAGAAATTCATTTGAAAATAAACAGCGAAACATTTATTAACACAATATTAAGTTACTTGAAAAATAATATTTTCTTTGTAAACTTTTGCGTTTCGGGGCAAAATTAGCTGTTGACGCGAAAAAATTACTTTCTTGTTGTTAGGGTTCCTTACGATAAATAATAAAAAAATAATATGGCAAAGTAGAGTATGCCGAGGGCACCTATTGTTAGGGCATTCTGTTCTATATCGTTCGCCAAATTTTTGAGACATTGCGTGTAGAGTAGTAAAATTCAACGCCGCATTTTGTCATGTTACCAGAGTCAAGAAGTGAAAATAATTCATTCTCCCGAGTGGAAACCGAACCCACAACCGTCATGTTTATAGTCTAACGTTCTTCTGCTACTCCACGCAATGTCATATAGTAATAAAATGCCTTCCTCGATGAAGATTACTCAGTTAAATCTATATTTAACTCTCTCTCTCTCTCTCTTTAGAGAATAACAATACTCTGAGGAGTAAACTATGTAATGCATCATATAGCAACATGTTTCTCATATGGTTATATTTTACATTACAAAAAAATCTATTTCTTTTTGCTTCACGCTGTTATACCACAATTGTATATGTGCGTAGCCTGCTATATGCGGAATACACCGTGAAACCAAAAAAACTCAATAATTAATAAACGACGGAACCCTCTCAACATTATCTTAACATCTTCTCCAGCTTATTAAATTTATTTCTCATCTGACATTGAATAAATTTGTGATCATATTTTTCAGTTCTGTCAAACTAGATTGGATGTTAACTTGCTTCGAAGTTTTATAAGCGTTGACGGCGTTTTTAAGATTTAAAAAGGACTCCTGTTTAGTAAAAGTGAAGTACTTACCTACTTTGTACTACTATCTACGCGCGTTTGCGCGAAAAAAATACACTTTTCATAAATATATACCTATATATAAAAAAAATACTGAACTGATTTTGATGAAATTTGAACTATTTCATAAATTCGAATAGATGATTTTACTTAAATTGAAAAATATCAACTCGACATGATTTTTAGTTTCCCAGAAATATGTGGACAAAGATACAAAATATTTTATAAACCATAAAATTTTTCTATCCTATATATTTTTTTCTTGTAGAGAGATACTGTAGAGAGTACAACAACTGTAGTGAAAATTGTGACTTTAATTTCAAAAGTCGTCGCCCGCTACTTTTGTGTATGGACTTTAAAATTGAAAAAAATATTTCATTTCCTCGAGTGAGAATCGAACTCACAACCACTCGCATTTACATTCACACAATTGTATCCCTTGCCACTAATGGCCTCTTATATTCAAGTAAATTAATAGCTGTAGATAATAAATTTTATTTATTACTGATATCAAAATAAGTCTAAAACCATTAATTGTACAGTTTACGCTTAGCAAGTACTGTCCAAAGGAAATTTTACGAGCTCTTACGTTTATTGTGTAATTTTATGGTTTTCTGTTTGTCTATGTTTAATAGTTATAACAATTAGTTATAGCAATTTCTGATTTTGTTAATAATGCTATATAAATATTAATACATAGAAGTCATCATGGTAAAGTGGGACAACGTGTGTCTTTATATGCGATAATTATAGGTTCGATCTCATTCAGAGGAATAAATTATTTTGGGATTGATGTCCGTCCCCTCGTGAAATTAAAGATTCAACTCCAGTGAAATGCGGAGAGCTGAGTGTCTTGACAGTAGGTTGTCTCTGACTCCCTTGTTATATGTGGGAGGTAGCGTGAAGACAAAAGAAGAATAAAAAACCTTTAAATTTCTGATAAGATTTTTTTTAGCTAAACTCAAGATCTCAAATTTTAAGTTTTCAATACTAAATTGAATATTTTATGTCTTCTTCTTCCTGGCATTAATCCCGGCTATTACCAGGGTCTGCCTTCCTACTTAACCTACTCCACTTTGCACGATCTTTTGCATCCTCGGTGGTTAGACCATTGGCTCTCATGTCCTGCATCACGACATCCAACCAGCGCTTCCTTGGGCGTCCGGGAGGTCGCGCCCCAGGAACTAGTATAGCAAGGCACTTGCGTCCGACATAGTTCTTAGGCCGGCGCGTAACGTGGCCAAACCATCTCAAGCGACGCTCTTGGAGCTTATCCACTACGTCACGGATCCCAAGACTACCTCGAATGAATGTGTTGCGTATGCGGTCAGACCGCGTTACGCCGCACATCCACCTCAGCATCTTCATTTCCGTGACGTGAAGCTCCAGAGTGTGCCGAGATAGTGCTGGCCAGCATTCGCTGCCGTATAAAAGAACCGGTCGGACGATGCTCTTGTATATCAGCCCCTTGAGCTTGGGCGGTATTCTGCGGTCGCAGACCACACCAGTGACCTCCCGCCATTTGGCCCAGGCAGCGCTTATCCGGCCATGGACATCGTGGTCGATGCCTCCAGACTCGTGCATAACGGATCCAAGGTACCTGAACTTCTCCGACTTAACGGCTGGCTCAGGACCTATAAGGATGGTGCTCGAGTCCCGGCTCCCGCAGGCCATGTACTCTGTCTTCGACACATTTAGTTTAAGACCGCCGTTCTCAAGCGTACCCTTCCAGAGGTTCACTTTACGCTCCAGCGTCAGTCGGTTCTCGGCAATGAGTGCTATGTCGTCGGCATACATCATCAGCCATGGAGGCTGGTCCTGGATGTGAGCCGAGACAGTATCGAGCACTATATTGAACAAGAACGGACTAAGAGCTGAGCCCTGGTGAACCCCCACTGTAATCGGGAAGGGTCTAGTGTCGCCAACAGCAGTCCTAACCATAGAAGCGGAATCGTGGTATATGCCTCTGATAATCTCAATATAGGCCTCAGGGATCCCTTTGGATCGTAATGCCCACCAGATACACTGACGAGGCACACAGTCAAAGGCCTTCTGCAGATCTAAAAAGGCCACGTGCAGAGCTCTCCTTTTTTCCCTGTATGCCTCCATCAAAGTTCTGAGGGCAAAAATGGCGTCCATGGTGCCCGATCCTGGCTGAAATCCATATTGAGACTCAGAGACAGTACACTCTCGGCGGAGCCTGAGGTCGATCATGCGCTCGAAGAGCTTCATGGTATGACTCATAAGCTTAATGCCCCTATAACTACCACAATCTTGAACACTGCCCCTTCCCTTGTAAATAGGGGTGATAAAGCTAAGCCGCCACTGATGCGGCATCTTACCAGTGTTCAAGATATGGTTAAAAAGGTCAGTAAGCATGAGCACACCAAGAGAGCCCAACGATTTCCACGCTTCGATCGGAATGTCGTCAGGTCCCACCGCTTTTCCGTTCTTCATGCGTCGAAGGCAATTACGTGTTTCGTCAAGGGTTATTGGGGCAATAAGTCCGAGGTTAGGCGGTGGGTCATGATGAAGACTGCATGGGTGCTGAGTATTTAGCAACTCCTGGAAGTAGCTTCTCCACCTCTCCTTCACAGAGTCATGATTACAGAGCAGCGTGCCCTGGGAATCTCTGACGCAAAGACATTTTGCAATATCTTGCGTCACTTTATCCCGGGAACGTGCCAGTTTGTAAATGAGCTTCTGCCCCTCCACAGTTTCAAGTTTATCATACAATGGTGACAAACTCTCACTGCGGGCTCTGGCTACAGCTCTTTTACTGGCACGTTTAGCTACTGTGTACTCCAGTCTGTCTTCAGGAGAGTTGGATTCCTGCCACTTCTTAAAGGCAGCCTTCTTTTCACGAGTCACCTCCTGGACCTCGTCATTCCACCACCATGTCTCCCTGTCGATGACACGTCCTCCCCTAGAAACGCCAAGAACTCGCCTGCCTGCCGCAATGATTGCCGACTGGGCCCGATCCCAAGCATCCTGAGCAGTCTCGGTGTCAGTCGAAAGATTATGACTTTTCACCTCTGCCAGGAAGTCGGTCTGCATCGGTCCATTCAGCAACCACCACTTGATCCGAGGCCTACGTTTCTCGGCTACTTTCTTCTTCGGAGTGACGTTAAAGTCCATGACAAGAAGACGATGTTGGGCCGTTAGGCTTTCGCCTGGAATGACCTTACAGTTAGTTACCCTGCCCATATGACACCGTCTGGTCAATAAGTAGTCTATTTGAGTTGAGTGGGACCCGCACTTATACGTGATAAGGTGCTGAGAATTCTTTTGGAAGAACGTATTCACGACGGCCAGATCAGACGCAATACAGGTTCTCAGAATGTTTTCTCCCTCTGCATTGCGAAGACCGTGCCCAAAACCCCCGTGAACACGTTCATACGGCTCAGCAGCCCTACCGACGTGCCCGTTCAAGTCCCCCCCAACTAAGACCAATTCGGTAGACGGCACAGCAAGTAGCACCCCTTCATACTGCTCCCAGAATGTCTCCTTTTCGGCCGCGCTGCATCCCGCCTGGGGAGCATAGGCACTGATTAAGTTTGTGATAACGCCCTCAATCAGTACCCTCACTCGCATCAAGCGGTCGGAGCGACGGTCAACTTCAAGGAGCCCATTCTGAAGCTCTTCAGAAAGCACTACCGCTACACCGTTTCTACCCGAAGGTGACCCAGTGTATATAAGCCGGTAACCCTGTCCGATGTTACGGGACTTATTGCCCTTCCAGCGAGTTTCCTGGAGGAAAGCACACTGGACCCGACGTCTCATGAGTACATCTGCGAGTTCCCTGCATCGTCCGGTTAGAGAGCCAATATTTTTATTGAATATTTTATGTATTTTAAAAAAAATATATGGTGGTTTAACTAAATAAATATATCTATACTAATATTATAAAAATGAGGAGTTTGTTTAGTTTACTCGCACTTATCTCAGGAACTACTATCGCCATTCACTTTAACTGTTCTCTACAGGGGCGAAGCCACAAATGTTAAAGCTAGTCTATTTTACATATTATTTTTACAATCATATAGGATTTTCATATAAATGTGTAAAGAGTAGCCAACAAAACAAATATATGAACGTTAATAGTTCCATTAGTAAACAAAGTAACAGTTACTCTGGGCTTTGATTGCTCTATAAAAAGGTAGTTGCTTCATTGCCTCTATAAAGTAGTGGAATAACAGTTTATTTTAACTATCTAAGAAAACAATTGTAAGACCTTCAGGTAATGTTAGACGTTTATAACCGACAAGCCGAGAAAAATACATTGTTTTTGAAGTTCTCGTGAATCGCTTTAGTTTAGCTATGTGTAAAATGTAATTTCATTTTTAACCGGTTTCAAAGAAGGATATTATAAGTTTGATATGTACGAGTATGTCATTCTATTGAATTTGGCAAAACATTTAATATGATAGAAATTGAAAGTCAAATCAAATGACCCTTTTTGTTTTAAATAAGATATATTCCAAGTTAGGATTCATTACAATTACATAATTCTAATATTAGTGTAATTTTATCTCGCTTTTCACATTTTCTGAGTTAGGTACTTAAAAACCAGTGAGAATTGACTTTTCTCGCTATGTATCTGTGTGCCTATGTATGTCTGTGTGCTTGCTTGCATTTCATATAAGTTTTTATTCTGTTGACCTTTGAAAAATTATATCAAAAAAATACTAAAAAAAAATCAGCTTCACGCTGTATCCTGCACACAGCAGGGTAGACAGAGGGAACCTAGTGTTAAGACACTCCGTTCCCCACTTTCTGCCGAATTCAGGAGGCATTGAGTGGCAGAACTCAACGCCACGCTTTGCCTCGACACCAGAGCGACGAAAATGAAAATATAAACGTAAATAAATATTTCACTTCCTCCAGTGGGAATCGAACCCACACCTTGTGCCGCTGCGCCACCACGGCCTCTATCATACATTTATGTATCTATTAGCCCGGTATACAAACGTAATATTGATAACACAAATTCCTGAAACAGTCACCCATTCACACTTACACTATCAGTTGGATCAACAGCCATATTCGATTGTTAGTAACCCAGTTTACCGCCAGCACTCCGACCAAACCGCCTTTGTAAAGACAAAAGGATGGAAATAAACCAATCATATACTCTCATATGACCTGAGAGTGGAATGCAACTCTGTTTATATGCTATAAAGTTATATATTTAACTGTATATGAAGGTTATGGACTCGGTTCTCGCGTAAAATAATATCCAAAAAGAATTAAATAATTCACACCGAGTGGAATTGAACTCACAACCGTCGCGTTTACTTGTGCTTGTGCTGTGCCACTATGGTCTAAATTATATTTATGGCGATAGTAAATTACTTTAGTAATATTAATAGACTTAAGCTGCATACAAGCTGCTTACATCGAGTGCATAATATGAATACTAGACGCTCTTGTGGTTCATTTGGGTAATATTTGACTCTCTACCGTAGTAGGTAAGTAGGATTGTATATCAAATCTTCTTAAACTGTCTATACTAATATTATAAAGCTGAAGAGTTTGTTTGGTTGTACGTGCTAATCTCAGGAAGTGCTGATTCGAAATGAAAAAAAAAATACTGCATAGTCAGGTCAATCGTATCGATGTCATACACGACTTGTAGTTGTTTCCGCAAGTGAAAGCTCGGGTAAAAGCTAATAATCTTATAAGCTTCACGATATATTTCGTATATAGCACGGTAGGCAGAAGGAACCTGGGGACGTTATGTTAAACATCTGTGTAACCCATTACGATACTTCCGTTCCCCATTTTTAACGGAATTATTGAGGCTTTGTGTGTTGAATGGGGGAACTCAACCCCGCGCAATGCTATAAATAGATATGTGTTATAGTAATCTTATAAGTACCTATGTTTATTCTCCAAATAAAATAATAGACTAGAGATTCTTGAGCGAAGACCCCTATCTTCGCTCTTCACCCGAATTTGAAACATGGTGTGTTGAGTAGCGGAACTAAATGTGTATTCTCGTATCAGAAGCAGGGCAAAATGTCTTAACATAAGGTTGCCTACCCTGCTATATGCATTGTGAAATTTTAAAACACTGTTATGAAAATATTTTCACGGTACTCCGAGCTACTAAAGTTGAACTGAAGCTAAAGTAAGTAATCCCTATTATACTCAAACTATCTGCATCTAATACTACACGGCTTATCAGCTATATTGGAAGCTTTAAAGGCTACAGTTCAAGTTTTTTAGGGTTCTGCAACTCAAAAGAAAAAAACGGAACCCTTGTAGGATCACTTTGATGTTCGTCTGTCTGTCTGTATGCCTATCCGTCTACTATGACCTCGTGGAAACGTCAAGATTGCTCATCGAAGAAACTGCAAATGATATCAAATTTCTAGATCTACGCGACGGTCATTTGGAGTAAAAAAATAAAGGTTCTTAGTCAACGCAATCAAAAGGCGAGCGTTTTGTTTTAGTTGTATTTTGGACTTACAATTATGAAATTTATCAACAACTGAAAACTTATAATACCTTGTGAGAACTGAACAAAATTACAGAATTTTACTTCCTGAGATTTTCCCTTTTTACTTCCTGAAGTCTACACAGTCAAAGTTGCAGGCGACGACTAGTTAATTGCAAATAAATTTATATAATAAGATTTCTTAAGCAGTATAAGATTAACTACAGTATCTACCTCTGTTAAATTAAACGGTTAAATCTAGTTATAACTTACAACTTCAGTTTAGATTGGTTCATGCATGTGTTCTGGGACATAAGTCCCAGAGGCACATAATATAGACAATGTTGTATCTTCGAATGTTGTTATTCCTGTACGTAGATTTGTTTAAAGTTTTAATCATAAGAACTAAATATTGCCTGTAAACGATTCTGGGTTCGATCAGCTACTTGATATATAACGTAAATAAAAAAAGGAAAGACTGTGAGAAAAGAAAGAAAGGAATGTACTTTCTTTGTTTCAAGGCTATTTGAAAATTATTGTTAAATTTAGATGAAAATCTGAGAAGTTAGGGTAAAATGGAATTAAACGTAACCTTTACCCTTGACCTAGAACACTGAAATTGGTACGGAAGCCTCGGTGGGAGAATCCCACTCGCACTTGACCGGTTTTTATTCCATACACGCTAAATTAACAAAGCAATTCTGTTATAATCATTACAATATGTAGAAGTGTAATCGGTACTTGTACTGGAGAGTTATATATTGAGTATTTACCACTTTCCAGTCTCTAATGACGTGGAATCTGCAAATTACTTGACGGGAAGCTTTAGCCAGCTTAAATCTTTTTTTAAATTTCAAACTGTTAAAAGTAAGTCAAACGGGAGTCAGATGGAACCTAGTGTTATGACACTCTATTTCGCGTTTGTTACTTTCCTTAATAAGTACATTGTGTGTTGACTGTTGAGTGGTGTATGAACTTTAACTTTTACTTCCGAGTGGGAATCAAACCCACAACCATCGTGCTTACAGAGAGACTTAATTATTTTTATTGTTCGTATTATATTTTTTCATCAGTTCGTATTACTTCTTTCCTATTTTACGTCTCTAACTTCACGAAAACTGAGTTGCAAGCAACGACTAGTACTATATTATACATATATGTACCTATATATATGGTACAATATATCTACAGTATCGATACTGGGGTCAATTCAAAAGCCCGATACCTATTTCAAGCCGGCCACCTGCCAGCCTTAATTTAGAATGGAAAAAATAAAAAACGAAACGGACACGTGTCCATTATATATATTTTTAAGTTATTTTGTAATACAATTAAAACTGACGATTTATAAATCTTCATTCTAAGATTTTTTTTAGTGTTTTAATTTTTTTAAGCCACTAAATAAATTAAAATATTTAGAAAATTCGATGATAGATTCTATTTTCATTTGTGGAAGTAAATTATTAAACAAGTAAGCTTTATTTGACTTGCAGTGATAGTTTGTTTGTGTATGTGAAATCTTGAGCTCGATTTGATCCACTTGCTAGAAGTCGATTGAATTGAAATTTGGATTACGACTTCAGTTCTAATGACAATGAAATGACATATAATCCATATTGTTGTTAAAACCAAATCGCTGCTGCGAGAAAATGGCGGATCACAATTTTTACCCAACCTACCTTATATGGGCATCAAATGAAAACGATTTATGTTTCCATTCATCACGAAATAAAATAAATCGTCGCTATACCAGAGCGAGGAGATGAAATTAATTAATAGACAAAACGAAGCGCTGAGGTTCTGCCAGGAGGATCTGCAGAAAGAAGTGCCTTAACACTACGGAGATTAACATCGTGCTTTGTCCCAACACAGCGTCGAAACGATATGTGTATTATATGAATGAATTGTTATGAAGTGGGAATAATGCGCTTTATTATCGAAACCAATCCGCTAAACAGAAAGATGAAATAAAATATAAAATTACCAAGAAGCCAGAAGAAGCCGAGGTAGTAAGTTCGATGTGGGTCAGGGGGAAATTATTTTAATTCTCTCGCTCCGGCAAGACTAAACTCCACTAATCAAAAAAAGGAAAAGAATAAGAAAGCATTAAAAAAAACATATAAAAAAAAATCAGAATTTGAACCCACAAAACCTATAAGGCACATAAGTCAACTAAGTCCAAACTGCACCAAGATAGCATTTATTTGTTATATTCTTCATAAATCACAGAAAATCCCACTTCAATTGTTTAGTATTCAAGAACTTCAAGTGTTCGTTAGCTTTTGCGATGATAGAGACTTCAAACCCCTCGTTACAACGAAATGTTCATTTTAGTTTAACAATAGCAATACTCGTATTTTATTTCAGTATCTGTTTTTCGAAATTTTATTTTTAGCTTACGCTGTAAATAAAATGCCCCCCGCGTAGCAAGGTAGACAGAGGGAACCTTTTTAAGACACTCCGTTTCCAGTTTTCTCCCCAATTTTCGCGATATAAATGGGTACATACCATAACCGATGATTTAAAGTCAGACGCTGTGGTGCTGCGCCACGATGACTTTTTTCTTTCTTTAGTTTCACTCTGTATCTCAAGTAAAGCAGTGTAATCAAAGGGAACGTAGGGACTTAGTGCTAAAACACTCCGCTTCCCATTTTCCGCCGAATTCTTGAGGCGTGTTGAGTTTCGGAACTCGTTATCAGAGCCAAAAAATTTAAATATCAAATATTTTATTATATTTTATTAGCTTTATTATTTTATTTATTTATTTAGTGACATCTTACGCTTCACAGAAGAGGCTTGTTGAAACAAGCTTTTAGTATTAAATAGTTAAACTTTATCAAAACAGATGGAGCTTTATATAAAAATCATACAAATTTTGTATGTTTTTATATATTAATACTTGCATGACTCGGAAATCGGTAACTTAAAGATTTTTTTGTGACATTTTTTATTGGAATACAAAATTTTAATAAAGTTAAAATATTATTCACATAATTAGAACAACAAACATATTTCAGTTTTATGTAAAAGTAATATTGCATAAGAAATTTAAATAGACTAAAAGGATTAGTACTTTTAGAAGTAGATTTATTTGAATACAATCAGCATAAATTTAACATGTGGTAACAAAAAAATTATAAAAGTTCAATGTTATTGGCATAGATGGCATTATAAGCTATAAAATTTATTATAAAAATAACAGCTTTAAAAACTTTTTTAATTACATTAGAACAGACAGAGGGAACCTTATTGTTAAGACTTATAGTCTCACTACCACCTTAACAATCATTCTTGTCTTAACAATGAGCAGGAATCGAATCCACAACCATCACGTTTACAATATCTATAATAATATTATATTCACATTGAAGGTTAGTGAGACCTTACTATCGGTCACATAAAGACGTATTCAGTAACATTGTAATCTATTTATCCATTTGTTAATTTTTATTAGGACAATTTAAATATATAAATTATAGAATTATAGTAAAAATAATGTGATTTATAAGTGAAGTGACTATAATACAGTAAATTATATAGAAAATTTGAGAATAATATTTGCAATGCAACCAAAGAAACAAGGAAAAGACAAAATAAATAACCTGTTTGATGAATGATGAGATTTGAAATATTTTGAGAAGCAGGTTTGTTAGTATTTGAAGTTTTATTATAATTACTATTTTTGTTAATTTATCGTATTGTGACGCACTAAAATAATGACGTACTTATTCATTGAATCCCGGTTCATTTGTTTCATCGGGGTTCTTCCGTTCTTCTTTATATCATGGTAAAAAAGGGTACCTAGTGTTAAGACACTGTTCCCTCTTTCCTATCAAATTTTCTTGATTCTTGCAGATTGAGAACTATATCTTGCTATCTGGTGTGATAGACTTCTGATAACAATTCAAAGCGCGAGAATTCAACGCCGCGCGATGTAGGGAACAACAATTCGGCGGAAAGTAGAGAACGAAAGTGTATTAATTAAGACCAAAGTGCCTTATGACTAAACATTAAAAATAAAAACAGCTTCACGCTATATCCTGCACACAGCAGGGCGAGCAGAGGGAACATGACATGACAGAGTGGCCATGAGTTTCTTTGCCTGGATCTTCTCATGAGTTCAACTATTTGATCGGGCTTTTTTCAAGTCAAAATTGCACATTCTATTTGGTTATTTTGTTTTTAATTTTTTTCTACTTTTATGACATGTCCAAGTAAATGTTAAGCATTTAAATGGAATAAAGATAATTTGACTTTGACTTTGACTTTGAACCTACTGTTAAGAGAATTCGTTGCTCAATTAGAATTTTGGAGAAATTGCGTGTTGAGTGGCGCAATTCAGCGACGTGCCTTGCCTCGATACCTGAGCGAACAAATGAATATATAAATTTAAATAAATATTTTATTTTCTCGAGTGGGAATCGAGCCTACAAGCAGTCTATTTTGCAGTACACTTTGTGCCCCTGCCCCCCCTACCCCCTCTTATAACTAGGTTCCCAGGTTCCCTCTGCCTACCCACCTAAGTGCAGAATACAGCGTGAAGCGAAAAAAGGTTCTATAATTACTCCAAACGAACATGAGATTTAAGACCAAAGTCCCTATAAAGTAATAAAAATATTAAAACGTATTATCCTTATCAAACTCTTTGAAATGTCTTGACCCCACTCGCATATAGATAAATAATTATAGGTTATCCGTTGTTTTCAGATAAAATTTAAAGACTGCCGTACATTGAAATTAATAGAAGAAAAAAATGAAGATTGTATATTATTTTTATGTAATTTTATCTTGTGCCATACTAGAAGTTAAAAATACTCAAATTCACAGTAGACCTGAATACGCCAGAAATTGTTGTAAAGGCAACGAAGAAATAAAGTCATATTTTTTTCCCGGTATAAGCGGCGGGTACAGAATTGTTATTAGAAAAAAATTGTCCTCTGGGACAGAAGTTAGAGTAAAACTGGACGCTCAAGGAAATGTGATTTTAGTAAGTTAGTTTTTTTTGGATTAACAATATATCCCGCAACTGTAGCAGGATAAGCTGAGTGAACCTGGGAACCCAGTGTTAAGAGACTCTGTTATCCATTAAGTCATTCCATTCCTAAGAACCAATGATAATACAATATTTTTTTTTTCATCAAGTAGGACTCGTCCAAGGAGGGCATAAAATTTAATAAATATTTATATATTTTTGCTTTTGTGAATTTGAATTAAGAATAAGATCACTTAAAAAGCACGCTTACCTTTTTTTACATTAATCTTAAAAGAAATATATTTACTTTTAGTATTTTTTTCACAAAAGCGTGTTTTTTTAGTTGTATTTTTTATTTATCTCAAACTCTTACTTAAACTCCTGCCTAGTTAACACTAGGTTTACTAGTTAAGTAAAGCTTCTGTTCTCCACGTTCTGCTTATTTTAAAGATCATTAACAATTTCTCCTTATAAATTCTCATCAATCCTCACGTACTAAAATGAGTAAAGTAATTATAATTTTTAAGTAATTATTAGTTACTAGCATACCTAAGCAGCTGCGCCCACTTGAACTATACGAATATTTATTAAATATATTTATGAAATTATTTTCAATTTAGGGGGTAAGTTCTAAAAAACCAGGAAACACGCGTTCAATTAAATGTTTTAGTAGTCTGAATTTTCAATTTTATAAAAATCGGTGCACCCTTATTTTTCATCCCTTTAGGGTTAAAAAATTTCAAAATACCATCTTAGTGGTGTTCACATTACATAAATAAACCGCTGTTCAAATTTCACCTATCTTTCATCAGCGGTTATGGCTGTGCGTCCGTGAAGTACGACATCAGTTAATGGGAACATCTCCTTTTATATATATATAAATATGCCATATGTCTCATCTATATATACAGGGTGTCCCAGGAGTCAACGATAAAACGAAACCAGGTGATAGACCAAGTCATGACAGTTACGAGAAAAATATAAAAAAAATCTTTGTCATGTATTTTTCATATTATATTGATTTTAAAAAATATCGCAAAAACCGACACCCTGTGATGGTTTTTCAAGTCCCAGAACTACAAATATTACTCTTTCTTCATTTTTTTTTCTGTAATGTAATCATGAGTAACCCTTCTGTGAATTACAGTTTAAGATTTAAACATACCTGCATCAGTTTTCAATAAAATGTGGTGTNTTTGAAAGATGCAGAAGATTTTTTATTTACTATAAATGGGAAGAGATATCCGCACCAGCCACCTTACATATTGAGTTTAAAAATAAATGGACAAGAAAATTGCAAAGATCCTGATCTAGTAAGTATAAGCTTATGTATCTACACCAAGAATCTCAACATTAGGTTCCCTCTGCTTTTGTATGTGAGATGAGCTCCAATCTACCAATTACAGAAATCGGTCATTTGAAAAAAAAAGATGAAGGAACGTTTAACTGTTTATCTTGCTAATTGGCGTAAAACTTAATAAAGTTGTTATTTTTTTTCTTAACTTTGATTCGTCCCAATGTCAATACTATGTGAGACTTTGAAGAATGTATATTATTTATTTTCATTTTATACCCTTAACCAGTTTTTTCTTTTATTTTTAGACATATTTCGATACAAGTGCTGATTTAACAGATGTAACGAAATTTTGGAGTACAGCGCCAAATAAATCTTGTGGTCGCCGAAGGTTAAATCATCACTCGACACAGTTGATAGTTAGTGGATCTGGAGCGAAGGCTGGCGACTGGCCGTGGCATACAGCCATATATAGATTGAAAGGGGGGAATTTACAATATATATGTGGAGGAACGCTTTTATCAACATTTTTAGTTTTAACAGGTAAATTAAAGAATTTACGCTATTTTGCTGTTTAGATGTACCTAATTTGTATTTGTATTTTGATATATAATTTCTTCGTTAAGATTTTTATTTGATTGTTTAACTTAACTGGTCTTTGTAACTATGTATAACTTTGTACTTATAAAAAAATCTGTTATATATGAACTGGGTAAATTTCCTTACTTTTTTAGTGAGATATGTTTTTATGCGTTTTTAATTTTTAACGAAGAAACGAACCTTATAAGATCACTTTGTTCCTCCGACCCGTCCATCTGGTTGTCTGTCTGTCTGTCAAGAGCCTTTATCTCAGAAGTGCTTGGAGATATTGAGTTGAAATTCTAACCGCGGATAATGAACGCGGATTGACACACTGTAAAATGATATAAAATGAATAGGGTACTACTTCCCGTTGACATATAATTCTTAAAACCTCAATACATATATTCAATACATTTGTGGTTAAATCCTAACAAAATAGCCTTAAAAACGGGGCAAAATTTGGTATTAAAGCCCCTAGTTCAAGTGAAGTATCACATAAAAGGACTCTGCCAAACCTAAGGGCTAATGGCAAGTCCTCGGTGGGCGAAGTGGACTCGCGCTTGCTCGGTTTTTATTAATGCAAATCTGTTAGTTTTGAAACTTTTCTATTATTTTCTTGCAGCTGCTCATTGTGCCACTATCCGAGGAGCACCAGTAAATCCAGAAATACTTGGAGTGACTTTGGGTAAATATGCTCTCATTGGACAAGAAATAACTAATCAAGATAGAGAGGTATATAAAAATTGATTTTAAATACTTATTTTACAATATCTAAATATATGATAATTTCTTTTAAGTTTTTAATCTTAAATGTAAGCTGTTAAAATATTACAAAAAATATTAAATCGTCGTCTTTGCCAAATAAATCAATGAGAAAATATGATGAAAAAGCGACCTATGATCCAAATTTCGTTTTTAAACATTGCAAAAATACATAATATGTATACATTCACACATACAAATACATTACAAAGTACAAAGTGCATACAAGTATATATATAGACTGAGATCCCAGGTTCCCAGACCTGCGTCATTTTAGCAAAGCTGAAATTTTAAGGAATAAATGAATTAATATATAGTTAAGACAGTATGCGTACTTACTAACTTGAAAGTGGGGCCCTTTAAGAATAGTGTAGAAAATGTACGTTTATTTTTACCAGACACTACATGGGCTTTTATAATGCCATACATTGTTAAGTTTGTTTAAAACTGAGTCAAAATACGTTATAGTATGAAAACTTTAATTTTATATTTATTATTTACGGACTATTTTGAGTCCTTATAATCCTTACAAACACCTTATAAGCACCCAGACCAATCCGATGGCTCGATCGTCCTCTGCCTACTGAACAAAAAATGGAGTTTGATAAAGAAGTTGTTTAAAAAATCTACACAAAAGCCTTACACAAGTTTAAAGTCTCTCCCGAAGAACCCGACATTTTCCTATACTCTAAAATACATAATACTGTTAGAACTTACAGTTCCACGAAAAATAATAGTCCTGAAAAATCACAACAGATTTGTGGTCTTTTATAGTCAGACGCTTTCTAATCGCTTCACAGATATTTCTTTTGAAATTTTGTTTGGAAAAAAAATTATAATCAGTACTTTTCATATATTTTCAGGTATACAAAGTAATTGTACATGAGGATTTTAATCATAAGACATTAGATAATGATATAGCACTATTGAAACTAAGTTCAGAAGCTGTTTTTAACAATTATGTCCAACCAGCTTGTATATGGCTTGATGAAATATACGATCAGTTACATTCATATGAAATAAGTGGTACGGTAAGGAATTTTCATTTTTAACTTTTTAACGCATTTTATTAGGATCACGCTGTATCAGCACATAGCAGGGTAGGCACCTGGAAACTTAGTGTTAAGACACAAAGTTCCCATTAAAACACTTTTGTTCCCCACTTTCCGACGCCTTCTGAAGTGTCGGAACTCAACGTCGCTAGTTTGCTTTTTTTGCTATCATTACTCTTATTAAAATATAGTTCAAAAATGTTGTCAATATGATTTGGTCATGGTTACTTTACAACATTTTTTTTATTTTTAGTTCCTTTTTACGCAAATTGCCCGGAGCAACACTCACAAAATACAAAAACAGTCCGAAAACACTCCGTTCCCTACTTTTACATTTTTTTTAATAATACTGTGAAATACTGGCGTAACTCAATACCACGCTATGTCTGTAAGATCGAATTCACAAAAACCACGTTTACCGCCAGACGCTGCCATTGCGACGGTGATGATGTTGCTTATATTTCCACATTTAAATAACAAAAAGTAAATTTTCAGGTGACAGGATGGGGCATAGATCAATTAGAAAAATTATCTAAAAACCTTCGAGAAGCCACAATGCCTATAGCAACTGACGTCACTTGTATTAGATATGAGCCACTTTTCTACACTAATATGTTAAATGGAAAGAAATTTTGCGCTGGTTACGGTAATGGTGAGTTTACGCTCTATACTGCTTAGTGCACACTTTCTCTGCCTGTGGGGCAAAACTCGACGAAATGAAATTAAATGAAAATTACTTTATTTTACTTTGTGGCGTTCTTTAAATTTTTTAACGACTACCTATCTATATTGTATATTTTATTAGCTCATATATGTACATAGCTCAATTTTTTTTTTATTCTGATATCTTCAAAAAATAAAATGTTGCCTGGGTCGTATGATTCATTATATGATGCTGTAGGTTATTTTTTTAAATTTTTAATCATCTTTTTCATTTTGAAGCAGCCAAAAAAAATTAATTATTTGGAACGTCTAATAAAATTTAAACAACTTACTTTTTAGCTTAAAGTTACTAGTTAAGAAACTACTACATTATAAAATTTACACATATTTTAGGCACCGCAGCATGTAATGGAGACAGCGGAGGTGGTTTCATGGTGTTTGTACGTGATGCTGAAAAAGATTACGGCTATTTACTTCAAGATATACCAGGAGCTTGGTATGTCAAAGGAATCGTATCTCTAACGCTTGCTCGTAAAGATTCCGATGTTTGTGATCCAAGTGCCTATACTGTGTACACTGATGTAGCCAAATACAGAGATTGGATATTAAATTATATGAATTGAACTGTTCTTATTATTATTAGCCAACCTATCCTAACCTATCGAAAAAAAGGTTCCCATTTTTTTTATTTACAACTCAAAGCTTTTTGGCAGAAAGAACCTAGTGTTAAATCATTTCATTCATCACTCTCCGCCTAATTTTTGAAGTGTTGAGATAAAAATTGTATAATATATGATTAGATATTTTTGTTTTTATAAAATGTTTATTTAAAGCAGCAAACACTACTATTAGCATTAAAAAGACCGGTTGTTGCTAATATTTTAAATATTTATCCTTAAACTTTGTACTGAATCAAAATTGTTTCGTATAAACAAATATTGTCATTTAGATGCCTCAGGACATTCAATTTATGTTTAAGAGTTTTAATAATTCTTCAAAATTTTATAGTACTATTCAATAATACTCTTTAATATAAGAATTTTTAATTAATTGCTGTTAATTTGAAATAAAAAAAAGTTATAAAAAAATATATTCACAAAAAATATTATAATACAAAAAAATATCCTTAAAGGAGTTGTTGATGAAGTTGAAGTTTAATTTTGCTGGAGGAAAAACCTGTATCTCGTCGTTACTAACATTCTCATATTTATAGCCTTGAGTTAATATTATAAACAATGTTCCTAGTTCATTCTTCCGTTATATGTATTGGAGTGCGGTTGTTCTATAAGGTAAATATTTACGTAAACGTCAAACTATTCAGTGAGTGAACAATTTTTTTCGTAGCTTCACGCTTTATCCCGCATATAGCAGGGCTTCGAAAACCGCCGCTCGTCACTTTCAATGCGTTGCTTGTTGAGTGGCGGAACTTCTTGAAACTTTTGCGGAAAAAGAGGAAGTGAGTTTATTAACACTAATTTTATACAATATATTACAATAACATATGAATTATTTTTAGGTGATTGAAAATTTTAAAATAAAAACAGCAATATACAAATCACTTTTATATGTTTTTGGATCAGGAAAAAAATGAAGCTGTTACTATCAGTTTTCTTTTATGTAATCATCAAAGTCAGTGGCGACGATGACTCTGGATGGTCATTTGTAGGCAATCCATTGGTCACGGCACATCCGTGCAATGGATCAACAGACATACAGCTTATGTATGAACCTGGAAGATCCCCCAAAGAAGAAAATATATATAACATCAGGATTAATAAGAAATTTCCCAAGCATTCAATCATTAAATTGAAGTTTGATAAAGGTGCTACTGTAATATTGGTAAGTCTTAAATATTAATATTTTTTGCCCGTATGGTATTATGGTATAGACATAAAATAAGTATCCATATCCTCCTCCAACCTCGTCTACGTATTCTACGCCAGAGTTAGCTGTATGCGGGATACAGCGTGATAAAAAAAAAGAAGGAAATAATTTGAGTAAGTTCTTTGATATTTCTGGTCATCAAAGTATTTAATAACTCATCTTTTGGTCATATGTGGTGCCATTGTGGTATAAAACGCAAATTCATTCAAAACAAAGATCATTTAAACAAAACGGTCATGTGCAAGTTGGACTCCCCCACCGAGGAAGGATTCAATACCAATCTCAGAATTGTAGGTAATTGATTGATTTGAGGAAACTGTAAAATTCAAACCCAAAACTATCCTTATACCAAGTTTGTTTATGTATAACCTTAAAAAATACATATATTTTACAGACTAATGAAACTTTTGCAAGAATAGATCTTGACAAGAAGGCAAACCACGCATTCAGAATTAGATTTTTCGAATCTCACGAAGGAATTGGTTTTCATGTACAAGGATGTGCACTTGGAATCGTTCCATACATTCAAAGTGTTAATATAAACACAAAGGAGTATTGTCAAGAACCTTTATTGGTAAGCTCTACTAAAACCAAAACTTATACATATCAAATTATTATTTCGCCGGTTGTAGCTCGGTAGGTAGTGAAGCTTATAAGAGCCGGGAACAAACTCGAGCGTTTCTGTTTTTGATACGACAACTTTGTAATTTGCATTTGCACAATTTTGTAATTTGCAGAAACACAGTGTTAGTAGGTATGCTGCATTAAATTCCTTTGACGAGGAGACTATCAGTCTGTCTATACAATATACATATAAGTATTTATATTATTATAATATTATTTGTATTACCTAAATATAACATTTTTTGTGTTATTCCAGGCCTAACGTATTTAACATATCGAAATATATCCTGCTACATTCAAATGAAGAGAGGACATGAAAATACTCCACTTCCCCGAGCAGGAATCGAATCCACAACCATCATTACAATCAGAATCTGTGCCCCTGCATCACGACGACTTCGCCTTTGTATTGTTACCAGAGCGAGGAAACAAATAATTGTTTACTTTGAGTTGGAATCGTACTCACAAAAGTCGCATTTACAGTCAAATGCTGTTCCGCGATGGTCTTAATTTCATTTTCTTTAATAAAAATTATATGAATAGAAAATGAAATTAATTAATATAATCATTATTAAAATAAAATATATAATGTAATAATAAAATTATAATCATTAAAAATATAGGGCTTTTTGGATTCTTATATCGAAGGATACAAAATTCAGGCTCAAACTTCATGTACACAACAACAAGAACAACAAAACGAAGAACACGACAAAAAGAAAACACAACAACGACAGAAAAACGAAGCAATAGACGAGGAAAAGACACAACAACAAAAATATGAATGTGGAAGACGTCAGACACCTTCAAATGTTTTAAATGAAAACGGAGAATCGCAGCCTGGTGATTGGCCATGGCACACTGCTGTGTTTAAAAGAATTAAAAAATCTAATTTAACTTACCTGTGTGGAGGAACACTTATAAATAATTTTCATGTTTTAACTGGTAATGTATATTTATTTATTGCTTAGATTACAATTAAAAATATATTCATATGATATTACTTCAGAACCCTGTTAATTATCACGTACTTATATCCTACCTATATAGATATCAGATATATTAACTTAACAATAAATTCTTGCATATCCATATCAAAAATTACTGCACCGATTTTGATGAAACATACTGTTACCTAAGTTGATCTATTTAATCATCTGTCTATTCAATTTCCGAATTCGTCTTTTAAAAAATCGCGCTCTACATGTTCACTGTTCACTTAAAGAACAGGGCACCTGCCTCCGATATATAAATACGTGCAGTACATAATCATCAGTTCCACATGTGGCACTAGCAAAAAGTAACAATTTTACCATTTGTCTGGATTTTCACATATAGACCAAACATTATCTCCGGTCCATTCTCTTTTCATTGTAGTTACTTATTTTTAATAAAAAGAAATTACTGGTTTAATCGAATATGTATGTTATACCTGCAGACTGACTGTATCCAAAATTTTAGGAGTATCCTAGATTATAGGTGCTTTTACAATACCAAATATATTTATTTGTATTTTTAACGCAGCTGCCCACTGTGTCTTTAGAAGTGTGAGCAGAAATCAGCAAAAAATGTTAATCATAGCTCTTGGCAAAAATATTTTGCACCAAGATCCCGAAACTGGAGCTGAATGGCAAGAGGTATATTTTTAATTTTTTTATTATGTAAATTCAACGATAAGTTGGATAAGTTGGAACGGAGTTTCTTAGAATAGGTTATCTCTGCCGATCCTATTTCGCGGGAAAAAAGAAGTGAAGCTGCTAGTTACATAAGCATAAGGATACATTCCGATGACGCCGCACTTGCAGTATTTTACGTATTAGTATTTTGCTGATTTAACTGTTTTGAATTATATAAAATTTTAATAAAGATTCTCTGTCTTCAACTTGCTTTAAAACAGAAAGGTTGTTTATAAAATTAAATAAATAATTTTTAAAAAGCCTTTTTCTCGCCTGAGTAATTTAACTTGCTGCTTTAATATATTTGTATGTACTAGTTGGTGCTGGACTAGAAAGTGGCTATATCATTTCCATTTATCATTTAAATTTTTTATCGTGAATTAGCCCCAAACGTTCACAGTTTTTACCATGTAACAATTTAAGTACATATGAATATCCATATTGAACAAATTTATGTAGGGCTTGATTTTCATATGCCGTAAAGCAAATTTTATCGTCAATTTTTTTTCCTATAAAATCTTATACGATTTTTATTATGATATAGACAACTTTGTATACAATAAATTTTGTTATCTATGTATAAAAAATCCTATGTAGGTAAGCAAGCATAGTTATGCATTTTTTTACATTCCAGATAGAAAAAATTACTATTCATAAAAATTATTTGCCTGTACTCCAAACCAATGACATAGCTTTAGTAAAATTGAAAAATGAAGTAACCTTCACGAAATTCATTCACCCAGCTTGCTTGTGGTACGAGAATGCTCACAAGAAACTGCCATCCGGACCAATCATGGGGACCGTAAGTATTTGTTTCTATGGCATTATGTTTCATATTTTTTTTTAAACTGTAAATTAAAAATTGATGTTAGTAGTAAAGCCACTTTTTATATTTAATGCGTTTTTAAAAGGATCTGTTAATATTTTTTAAACGTATGTAAACTTATGCAGTTTAATTTAGGTACGTGGTAAAATTGGTATGCATCCTTCTTACTACGTAAGTTGAACTATTCGCTTAGAACTTTTTGTTCAAATACATTCAACCACAATCATTCTGTTTTCGGAGTGTTTTTAATACCCCGTTAGTTCCTTAATATGCTATTTTTAATAATTTCAGATAGTTGGATGGGGAATTGATGAAAATGACAATGTGCCGCTTAAACTCAATCAAGCGCAATTTCCTATGGTACCAGATAATATCTGTATACTAAATAAACCAGATTTTTATATAAGAGTCTTAAATGGCTTGAGATTTTGTGCTGGAAATCTAGAAGGTATACTACCTCGAGTCTGTCTCGAGTTTTAAATTTGTGATATCTTCTAAAACATATTTTTTTAATTATGTAAAAGTCAATCTTGATCCATATAACGTTTTATACATACATAACGCACCTAACGCATGAAATTGAATAAAGAACGTATTGTACGTATGTATTGTTTAAAATAATTTCGAAAATACAAGTTTTCTGTAATTTTTTTCCCAGTTTTCAACTTCTTCGATAAATTGGCTATCTAACATAAAATATTTTCCTCTCAAATCGAACCAATACTCTCTGATAGAGTCAGTGAAATTAATTATGATAGGAATTACGGAACGGAGCGTCTTTTCGGGAAGCCGAGGGAACCTCGGGTGGAGAGGAAGGTTTACTGCTATGAAAATCATATAAAAAATATATTTTTTCCTTTGATTCACAGTAGCAGTAGCTTGTAATGGTGACAGTGGCGGTGGTTTCCACGTCTTCATACCGGACCATAAAGGTGACAACTCTACCGGAGTGTGGCATGTCCGAGGTATTATATCAATATCCGTGGCAGTCCAGGATGGCTACGTTTGTAGTACTGACCACTACACAGTGTTCACAGATGTCGACAAATATAGAGAATGGATATCAGATAACATAATATGAATGTTTTAGTATGGGAGCCGACTCAGATAAATAAGGTGGTTAATCTAGCTACGTTGATTGTGAAGATTGTATACTAAATAGAAAAAAAGTTTATGTCATTGTAAAAACTTGTTTAATAAAATATATTATACTCGTATATAAAGTTTTTTTTCAATACCTATAACAATTATTTATTATTTCAACTATTTATTTTAAGCAAAATTGTAAGATTTTTTCCGCAAGTTGTTTACCGTGTTGAATATGAGCTGTTTCACTTATAGCCTGCCAACTCAAATCTCACTCAGTGGAATTAATTTTTTTCATTTCCTCGGTCCGGTAACAAGACAAACCGCAACGTTTAACTCCGCCAATCAACATACAATTAGGGGAACGCAGTGACTTAACACTAGGTTCCGTCGGCCTAACCTGCTCAAGTGTACACAGTGAACATTAAAAAAATATTCACAGTCTATAAGAAGTAAGAAGTAGCGCTACAGTCACAACCATGTGCACATAATTTATGGGCATAATTCCTTCTTTAGTTGCGTTTACATTCACATACTGTGCCGCCTTCATGACGGCCTCTCGAAGAATAAATATATATTACTAGCGGACGCGCGCAGCTTCGCTAGCTTATTTAGGGGTTAATTCTAATAAACCATGAAAAGAAATATATGTGTTCAATGAAATATTTTTAAGAGTTTAAATTTCATTTTTAGTTTAAATTTCATTTCGGTGGCGATTTAAGAATTTTTCTATACAAACTTTCAACCCCTTATTTGCACCCTTAGGGGAAGAATTCTAGAAAACCATGAAACTGTGTTCAATTAAATACTTTTAAGAGTCTGAATTTCAAATTTTATAAGAATCGGTGCCGATTTAAAAAAAATTCTATACAAACTTTCAACTCCTTATTTGCACCCTTAGGGAGAGAATTTCGGAAATCGATGAAACACGTGTTCGATTAAATACTTTTAAAAATTTCCAATTTTATAAAAATCGGTGCCGATTTAATTTTTTTTCCATACAAACTTTCAACCCCTATTTCACCCCTTTAGGGTTAAAATTTTTCAAAATCCCTTCTTAGTGGACGTCCAGATTATGAAAGTAAACATCTGACGAAAGTTCACGTTTCTACGCACATCAGTTACGGCTGTGCGTGCGTCTTACCTCAGTCAGTGAGGACAAGTCCTTTTATATATATAGATTAAAAATATAAGATTTAAATAAAACAAAAACAATCATATTTTACATTTATTCATTTTGCATATGTTTTTCTATCCATTGTGTGTATTTGGAGACATCAGTGTAAACACCAAAGTAATTCGGATCGCATATAGGTGAATCCGTCCTTGATACGGTCAATGAGACGATGCCGCGGACATACCAAGCGCCAATATGGGTCGTATTGTCGTTTGTTTTGTGGGAAATTTTATCTGGAAGGAAGACTTGGAAGGCGCTGCCGCTATCCCCATTACACGCGGAAACTCCTGAAAACGACACATTAACACCGTGTTAATATTTACGCTTCTAATTTTAATTTTAGTCTACAGTTCTGTGGTAGTGAAAAATTGTAAACATGTCCTTACATAGATGCTAATAACATAAATGTAAGCGATATAGCTCGATGAGAACGTTTTCTAAATAAGTATTTTTCTTTCCTTAGTGAACAATGTGATTTGAAAGAAAAAATACTATCAAAAATTCATGACTACGAATATATTATTTAAAAAAACTATATCACTATGCTGAGGCCGTTGTGGCGCAGGGGCACAAATGTGTGACTGTAACGGGTTCGATTCTCACTCGAGGGAATGAATTATTACTTATTAATATTTTCTTTTCTCCGCTCTGGCACCAAGGCGGCTGGCGTTGAGTTTTGCCACTCAACACGCAATGCTTCAAAACCTAGAGAACCCTCTCTCCGACTAACCCACTATGTGTAGGATAAAGCGTGAAAATGATAACAATATTTTGTATTTCTTAGTTCTTACCACTATCTATATATCCAGCACAAAATCTATGTTCATCGAGAATTTTCGAATAAAAAAGTGGTTTACTCTTGATGCACATACTATCTGATACTATCGGCAATTGCGCTTTTTTTAACTGAGGCGACAATTGGTCTGTATTGTCGAAACCCCAACCGACAACCTGAAACATAATGTTCAAAAAAATATAAATTTATTCTACGAAAGCAATTTTAAATTTTTAGCAAGTATGAGGATTTAAATAAAAATCCAAAAAGGCGAATCGGACTCGCCCGAGGTACAAACACTGTACTCGTATGTAGCAAGGTAAGTAGAGGGAGTCTTGTGTTAAGACACTCCGTCCACCAAATTCGAGGCATTACGAGTTTAATAGCATTACGATGCTTAACGACGCGCTTTGCTTTGTGTTACCAGAACGAGAAAATGAAAATATAAAATAATCCCCCGAGTGTCCCCGAGGTACCCCCATAACATTTGTGTACAAAAAAATAAATAACCCATATACTTACAGTACCCAAAATTTCCTTCGATGGAAGTTTATCGTACGCACCAGAATACCACAGGCAAGCTGGTTGAACGTAATCAGTGAATGTTACTTCACTTTTTAACTTTAATAACGCTATGTCATGGTCCAATTGTTTATAACTGTAATATTCGTGAAGTATCACCTTGTATATCTGAAGAAGATTTATTTATGTTAGGTATATACAAAGTTTTTATAATCTATCTATATATATAAAAGGACTTGTCCTCACTGACTGAGGTAAGACGCACGCACAGGCGTAACCGCTGTGCGTAGAAACGTGGAATTTGGACAGATGTTTACTATCGTAATCTGGACATCCACTAAGAAGGGATTTTGAAAAATTTTAACCCTAAAGGGGTGAAATAGGGGTTGAAAATTTGTATGGAAAAATCTTTAAATCGCCACCGATTTTTATAAAATTTGAAATTGAGACTCTTAAAAACATATCATTAAACATGTGTTTCGTAGTTTATTATAATTTACCCCCTAAGGGTCCCATAAACAGGCTGCGCGCGCCCACTAGTTAAAAAATAAATAGAATCATACTTCTCTTTCCTGTGTTCCAACATCGCCGCCAATTAAATTAAACTTGCCAAGAATCACACTTAACGCTTCGGGAACAATTGAGACACCTCGTATAGAGGCACAGTGCGCCGCTGTGAAATAAACATTTTATTACTGTTTTTAACTTTACATTGTTTCCCGTATACAGTAGAGTAGACAACGGAACTTAAAAATCTGCAATATCTGATGAAAAAGGCGAGAATCCTTTAGTTAGCAAATTTCTTACAAGAAAATTTTGATTTAAAAAAAAAGAAATTCAGGCCACCCTGTCACCTTGACTCTCTGCTCAGCAAATAAATATTTTTTTTTATTTCTGCGCTCATGACGAAGCGTGGTGTTGAGTTGCAACTTATTACGCAGTGACAGAAATTCAGATGAAAACCGAGTGACTTGACACTATGAATTTCAAACACAAAGAGGAATTGATAAATTAATACAACATAGCAATATCATAAATAGTCCACATAAATGAAGTTGCGGGCGACCACTAGTCTATAATAATTACCTGTTAAAACATAATAATTAGAAATTAGGGTTCCACCGCATATATATTTAATTTCGGAGTGATGTATTCTATATAGCGCTACATGCCACGGCCAGTCACCAGCTTTGGTAGATGCTCCGTTGACTATCAATTCTGTGTGTACAATTTTTGGTCTTCCACAGTTACCTTGTGGTTCTGTACTTAAACTTACCGCTCGGTCTTTATATCCTCTTATATAATTGTCCAAATAGCCCTGGAATTTAGGATGTAACAATCAAAGTAAACTCTGTTGAAGTTTATAAATGTTCAATAGAAAGAGATATTGCGGCGTTGAGTTCCGCCACTTGGCAGTATTTTAATTTTGACTTACTTTCACGTCCCTTCTAAGACAAGACAAGTAAGGTAAGTAATAAAATTAAGTTAAAAAATTATAAGTTCGAAAATATTACTTACAACTTTTGCATTTCTACAATATTCTCTAGTGTTTATATTGAAACTCTTAAAATATGGAACAACACCACGCGTACGTCCTTGAATTGTGAAACCAAAAGACGCAACTGGTTCGAAGAACGAAATTATGAACCCGTTCTCTTCCGTTTTATCGGCTTCTATTCTTGCAAATGATTTGTCGCTCTGGAAAAATACAGCCAAAATTACCTAATATTTATGATGCAAGTAAGTTTATCAAACAATTTGTCCAAACCGCAACCGTAGTTGAAATGGTAAAAGATTAAAAGAAATAATAATTAGCGTCTCGCTGTATTCCTCATATATCAGGGCAGGCTGGGTGAACTTAGTGTTAAGACACTCCATTCTCCAATTTCCGCTCAATTTTTGAGACATTGTGTGTTGGATGGCGGGAATAGATGCTGCGCTTTTGTTTTAGTGCCAAAGCGAGAAACGTTTTAAAAGTCTTCTTTATTTAAAAAGTCAATACTAAGATACTTTTCTATAATGATAGTTATTGAAAATTTTCTAAATATTTGTATAACTAGATATAAATATATTATAACCTGTTAGTTGTTCTATTAGTATTATTAACAAGGTTTAAATAAAACGAGATTCTCCACAAAATAAATATTTTAACGAATAGAGCGTCGCGCAGTGGTACAGTGTCAAACTTTACGATTGGTTGCGAATTCAATGACTAGTCAGTAAATTAATTTTGTTTCAACATTTAATGTCTCGAAAATTCGGGGAATGGTAGAGAACAAGGTGTTTGTATTTTAAGTTATGCAAGAAGAAGCGCAAAGCTGCAAGAAAAGGTAACCAAGTTTTTTTTGCAATTTTTTCTTTGTACTTTTTAGATTGGTTTTGACTGTCGTATGAAGGTCAAATACATGTTTATTATATGAAGTCGAGTTATAAAATAAAAGTCAAGATATTTGAGGCTAGAAGTCTGTCTGTGACGTAATGGTTGTGGATCCGATCGCTTCTTGATAGATTGAATTCTTTATATTTCCTCGTTCTCACGTGACAAATCGACTTTGAATTCGGTGTCAACACGCAATGTATCAAAATTGAAGGAAAGTGGAAAACGGAGAGTCATGAGTCTTCTCTGCCTACCTTGCTGAAGCTTAAGACTAAAGCTGCTTTTTATAGGTGACGATAATATAATATAGAAACATTTGACCTTGAATGGTTATTTGCGCTCTGGGATTGATGATTTTGTTCATTATGTTTTTTTTCAATATTCTTACCTACCAACTTTAAGCGCTATGCAATTCTGTTTAATGTTCCTGCTTTTTTTGACTAAGGTATTATTAATTATATACAAACCATATATATATTTTTTTAAAAATCCCACTGTATCACGCATATAACACGGTAGGCGGAGGGAACTTAGTGTTAGAACACTTCATTCAATAAAGGTAATTACGTGTATGTAAATAAATAATAATTTATATATATTATATAAGTACTGATCACTTACTAGAATAACGCTGGTATCTGTATCAAACTTCAGTTTTACAACAGAATGTTTAGGTAAACTCTTATGAACGAAAACATTATAGATATTTTCTTCATCTGGAGATCTACCAGGTTCATAGCTACCGGAAATATCAGTGGATCCATTACATGGGCGAAACGCTAACAACGGATTGCCCACGAAAGACCACCCAGAGTCATCTTCCGAAGTGACGTTCAGGAATAATGTCACAACAAAACACAGAAACAATTTCATTTTATGACTCCACTCTGTTTTATTTTCTGTAAAAATATAAAAAATATATTTTCATAATATAAGAAGGAAGGAACTTCAAGAAAACACATTGCACATATATATCAAGTAACTTATAGTTTACTAACATAGTTCTTAAGTAATTCCATTGTACTAACCAACTATGAGCCTATGTCGCTTGTCAAGAAAAGATTTTTTATTTTTTATTTTATTTGCATTCGCTTTAATAAGAATGTTTAGTGCTATTGCACTGAATTTATTTATTTAAAACATAATAGTAAATAATAAATAATAGTAAATAATAATAATTAAATCTTTAAACAAAGTTGCATAAATTTGAGAATTAGGTACAAAAAATTAAGCTGATTTCAAATATTTACTTACCTGTTAGTTTTTATCTACGTTGTTAAGTACACCTTTACAGTCTTCAAGCGTCAGATGCAAACTGGGCTGGCTTTTAACACATTATATTATGTTGCATTGAAAATATTTTCGAATTAAAAATATGAATTAAAATGTTATGTCAATACATCTATTAATATTTATTATATCTTTTTAAGCTTAACTTACATACAGGATATCCATTGCCCACTTTTCGCTGGATTCTATGGTCTTGCGTGTTGAGTGGAGGAACTCAACACCGCTGTTTGTCTCGTTACCAGAGCGAGAAAATATTAAATATTTCATTATTCCGAGTGGGAATTGAACCTATAACTATAGCGTTTGCCGTTAAACGCTGTGCTACAACGGCAAAGATAAAAAAATAGTATTTACAAAACTATTATTTTGTCGACTAGCAGTCGAATGTTTGAAGCTTATATGAAAACCTGTTATGGATTACTAGCAATAAAGATTCTTCTTAACTTGTTTTTTTTATATAACTAGCGGCCCGCTCGCAGCTTTGCTTGATTATGCTACACGATGAAATATTCTCTCAGCTGAAATACTTTTCTTATCTAATAACATTATAATTTTAAAGATAATATCCAAACATTGATAGTTAAAGTTCTTGCTAATTTATACTCATTTTATAGCAATATTGTAGCATGAGTTACGAGGACTAGAGTTGGAGGGTTAAGGAAATACGATTTTATATATATACTAGCGGCCCGTCCGCGGCTTCGCCCGCTTGAACTACGCCTTAGATCGGTTTAGTAATTTTTGAGTGTTCTCAATGCTACGCTTTGCCTCGTTACCAGAGCGAATTATATTATATTTCATTATATTTTCTTTATTGCACCTAATAACAATGATATTCTTGGTAAAGGTCAATTACCTTATGAATTATACTACTATAGGGCAATGCGGAAGACATACATTTAATATTTATTCTCCAAAAGAGATCTTAGTATTTCTTATTAAAAGAAAGTCACTTATCAGAATGTAAAGAAAACACCAAATATGTCTTTATTTATTCTTTTTATTCACATGTGGCTAAATATCCATTCTCTATATTTGTCAACATCTGTGAACACTGTATAATGATCACCACTACATTCGCCGTTATCAGTAGGTACGCCAGTTGAAATTAGGCCACGGATGTACCAACTGCCAGTACCAGAGTTGTCACCTTCCTTGTCTGGTATGAAAACATGAAAGCCTCCACCGCTGTCACCGTTACAGGCTAACGCTTCTGTAAATATTAAAAAATATATAAAATTATAAATTTTACTTCGTACACAGTTTGGGTTGTGCTCCATAATATTAGTTAAAATAAGTAAAAGTATTGAAGTAAAACTTAATAAGTAAACTAACTTACTAACCGTTTAATATTCCACCACAAAATTTCCTGTCATTTAAGATAACGGAATAAAATGACGGCTTATTTCGTATACAAGTTTCCTGTGGTATCATCGGTATTTCTGCTTGAATCAGTTTATCTGGAAAATTATTATCGTCATTATAACCCCAACCAACTATCTGAAATTATTAAAATTAAAAATATTAATGCAATATACTTTTCCAGAAAAAGCCGATGAAGTTTTTACCAAGATGTTTAAATGTGGCAGCCCACGCAAAATCATGTATAATTTAAAAATCTTTAATACACGGGAAGTGTGTTTTAAGCAGTAACAAAGTGCTTAAAACACGTCCTATGTACATAACGGATTTTGGTAAAATCATTAATATTTTTCTTAACATACATAATATTGATTTCGTACTAAAAAAACTCCAAACAATAAATGTTCCTTTTCCTGTTTCGCCTAACTAGCTTGCGGAATATATTTAGAACATAAACCGACCACAGCAACAAGTTTGAATTAAAATAATTAGCCTGGGTGTTTAAATTATTTTCACAATTCAATGGGTCAGATATGTCAGAAACTAAGAATCGTTTTTCCTTATCCAACAGATATTTTATCTAAGAAGCACAGATATTGGAGAACTTAGTGTTTGAACACTAAGTTTCCTTAGCAAATCTTTAGAAAGCTAGAGCCGTGACAAGTAAAATACATCATAGTAGCGATAGAATAAGAAACTTACAGTCCCCATTATAGGTTTTGATTTAAGTCTTTCATTAGCATTAATATTCCATAAGCAAGCTGGTTGAATATTTATGGTGAACGTGGCTTCAGTCTTCATTTTGAGCAGAGCAATATCATTATCCAAGGTGCTATAATTGTAATTTTCATGATATATAACCTTTTCTATCTGTAAGATAAAGTAAATAATAATCGTTCGCGATGAAGAAACCTGCGCTGCTTAACCTTTAAGTATGGACGTCGGGTCTCACAGACCCATCTAGTTCTACGAATTCTACAAATCAGCCACTTCTCGGTGACCTCCGCCACTGAGTCGCTCAGTATCTTTCGTATTAATGACAAAATGAAAGTAGATTAGAAGTTGTGTCTCTGGGTTCAAAACACGTGAGTGTTTAACTTTCTAAACAGGACCTGGGTCTGTCAGACCCGACGTTCATGTTTTCCATACACAATGAAATCAAAACACCATATATTTTTAAAATATTACAAAATATACTTTAATATTTTTATTGTATTATCTGTATTCAAATGTTATTTATTATTATATATCATATATTATTTTGCATTGTGTGCTATATATTTTAGAAATATAAATATTATTTACCTAAAAAAGATTCAATTTTTTTAGTTTTTATGATAAAATGGAAAAAATGATCGACCAAACACGTCAGGGACAAAAATATCGGTACTGTATAATCAACATCAAACAAAAGAATTGAACGACGACATTTTATAAAGAAAATAGCACTTTATCAAATAAAAAGACGCGTTTCGTATACTAAACTACTCTAAGAATTGAGAATGACTTTGACTCGCGTTTCGCGATCTGATCTATCATTTATTGAACATGAAGCTAAAAAAATAGTTTTGGGTTCTTGAAAAACATGTACACTTTGCCCCCAAAAGATATATAGAAAGACAACACATACTTATGTTGACTGCAATCGTCCTGTTAGCCAACAATGTTGAAAGCCATTGTGTATCGATGTTCAATTGTACCTTATCTTGAGGTGTTGTCAAAATTTTTATTTTATACCATAAGATGTAATTTCTTTATTTTTTTTAATTGTTAGACTTTATATTTTGTTAAAAAAATATTTATTTTATTATCTGTCTTTTTTTTATAGTATTATTTTCTTAAGAGTCATCCCATGTGGCCAAAGACTGAAATTGTGACTTTAAGTTACTTAAATCGTTGTGATGCGTAAAGTTTAATAAAAAGCGATTTTATTTATATTGATTTTGTTTGATTTGAGGCTATTCATGTAAACTAAAACATAAAATTGTCTTCTTCCTTTAAAAAACAGACGGAATATGACCAATAAATACACTGGTCTGACAGACCCAACGTCCATATGTGTGTTATAAAAAAATCACGTCCATAGTTAAAGGTTAACAATAAAAAATTCAGATAACCAGCCGTGGTGGCAGAGCATACGCGTGAGACTGTAAGTGCGACAAGGCGTAGATTAGATTCCCACACGACGTAATGTAATATTTATTCTGTTAATTTATTGCACTGGTAACTACGTAATGTGCGGTGTGGAGTTCCGCCATTTAATATGCAATGCCTCAAGAATTTGGCGGAAAGTGAGAAACGGAAGTTTCTTAACACTTGTTTCCCAGGTTCCGTGTGGGGGATACCGCGTGGAGCTAAAATATTGTTTATACTTCTTTTTCTTCTGTTCCTGGTTCCATACGTTGAAAATTATATTTGCCGAGTGTCACGGATAGATTAGCAATTGCACCTGATCTACGTTGGACAACACAGTGGGCAGCTAGAAACGAAAAAAAAGAAAATTTTACTGCTGCGCCACAATTTTAAAAATAATAAGTAAAAATATTAAAACTACCTGTTAAAACATAATAACTGGAAATAAGTGTACCACCGCATATGTATCTGCTGAGGTTGGGTAGGCCCATTTTACGAAACAAAGCAACATGCCACGGCCAGTCATTACGCTGAGACTCCCCTTGCACACTTAATGGAATCACAAGGTTTTGCCGTTTTCCACAACTGCCTTTTTGTTGCATTTTTGGTTCAGCACAAGAACTTTGAGCTCGCAGTTTGTAACCTTCGATGTAAGAATCCAGAAAACCCTGTATAGTACAATAAATCTAATATTCTCAACGGACATTAGGGAAGAACGCATCACTAAACTGAAACATAATAAATCAAGACCTGTTCGAGTGAGTGAGTCATTTGTGTATATGTGCGATCATGTGGTTATAAATTCTATTCTACATACTCTAGCGCATGTAAACCCACATTTACACGTTTTATCACTAAATATTCTGGTTTACATCCAAACAATTTGATCGATGCACCTCTTAAGGCTTAAGCCACTGAGACTCCAACAATAATCTTCGTCAGTTTTCTTGCATTTTCGCTAAAAAAACATTGCTTATGCTTACCATAAGATGATCTTGACAGTACTCTTTTGTATTTATGTTAACACTTTTAATGTAAGGAACGACTCCAAGTGTACATCCTTGTACGTGTAAACAAATACCTTCATGTGATTTGAAAAATCTTATTTTGACTGCGTGTTCATCAGTTTTGTCAAGATCTATTCTTGCAGCACTTTGGTTTGACTGAAAAAATATAGTAGATATTTAATGATTATAATATCGTCAAGGTTTGCTGTCTTCTGTGGTAAGACAGAAGAAGATTTATTTATTTTTATTACAATACAAATATATTTTTTGCGCAACCAACGCTTCAAGTCAGACATTTCTTAATAAAAGCTAAGATATCCAAAATATAAACAATCTTTTTCACTTATTACATAATCAATTACAGAGATACTGTATTAAAATTACAAACTTACCAAAAAAACTGTGGCACCTTTATCAAATTTCATTTTAATCACAGTATTTTTGGGAAATTTCTTATGTATCCAAAGACTATATTGATTTTCTTCTTCTGGCGATCTATAAGGTTCATATGTAAGCCGTATGTCTGTCGAACCTTGACATGGGTGTACAGCAACCAAAGGATCATCTTCTAAGGACCATCCAGAGTCATCGTCGCTACTGATTTCGATTACTATATACAAGAAAACTGACAGTAACAACTTCATTTTATTTGATCACCTAAAAATCACATAAAAAGTTGTTTTTATATTACCTTAAGTTATCATAATAAACGTGTTTACCACTAGATTAAGCTCACACAGTTTATAATAGCCATTTATTTATATTAAAATTTTTATGCGCAAGAGCGTAAATTACGATCCCAATAATAAATCTTTAAATCTCAGTTTTTTTATCATAATTTTAAATACAATATGAAACAAGAAAGAAAACAAAAAGTTCATTTACTATATAGTGTGGTATTTTCGCCAACATTTACGTTATTGAACAAGCGCAATCAAATACATTCATAGAAAGAATGACATAAGAATATTGTACAACAGATTTAAAGTTATAGATTTTAAGATTCAGCACTTACTTTCTGAATATTTAGATATATTTATCTAATCAATTTGTTACGGGCCGACCACAAGCACAACTTTCTTCCAATGCGTGCAGCAGAGAACTAAAGATCGTATGTAAAGAATAAAGGATGTACGCGAACCAGAATTTTAATAGTGGCGATACATAATATATGTTTTTCCTTGTCTTACACAATGAGTACCTAAAGTATTATTTATACATGATGAGAAAATAACTATATGTAAGCTTTTTTCGTGTATGTGGATGTATTATCCTTAAATATATAAAAAAATCAAAAAAGATACCCAGCAGGGTAGGCAGAGAAAACCTAGTGCTAAGAGGTAGTGCATTGCTCTATTTTTAATAAATTTCGTGTTGCCACCGACCACTTTGCACTTTGTTTTGTTATCAGGTGGGGAGTTATTGACACTATCAGGCTTAGTGCGTAAACCTTCGATTATCTGTACCCGGATAATAATGAATGGTTTTATGATATAGTTTTAAAACCGGTTTTTCCTTAATATCGTTATAGGAACTCAAACTCAATTATAAAATGTTGAATGAAATTAAAATGTATATAAACATGTAAATTTTTACGCGTCGTTTTTACTGCCTCTAAGATTAAGCTAACTTAAATAATGTAATTATTCACCTAGTGGGAATCAAACCCATAAGTCGGTCACGGCCCCACTGCGCCACGACGGAATCAGTACTTTATAAGAAAACATTTGTATACAAGCAGCATCTCTTTAGGTATAAATTAATAACGTTACCTACTAAAACAACAGGATACAAATATGTTACATACTCGTACTTGTAAACATCCTCCTTATAAATATAGTATTAAATAGATATACGTGATTAATCCGGTTAAATAGTTTAATTTAAAATTAGTATTATCTTAGTTGATGTAATAGGAACCAAATATAAAGGAGAAGATCAAGGTAGGGATTCAAAGTCTTATATTGCCGATAAACAAATAAGAAATGTTAAATATTTCTTGGTATTTTAATAAAAGTTAAGCGCCTGTTACAAATATAATAGCCAAAAAATATTTCATCATAATAATAGAAAAAGTTGTAACAGGCATTAAAATTTAATAATAATAAAATGTCACTCCTTATGAACAAATGACTCGAATGGCAAAAAAACGGAACACTTATTAGATTCAAAATGTCTGTTTGTCCGGCCAGTCATATACCCCGTTCCCCACATTCTGCCAAATTCTGAAAGCATTGCGTGTTGAGTGGCAGAATTCAACGCCGCGCTTTTCCTCGACACCAGAACGAAGAAATGGAAATATAATTTTAAATAAATATTTCATCTCCTTGAATGGTGATCGAACCCACAACCAGTCGGTTTTACAGTCACACTTTGTGTCCCTGTGCCACAGCTGGCCTCATAATAAATAACATTTTTATCTAATTTATAGATACGAGATGTACACACAAAGACAGATCTTAAAAAGTTGAGATTTCTAAGATCATTATTTCTTAAAATAAGTCGTCAAAAATATAAACACATCCAAATAATATGGAAAAATGTAGTCAATATTTATGTTATTTTGAATTTTTGTTATTTTGAAAGATGGCGTTTCATATACGGCTAAATTACGTTATACTTTATTAAAGTTTTATATTTTATCGCTAGATGTCACTATATTAATTATTCATATTACTAAGCAAATTAAGTCGAGAGATCAATTTTTTTTTTATACTAAATTTAACTATATGAACATTTATTTAATATTATTAAAGTATATATGGGGTCAATTGGTTGCTTATTTTCTATACATATCTATACTGATTATAATTATGTCAATATTTAAACATTTACAATTATAATTATGTCAATATTTTTTCTTATTTTATTGATCGTAACCTACTACTGAAAATAACGTAATGTTCAAAAGCACATGCAATCAATTATTTTTAAGTTCTTGCTTTATACCTAGCAGGGTAGCTAATCAGAAAGACCGTCAAACGCTAAGGTCTCTCGTTCACCATGTCGTGAATCCCCCGTTCCCCGTGCTTTTCACATGTGACCTTTCTCCAGTACCATTGTAGGTCAACCAAGGTCTCCTTCAACTCTTAGCACTTAATCTTCTGTCAATAATCATTTTTGGTACTTCTTTGTCATCAATTCTTGAGTTCCGCCACTCAACACGCGATGCCTCCAGAATTCGGCGGAAGTTGGGAAACGGAGTGTGTTAACACTAGGTTCCTTCTGCTTACCCTGCTGTGGGCGGGATACAGCGAGACACATATCTGATAATTCTCTGGACGTGCCCGAATAAACTGAGCGATTTCTTCTTCATTCGCGCTGGAAATCCTAGCAAGTATGTATCTTCAATCGCATTACACCAACGAAACGTGCTCCATGTAGGGATCGAACTGACAACTACCACGCTTACAGTCGGTCACCGTCACCGTCCCACAATCGCCACTAAGATATACATACATATATATGTATCCAATATTAAAACTATAGTTGTATAGTACGTCAACAATATAAATTATACTTCCCAAAGGAATCTAGGTCTCAACTAGGCTAGAAGTCGTGTTCGAGGTAAGATAACTACGGAACCAATATGGACACTGTAATGAGCATTCGTAGCCCTTGTGTGGAATATATTGTGGAGACATGAAATCTGTGGAGTCGACATTGATGGAATAAAAATATTAATTTATTTAGTATTTAAGTGTAATTTTGAAACATAATAAAAAAGAAGAAAGTACATCAAATAATTTATTCTTTCACATGAAAATGGGAATTACAGCCATCTCGCTTACCCATTACGCTCAGATGTCCTCTGGAAGTTTAATACAATTAGAGTAGATGACCTAACCGCAAACATATTCTTTTATTTTTATTGCCCGAAGCTAAAGTAACCATTAATGTAGATAATGTCATGTGCATTGTAATATTACGAGTAAATAATAATTTAGTTTTATCGTTTTAGTCGATGCACGATTGAAAGCTATTTTTTTGGTTTAGGCCGTTGTGGTGCAGTTAGACAATATTTGATAGTAAATGCGATGGTTGTGGGTTTGATTCCCACTAAGCGATTATATTTTAATTAATTTCGCTTCTCCGCTTTCATTGACTCAGGCCGATACGGGGTTGAGTTTCATCACTCAATACTCAATATCACGGAAATCTGTCTGTCTTCCTGGTATGCGGAAATAAGGGTGCCGTTTCTTTTTTGTTTAAAGTCATTATTATTTACAAACAGTTTATGACAAATCGCCATGATTGCTGATGCACCTCGAATTCACGTCGTTGAATGCCGCCACTTACTATAGGAGAATGGAGTGCCTTTACACTAAGTTCTCTTTACCTCTGCTATACGCGGGTTAAAGCATTTGAGCTTGTCCACTCCAAGGATTTCCGTGTCCAATTGACAGAGGGCGAGGTTGTTCACCCGCGATATCAGCCAATATAACCCTAACTGTTAAGGTCGCTTAATCTGTAAATCTCACACGGAAGTTAACTTCTCGTGACTCGACTTTTGAATGGGATTAATTAGATATTTATTGCTTGACAAAATTTGATTATTTCGACCTAGTTTTTTTTTCGCATTTTTTGAGTTTTTTTTTACTGAATTCAAAAAAAGGTTGTCGCCAGTTTGAATAGTACGTATGTGATATTGTTGTAATTAGATACGATTTGAATATGATCTGTATAGGCTCCCAAGTACTAAAATGTGTAAGTGTATTTTTAAATATTAACTTATGAATTTACACCTTTAGCCCCGACCAGTGACAATCAACCAGGAACACCGTGATATTTTTGTGGATAACATGGATGCCCTAAATCTGTTGGTCCATAAGTCTCACATAACTCACTCGAGTCCGTCGAGTCGACTCGGATGGTGTACCCGGAAAAAAGTTTCCTTCCCATTAAAAGGATTATTGTGAGACAACCTCGTACGTCAACGTTATATAACGTTCAATTTTAAAAACGTAGTATATATAATAGTTTTTGAAATTTATTAATTTCTTGAAAGATATTATGTCATGCAATATAAAAAAAATCCTATCACGACTATCGGAAATTAATTCTAATCGCGTCTAACTAACGGCAAGCAATAACCGCACACGATGACGGTAGCGGATACTAATATAAAGAAATAATAAACAATAATATAAACTATCTGACAGTAACGGTACAGAACCATTATAGTGCAATTGAATTGCATCCGACATGATAGTTCTTAGTTCGATTCTGATTGAAAATAATGTTTTTTCTGACATTTTCATTCTCTTATTCTGGTAAAAGAGAGTTGGATATCAATATCTAACTGATAATGTTTAAAAACTGGCCAAGAGCGAGTCGGACTTGCCGGACTGTATGTAGCTGCAAAAAAACACATATTAGCACCGCTACCATTATATCCTTAATAATTTTATTTTTCAAAATCATACTAAATAATTTTGTCCAAAATTTTGACTATAAATACAGACTCATAGTCTACGAGAAAAATGACTGTGACATACGGACGGACTGACAGATATGACGAAATTATATGCTACTGAACCCTAAAAATTACTTAAATATAGAGTAGTTTTGCTAGTAAATCTGCTCTCTTTACAAAGAAAAGTCATTTTTTAAATATTATTTTATATCTTTAGTGTGTGTGAGAAGCCTAACCCACTATACAAATTCTTGTTATCATTGATGCGAGCGCAATAAGGAAATAAAGCTGGTCAATTTGTGATGAGATTGATTTTACAAAATAGTGAGAAAGTGTGAGATTAACTCTGAACTTTTAAAGTAAAATCACATACAATTAACTAATAATTAAATTCGTGTTTTTGAATGATTTAAAGCCAAAAAATTAAATGTATCCTCCAAGAAAAAAGTCCATATGATTATCTAAAATATATATATTTTTTATTATTTATACGATTTTAACTTATTATTTTTGATGAATAACGAATTTAAATTTAGAGAGTAAAACGGCACACAGCTACCTTATGCAGTGATGATGACAGAACCTATACCTAAACATTCAAATGAGGTCCTGTCACACATTTACCGCTTTGACACACATGACATATTTGCACACACACAGGAACAGCGGCCTTAATCGAAATGGATTATCAAACAATTTGAATTTTCAATCCGAATCAATAGTTCCTAAAATTAACTCTTTAAAGAAAACAAAAAAAACTGAATAATTCAATAATTAACAGTTAATAATAATAATTAAGAGTTATTTAATATAAGCGGAAATGGTTAAGCTAACAACTGTACCCTGCTATCCTGTAAATAGCAGGGTAGAAGAACCTTAAAAATATATTTCCGTGATAAGACAAAGCGTCTACAAATAAATTAAAAGAAGATATACAAAATCACCGGCTTCACAAAATTTTCACCAATTTTTTAAAGTTTGTCCGTAAGCCCAACGGTACAGCGTTGTTTGTAAACGCGACAGTAGAAACTTCAATTTCATCATTCAAGACAAACATCGGCGATAGGATCCGTCATTTAACACACGTAATATCCCGGCAATTAGGCGGCACGGAATGGAATGTTTTAGACTAGGTTCTCTCTGCTTACCCTGCCATATGAGGGTTTAGCGTGAAGCTTGCCTAAATACAAAAGATAAAAAAATGCCAAAAATCTTAATGTAAGTCTTTAGCGATTTTTAAATCGTTAAATGTATTTTTTTTGTGTTTCCACGAATAATAAAAAACGTTTAACATAAAGGACATACCATACGTTACGAGTTCACGTTTAAAGGTTGGTTTATATGGACGTAGTATATTTTAATAGAATATTTTTAAACCAATTTTTGATTTGTTTATTTTTTCCCTGCAGCGGGGTAGGTAGAGTGTTAGGACACTGTGGTTCTTTCTAGTGGTAGCGTCTAATTGAATTGAAATTTCGACTTTCCAAGTTCAATAGTATCGTCTGTGCATTGTCTGTCAACCAATCAGCAACGGTAGAGTTTCATACAATTTATAGGTTTTAATAAAAGCATGGCCAGTCGTGGCGCAGGGTGTGACTGTAAACGTGACTGTTTGTGAATTCGATGTCCACTCGAGGAGATGAAACATTTATGTAAAATTTATATTTTCATTTCTTTACTCTAGTGTCGAGGCAAGTTGAGTTCCGCCACTCAACACGCTATGCCTCCAGAATTTGGTACAAAGTGAGGAACGGAGTGTCTTAACACTAGGTTCCGGGCGTGAAGCTGAATAATGAATGAATAAAAGCGTGACTAAAACCTGCAGCCATATAAGACAACCATTAGTTCATCTCCGTCCGTCACTCAAATTGGTTTCGCCCTAAAATTTTCAAGCATAAAATTAAGGAGCATTCGTTATTTATGATGCCTTCTGTTAGACGTTGCGGTTTTGTTTATTTTAGTGTTCCTAGAATTACTTTTTTATTAACTTCACGCATCTCCCTTAAGTTGAGGAGTAGATAATATTTACATATATCTGTGTCCATACAAAAATAGCAATAAATTTTATTAGTGTGGACGGAATTCGGTTTCAACGGAATGTCTTACTTAGGTCTCTCTGCCTAACCTGATGTGTGTGAGATAGCTATATCATTAGTTTATTGATAAATAAATTTATTGAAAAATAAATAAATATACTTAACGCCGCGTATCTACGCGGCGTTAAGTACCGCCACTCAACACGCAATATTCCGAAAATTGAGCGGGGTGTGGACCTTCTTTACACTAGGTTCCCTCTCCCGCTGAATATCGCACCTTGATTAACGGAGATCGAAGGGATACAGCGTGAAGAAGTGCAATTAATATGTATAATTTTAGTACTTTTTTATTGAGCATTTACTTAAAACATTTCACGGACATCATGAATAATTATGAACCGGATGTTACTCGATAGCGCCGGCATTGTATTGTCACGGTATCGCGTGTATACGGGAGTACAATGTCACGGCAAAAATGATAGGAAAACAACGAACTATACAAGAACGGAATGATACCTGCCTTAAGCGCTAATTTGTCACATTTACAAAGAAAAGAAGTTCATAGGTATTAAAAAGTATTTTATATGTATATAGGTATTATCTTTATTAAACGGTTTTATTTAGCTCACCCTGTTTGTTTGTTTGGGTCAAATTTAGTAATTGAAATTTAACCCTCTTACCGTTAACCGATTGATCTGAAATTTGGTATACGCCTTTGATTCTGGTGACAATACAATTATCCATATTCGATATTATTGTGAATCCAAGATGGCCGCCGCTACAAGATGGCGGACAACTTAGTTTTTTTCAATCCCATCAATATGGATATCAAATGAAAGGGCTTGTCAAGTAGAATTCAGTGCACTATACAAAAAAAAAGTAAAAAAAAATTTTTAAGTTAAACGGTTTTATATTGCAGATAAATAAAATCGTGGGGCACGTCCGTAGATTATCTTAAAGTTATCATTTCATTATTCAATGAATATGATACAGTTAATCCCAAGGTCATCCAAAATTAGTTTAAAGTGGACATGCCCCGCGATTTTATTTATCTGCAATATAAAACCGTTTCACTTAAAAATTTTTTAGTAGAGTCTATACGGTAGGTCTTGCCTTATTAACAGGGTGAGAAAATGAAAGATATTAATTTTCCCGTGTGCAGCTATAGCAGGGTAAAGTAGAGAAAATGATAAAACACTCCGTTCCACCTTTTGGGCGCAATTTAAGACGCAACACAGTGTCTGACTAGACCCCACTCCGGGTAATGAAATATTTTCCCTTCATCGCTCGGGTAACGAAGCAAAGCGCGGCGTTTAGCTCCGCTGCTCAACACACTGTGAAATTGGCGTAGTGTGGGTAGTGGAAGTGTATTAACACTAGGTTCTCAGGTTCTCTCTGTATACCCTGCTGCTGCTATAAAACTCTACTGTCACTGAGTAAATATCAGACAACATATAATGAAAAATAGCGGCGTAGAACACTAAATTTTAGCATGGTTCTTGGTGACTTGGAGGAAAGCGCTAAGAAAAGATTTCTCAAAAATCCTACGGGAAGGGAATTTCCATATTGGATTTTCAATTTTACGCCTTAAAGTTGACTCCAACAAAATTGCTAACGACGATTAATAGGTACCATATATTAAAGGAAATTACAGCAAATTAAAAGAACACCACAAACCTTTTATAATGTAGGCTTAACTAACTTTGTTCGAAATGTCAAAAATCTAAATATAGACCATTTTAGTTGCACGTAATCGCATCCGGACACGAAATAAGCTAATTAACATTCTAACTGAAAATAAATTCTGAAACTTTAAACATTACAAAGTTTCAGTTCAAAAGCAACTATGGAGTTTATAATTACTTCGATTAAGGTTAACTTAGTAATTATAATATTAGAAATTATAGTTATTTAGTTAGTTGTTATTACTAAAATAATGGCCTAAATATATGGATAGAGGTCTTTTAGGAGTTTATATTCTAGTGTGTGTTATAGAGTAATTAAAAAATCCGACTATTAAAACTATAAAGAAATAAACTTTGGAAAATTTAATAGATAGAGAGTAGTAGTAGAGTAGTAGTAGTACAGTAGTAGTAGAGTACTAGAGTAGTAGTAGATTTATTTATTTAAGTAAACATATATTTTTTGTAGTTTGTTTTATGTAATTCATGTCAACACGTTATGTGATATATTTACATAATGTAATATTCATATAATTTGTTCCTTTTGTATGTTTTGGTAGAAGGTTAGGGTGCGTCAGTGACTCAGTAATGTACCAACATTAGCGTGATAGAGCTTCAATTTTGATATTTTTTCGTATACTAGCTTTTTTACGTGTCTTTGCCCGTGTGGTCAAATTAAGATATCGAAACGATTAAAATGTTAACCGAGGCCGTCGTGACGCAGGGTACGCTTCGTTCTGGTACCAATTGCCTCGAAAATTCGGCGCATGTTGGAGAACAGAGTGTCTATAACACTATATTTATCTCTGCTATGTGCGGAATATAACGTGAAGATAAAGAAAAATACATGTAATATAACTTACAGCCTTCTTCGATAAATGGCTTATCTAATACTTTGGTTTTTACTTGGATAGCACGATCAAACAAAAAACTGTTCAGCCTAGAAATTTATTGAAAATCTACTGTTAAAATATTCCGTTCCCGTTGAGACACTCCATTGGCTACTTTTCGCCGAATTCCGGAGGCATTTCTTGTTATATGCCGGAACACAACGCCGCACTATGACTCATTACTAGAGCGAGGAAATGAAAATATTTTAAAAAATCATTCCTCCGAATGGGAACCGAGCTCACAATAGTCGCGTTTACCCCTGCGCCACGAAGGCCTCATTTATTAAAATTAATTAGTTATTTTTGTCCAACTTATAAAAAAGTAAGCTTCACAAAAGAAACACAAAAAATACTGAACACGCTAACATGAACATGTACATATGTATTGTGGATCTATATACTTGCCTACTTATAATAAAATCGTAACGGATTGGTGTCTGTACATGGGAAATATTTAAGAAAATATGTTATTAGGAACCTGTATTAAATGTAATAGGATCCAAAATTATGATTTTAATTTTTTTTGTCTGTTTGTCTATTTGTTTGTGCGGTTGTTCACGCTAATCTCAAAAACGGTTTAACCGATTATTCACTATTAGAATCACAAGCTTCACTTAACGTTTGATGTTTGTTTTATTTGAATCGGTTCAAAAATAAAAAAAAATATGGCTATATAAAGGATTACATACGAAAATATTGGTACAAAATAAGTTTTTTATTTAATTAACTTTAGCTTTACTGTTAATAGATCACAAAAATAATTGAGATGAAAAATTAATTAATTGTGTAGTACAGGCGGGGCCACGTGGAGGCTCTAGTTTAAAATAAATCTTTATGCTTAAGCTTTACAAACTTAAGTCACGAAACGTATTGGGAAGCTTTACAGATAGCATATAGTACTGTAGCGTCCCATTTGGCATTAAAACTAACACTCTTGAGCGCTAATTAGTAGCTTCTATATAACTGAAGGTAGTCTATAGACTAAGAAATCTATTAGAATGAATCTTTCATTGCTATCAAGTAGAAATTAATGCCAAATATTTAGGTCTATGGTCCCTTCAAGCTTCTAAGTTCAAAGAACGCAATCAAAAGATACGAGCATTGATATATAAATTTTACTGCACTGTGTATGAAATTCGCCGCATAATGAAAACTTTTAGGGAAAAAGAAAAGGAAATTTGAAAAGTGAAAATTTATAGGTATTTTATAGAAAAACATCATCACATTTTTAGTTCATTTCATAGAAAATGACTGCATGGGCATTAGTTGGCAAACCTAAGTTTGTCAACTTTTATAAGTTCTACAGTACAGTAACTCTACAGTACCTCCTTTTGACCTACCATCCTGAAATTGGTAAGCAAGCCTCTATGGGCGAGTCCGAGGACGTCTCTATAGTAATTATAATTCCATAAACTCATAAACTTGACTATTGTGGCCATGAGTCCTGATTGTAAATATGAAGGTATTGGGTTCGATTCCCGTTCAGGATTATTTTAAATTTTTGGTAACAAAATGCCCTACTCAATCCTCAATATCTCGAAAATTGTGCGGAGCGTGGAGAACGGTCTTAACAATGTAAGTTCAAATACATTTCGACTAGCACTTCCTAAGTGCAGGTGCCGGTGAGAAATATACTTACTGATTACTGACATTCCATAGATTACAGTGTTTCTTGTAAAGAGAATTATGACTTTTGTATTTTTATATATACATGTAAATATATTGGATAGATATAGTAGATTTTTCTTTTCTTTTCTTTTCCTGTGTATAGCAGAAGGGAAATTTAGTGTTGAGACACTCCGTTCCACCAGACCAGATCGAGAAAATAAACTCAGTTTCCCTATTGGGATTGAATCCATAACAACCGTCGCATTTTCAGCCAAACGCTGCCCAAAAAATCCCATTTATGGTGCATTTTGTGCATCTATGACTTAATTGCATTTTTTAAAATATTATAAGAGACGCCATCAAAGTTGTTTATTATATGTATTGTTCACTATTAAGCCAAATGAGCGATATCGAAAAGTTATTTAAATCGGTTCAAAAATAATTATTTAAAAATACATATTTATTATTAAAATAAAATCTCTTTTAATATTACTTTTTTCATATACCGAGCGTTTCGTATTCATTGCGACCACTATCATTTAATACCGTTACCATAATTTTTATAAACGTTTAAAATTCCATAAAATATAAGGTTAAATGTATAAAAGCTGTCCTGGCGCAGCAGCTTGTCTTTTGATTGTAAATGCGATGGTTGTGAGTTCGATTCTCAGTCGGTGAAATAAATTATTTCCTCAGTATGGTAACAAGACAAAGAGCTCCGACACTTAACACGCAATGTCATGCAAAGGAGGTGTGTGGGTGACGGAGTGTTTTAACACTATGTTCCCTCTAGCTATTAGGTTTGTGCAGTACACAGCGAAATTGTTTATTTATTTTATTAAAATGTATTAATGAAAGTCTATACGAGTTCAAGATCCTTTGTCAGTGAAACCTTACTTTAAAAGTGTAAATTTATTCAAATTTCAAAAAAGAATCGCACGTTTTACACACGAGAACGAGATAGAAACTTATATTACATTGGTTGGAGTAAAAGAGATGCATATATTTTGACAGTTCCAACTAAGAACCCGTTTAACAATAGACCTGCGCACGCGCAAGGTAAAAAGAAAAGTTATTTAATAGCAATGCTGTGGCTAAAAACCTATCTAGATTTTTTATGTTTAAGACAACATAATTATTATCTGACTTTGAGACTTTAATTTACATGTCTAAATGGTAAGAGAAGTGTACATATAAATTGCTTAGTTATAGATCTTTGTTGGTATAGAGCCTAGAGGTAATGTAAACTATATTTTTTTATATATGAAGTAGCAATTATTAAAAAAGTAGATGATTCTCGGTTTTAAGTTTGATCTAGTTATAATAAAATATTACATTATATTCAAAATTCTTCTTTTATGTCAATTCTTTTTTGTTTTGAAGTACTTAAAATAGAGAGAAGAGAAGAGATTGATAAAACGAGAAGTTAAAAATATTTTACTTTCATAAGGCAATCTCAACAGATTAAAGACTTTTTAAATGTTTACATAATGTCTCGTATTTTTCATAGTGATCATTAATTCCGTTTTCTAGCTAAGCAAAATTCGATACCGCTTTCTATTAATACTATGCTCTTTTGGAAGATGAACAATAGCCAGCGAAGAATTGCGTCACTCAGTTCTCTCCGCCTTTACAGGGGTAATAAAAAAAATATTCCAAGACTATGCAAAACTACATATATTTATTTATACTAGTTTACGCTAGGATAGAAAAATATTTCTCAGTAAAAAAGTTAATCTGATCATAATAAGTAGGCTCCAGTGGGAATATCCTGTCTGCATAATACTTTTTTTTGTAGACCGGATACTCACTATCCGTCACCGCGTCCGTTGCGCTTGCGCATATCAAATGTAGCGAATGCTTGAATAATGGAAGGTTCTATAATAAAATTTTATATACTGTATTTTTAGTTTCGCCTTCCATCCCGTATAGTAGAGTAGGGGCGTAGTGATAATATACTCTGTTTCTCATTTTTTAGAGACATTGCGCGTTGAGTGGCGGTGATTAACGCCGCGTTTTATAATACCGAAGAAATGATAATAATTATAATTCTAATCGTTCATATAGGTAAAATTTTAAATAGTACTAAACCAGCACGCCCTTATGGATCTAGTAAATTGTACCTAATTCAATTTTATCGTCACGAAACTAAAGATTATCAAGCTGTGATATTTTGTTATGGTGTCACAAAGTAATAGATAACAGTGCAAGAAATTGTGAGAAAAAATGTTTGGTCACAGTTTTTTTTTTAATTGTCACGTTTTTTTCTAAAATAAAATTGAGATTCTTACAATGATTTTCTTTTATTTTTGCTCTTATATTTCTCGCATATATGTGTAGTTCTTCTGGTATTACATGGGGTCGTGGGTAGCACAGTAATCGATAAACATATGTACCTACATTTTACTTATTTTTTTTCTTCAATTAATGAATCTCCTATATAGCTGCGCACGCAAAGCTGATGTAAAGTTTACTTCATTCACATAAAATGTACTTCTTAAATAACAGTCAAACATACGCTAGCTATTAATGAGGTTGTCGTGGGGCAGGGGTTCGATTCCCACTTGGCGGAATGAAATATTTAATACTTTCATTTCCTCTTTCTTGTAACGAGGTAAAACGCGGTGCTGAGTTCCTCAACAAGCGACGCCCCAAAATGGGGAACCGAAACGTCTCAATGGAGAAAGGAGTCTTCTTATCTTGCTATGTGTAGAATACAGTGTAAAGCTATAAAAAACCAAGAGAATGAAAAGAGGATGAAATACTGTGGAAATGCTATATCTTCGATGGACTCCTCCATCTGTTCTTTCTGAATACATCGCTGGGGATACAACATACAGTTAAAAAAAACAATCGAAACTACTTCCGATCTCTTCTATTAGTCAATCCAAAAAAAATTATTAACAAAGGAAGCCGATCAATGAATCAATTAATATTCTTTCATTGTATTGATATTACTGCGAAAATTATTTTCTTAGAACTGCCACCAATAGTTTTCTTATAAACTTTCCTTCTGTCAGAATGGAATCCAAAATCAACCATTGTATCGATATGTATCGATATGTAATCAAACACTTTACAACTGTGCTATAGAGGCTACGATCGTAACGGCTTTGGGTTCCATTCCTATTTGCGAACACGATTATATTTAAATTACTTTACACTCTACACAATGTCTCGATAATTAAACGGTAAGCGAGTAACGGAATGTCAATCCCAATACATTAGGTACTTTCGGCTTGGGGAAAAATGCTTTTATCAAATAATATCTTTAGCTCTAATAATACTATTATTATTTTTTGAAGCTTGACGACGTTACCCGTAAATAACATGGTAGGCAGAGAAAACCTGGAAACCCAGTATTAAGACTACGTTCCATATAAGACACTTCCGTTCCTCATTTTCCGCCAAATTCTGCTCACATCGCGTCTTTATTTTCCTTGTTACCAGAGAGAAGAAAGGAAAATATGATATTATCAATACAATTGTTTAAATTCACATTTGGCCACTAAATTTACTTTTCGAGACAATAATTTACAAAGTTAACAATCAGAAATTCTTTCGAGTTCAGGTATTCAAATAAAAGAACAATTAATGCCCGAATTTTTAAGCTTGATATGCATAAAGAAAAAAATAAGCTTGCGCTTGTACCTGTCTGGATGTAACGGGAACCTTTTTATTTGTAACAAGCTTTGAATAAAAGCTCAAAAAAGTTTTGTAAAGAAATCTCTTCTTTTTTTTTCAGATTCACGCCGTATCCTGTATAAGTATTGCAGTGTAGGCTGAGGGAACCTAGTGTTAGGATATTTCGTTCCTCAATTTTACAGGAATTGCGTGTTGAGTGGCGAAACTCAACGCCGTAGTTTTGCCTTGGTAGCACAAAGCAAAGAAATGAAAATGAGTGAAAATAGAACCCACAATCCACAACGCTCGTGCACCCGCGCCAGGACGGCTTCAATATATTAATTAATGTTAAAAAAAAATACTTTCAAAACAAACTAAGCTAAAACCCAGTATTTAATTAAAAATTAACAGCGAGTACCTTATTATATACGTTGTATGAGATACGGCCAAATTGATTTAGTTCCCTTCGGATTGGCAAATAAGTTGATATACTGTTTTATTTTTTATGGACGTCGTTATACACTTTTTAATTTATATGTTTAAACAAGCCATTTATTCTGACTTTTGGCAGTTTTTTATTAAAGTTAAAGTATTAATTAAATTAAAAAAAAAAACTTTTAACTTTTGTCTGGAAACGCGATGATTGTAGGTTCGATTTTCATTCATGGGAAGGAATGAATCTATACTAATATAATAAAGCAGAAGAGTTTGTTTGTCTGTCTGTATTATTATAACATCTTCAATAAATAACCTATCGAATAAAATTGTCAAATAAACAATATACGGAGTTGCTTGGTATTTCTGATCACGCTGTATCCCGCGTGTAGCAGTGTAGGCAGAGAAAATCTAATGTTAAGCCGTTCCCCAATTTCCATACAAGTATGTGTTATCCTGAATGCAAAGATTTCCTCTAAATACATTAAGTGGAGAAAGTTAATATAACTGGTTGAAGAATTACGTGATGTTATTTAATTCTTAAATAAATAAGATTAAGTATAAGCATTATCCACTAATAATTTAATGTATTTGTAGAGTCGATTTTACATATTTTATAATTGATTTTTATGATTATATAATTACATATCAACACTATATACACAAGGTAGTACAGAAGTCAAAGAACATATAATTAAATATAAGGAATTTTCATATTTTATTTGTTTTGGACATTATGTTAATAACACATATGTTAAGGTAATATTAGTTATGTAAATTGAATATTTTATGTGTTAAATAAAAGGTTATATAAGGTCGTGTTTCATTAACTAATTAATAACTAACTACTAATTTGAGTTGGTTTCGTTCATCAAAAATTGTACAGAAGATAAACAGAGTGTCGAAACACTAGTTTCCCTTTGCCTATCATGCTTTCTACCTAAGTATATTAAAAAAGTAAAGTACCAGTCAATTCAATAAAACCGTTTTTTATAGCAATTTTGTTGAACAACATTCTTTAAAATGTTGTATAAACGTTTTTATTCATAACACGTAATGCCTCCAGAATTCGGCGGAGAGTGGCCAACGAACGTTCTCTTGAAGAGAACGGAGTGCTTGATACTAAGTTCCCAAGTTCCTTGTGCCTACCCTGCCCATACAGTATATGGGGTGAAGCAAAAAAAAAATAAGGCTTTCAAGATTGGATTGAAATCTCATTGCAACCAAATATATAATACATTCTTAAAACCATATTAATTTTTTCTACATAAATATTAGTAAAATGTATAGTATTTTAACAACTAAGCTATAGAAAGAGATAGGCGACATAACTTTAAAACCGGTATAGCCAACTTCACACTGTTAACACAACCGAAGGTCAATCTGGCTGTGTTCGTGCAGATACAACGCGGCCGCAATCGCGGAGAGACGCGTCTACACGCTTGCTTGCATAAAGTAAAGAACTTGCCACTTTTGTGTTTGTTTTGTGTTTGTGTGAAAGTGTTTATATTGTGTTCATTTGACGGTAAGCTTATATTGTTTATATAATATTATTATTATTATAGTACATTTGATTATTATATAGAAGGGAAGACTTTTGTGCATATAAAATCAACGTTAATATATTTTTTTATTGAAAAAAAAAAGAATAAAACCGTTTCGTTTCATTTTAAAATAGATGCGACAAGTTTTTTCTCAATCCTATCTCGTTACAGCCAGTCTCCTGGGCTTAAAAGTAGTCTTTTTTCACCTTGGCACTTTATTATGGCTTGCAAGAGTTTATAGTGCATTCAAAAATATTAAAATATATATGTTTTATTTTTTCATAATAACTAAATAAATTAAAATTATATTTTTAATTATTTTTTTTGTTATTTGATGATAATTAATATTAGTTTCAAACAAAATCGTGTGAAAGTCTCTATAGTTAAAAGTGCAAACATGTCTATAGCTTACTTCAAGGTTTTGTGTACTTTTATTATACTCTTTACATTAAATTGGTTAAAGGAACTGATTGATATACATGATTTAATTTCCTTTTTTCCTTATATATTAATATTTATGTATGTGCAAATTGAATTTATAATAAACGATAAGTAGAAGTTAACATAGTATATCATTGTATTTGTTATTTAACCAAATAATGAACCTATTTGGTCAATTTTACTAAATCATTGACTAAATAACATTTTGTTGCCTATTTTCGTTAATTATTTATTAATTCTTTAAATTTAATGATTTTTTTTCATTTTTTTTTAGCTTTTAGCTTCCGCCCAAATTTAAAGGCATTGAATGTTGAGTGGCGCCAGGGTGAGCTTATCACCAGGGTGAGATTTTTAAATGGGAAATCGTACCCACATCTGTCGTGTTTAGTCAGGCAGCACACTACTACGCCACGATGGCCTCAACATATTTAAACTTTTTATCACTATGCATATAAAGTTATGTAGACTGCTGAGTACAATATAAAAACAGCTTTATATAAAACTAGCGACCCTCTTGCGGCTTCGCCCGCGTTTACTACTGGATTATTCATATAATGTATGCTTGCAAAGCACTTAAGATAATGTGAAAATTAATTAACCCCTAATGCAACCCGCATTTTTGTAGCTTCAATAAGGATTTTTCAATTGTTTTACACAGCAAGGTACCGTAATTTTAAACCTGTGCTACTAATCTTTTCAAGTACTTATTAAAATATATTTAAATGACTATTTTTAGATAGTTTAATGACTATTTTTAAACGGAAGAAATTATAAACAAAAACCTACCTACTAATAACTACTACAAAAAATATGAAACCAATTATATCGCGCTGAAATAATACATTCAACTCCAATTATCCAATACGTGCAAACGCATCTAAATCTTCGTTGCTATAAAGGCAGGCGGGTTTTTTTTTTCGAGCTTGTGGTTAATGCTGAAGAGGGTATTCTGTCCCTGATGAAAAGCAAGCACTACGTGGCTGCCTGTGAGGAAAATTAAATAGAATGCATCGGCCGGGAATCGAACCCGGACCGCCCGCGTGGCAGGCGAGCATTCTACCACTGAACCACCGATGCGTGTAAGGCAGGCGGGCGCGGCGGACGCATGGCGAGTGGCGAGCCGTTTCGCAGCAAGGACTTTTTGATATTGTAACAACTTCTAAGGTACTTATTAAAATGAAAAGCAGTAAAAGACAGTTTTGATCTACATTAACGGCCAACGTAACTAATATACTTATTTATATGCTGAGAGTAAGGGATAAGTGAAACTTGAAGCGAAGTGAAACTTAACATACAGCTGATGTGTCAACGGCGGGATGTGTCAATAATTAAATGCGTTTTTCTGTAAAACTATTCACAATTTCGAAATAGTGTTTGAAGTAAATTTTATCTTCGTCTAACGTAGAAAATTAATAAAGTATTTTAAAGGATAAGGATTAATACCATTATGGAAAAATATCCCTCACAATAAAAAATATATTGAAATTACAATTTTTAGACAGAAATATGATCACTACACGTTATTCTTAAAAGATACGAATATGCCATCGCAGACTTTTTTGTAGATCTTATTATGAGGAACAATACTCCAGTACATTATTTTCATATAGTACTTACCATTAAAGCAGCGCATGCGCGAAAGTGTCTCAACGGGTTGGACTTTATACATATTTATCGTATTTATGTTAATTTACATAAGAATGTACAAATAATAAACTATATATAAACCTTCTACGAAAAATACTCGACCTAATGGTGAAACCGCATCAAAATCCGTTGGGTGGTTTAGAAGAAGAAGAGTTAGAAACAACAGACAGACACGAAAAGCGACTTTGTTTTATAAGATATAGGAAGTACAGTTAAATCTAGTTTCTCCTACGATCACACTATCAATGTCAAATGTTGCATACATGTCTAAAGAAGCTTGGATCAAATTTAATTTGCTTATTTCTTTGTTTTTTTTTTCTCTCTCTAAATAGTCTCTATATTCTGTGGGATATACAAACATACTATATTGATATGTCTCACCGTTTTCTAATCTTAAAGACGTTTAGGTGCACTCGTGTCACAGTAACGCCGTTTCCGACTGTAGACTCGATGCTAGTGGATTCGATTCCAACTCGTGAAGCTGAAAACAAAGAACACAAAAACTAAAGCTTTGAATTATTAAATCAAATTATTAGTAATGTTTGAAATACGGCGATTAAAAACAGCATATTTTGAATTTAAATGGATTTGTATACTTAACCCTAGAATTCAGCTTGATATAATTATGCCACGAACGAGTTTTTAATTTTTAGGTTATACGTATTTCCAAATCTTAATTAACATTAATTATGTTAATTCCTACTTAGCACAGTAATTTCGGAATAAAAAAATAATAAAGAACGGCAAAAATCTTTACAATTTAAAAGATAAAAAATATATATTAAAAATTTAAAACCAAAAATAAGTAGGGGTGCCAATTTACTTTATCATGATATTTTTGTATTATCTAGAAAAGGTTGTACTGGAACCACCGTTCAGCTTCTTCACTGTATATAACTCTAACACTTTTTAACTAGTGGTGGCCCGCAACTATGAGTACGTGGTATTAAAGACGAAAATGAAAAATACCGTGCTTCCTGTTGAAGGAACTTCGAAAAACAGTCGTACTTTAATTGAGCTTCCTACACTACGTATCTACTTTTATTATTATTTTTTATTTAACATGCCAAGCTTCTACTTTCAAAATCATGTAGTTAAGTTTTGCGTTTTCTGTCCGTCACTCAGTAAAAGAGGGATTTTAATCTATTAACTCCTTCTTTTTAGCCATTATTAACAACACATTGGCAAAAAAATGTTATCTTCTAAAAATAAATATCTTAAATGATATTAGTTTGATTTTATAAATTGCGTGTTAAATGGCGGAACTTAACGCCGCGTTTTGCCTTATAACCGGAACGAAAAATTAAAAAAAAATATTCCTGACTGAGAATCGAACTCACTGCTGTCGCGACAGTCGAGTTATTAATACAATTCAGCAATCACAAGCCGTCCGTATAAGTCACACGATCGTCAACTATCTAAGCAATGCGAATTGATCGCGTTAATTAACTTTAATCGTTTCATTTATAAATAGTATGTTATTATGTGTCGATGAACTGTGTTACTTCCCTTCGTAGTCTATTTGATTTAATTTTTTTCTTAATTTTTATGGGTTTTATATTAAAACGTGATGGGTGTAGGTTCGATTTCTAATAGGGGGACGGAATTATTTTCGTTTTGGTTTGTTAATATAAAGTACGTTGAGTTTCATCATTCAATGTCTTAAAAATAGTTTTCTTATATGTAGGTTTACAATCTTTCTTTGCGGGATACAATGTGAACCTAAAAAAATATATTATTTGCTCTACATTGACCTTATATTGGACTTTGGGGAATTGAAATAACTTTTGCTTTTGCTTTTGAGTTTCTCCATCGTCGCTTGGTCTCGAATTTGGACGGAAAGAGAAGAATGGAGTATCTTGACACCATCTTCTTTATGACAACCCGGCTATACGGTGAAAAACGTGGAACTGTAGTGGAGTAAAAAAACTGTATTTTTTTATTTAATTTCAATAGTTACTACCTACAGTGATCATGATATTCTGCTGTCAATCATTATTGTGGCTTTGGAGGGAAAAGAGGATATTAGAATTGAATAGATTAGTCATAAATATGTATGTTACATTATATATTATAGTTAAATATCTTATTTAGTTTTGAATTGGTTGGAAACCTAGTGTTAAGACAATTCCGTTCCTCACTTTTCGCGGAATTCTGGACGCATTGTGTGTTGAGTGGCGGAGCTCAACGCCGCTCGTGTCTCCTAAAGCGAGGAAAATAAAATGAAACCCACATAGCATACACAAACTTGAAAAATCGCGTGAAAAATCTAGAACGGGTATTTCATTTCTAGAATACGCTCTGAATACATACAATTATATGTGGGAAAAAGCGTAAAGATGCGTTTAAATTATGGAAATGAACCTAATTTTAAATAAACAGTATTACCGTATTATTTCTACTGCGCAATAAGTTATATTTTAGCATATATGTTTTTATCAATTATGCATATATTGATCTAGTTTTAGGTGATTTTAATTTGAGGTCAATAACGAATTTCATTGTTTGTTTGATGTAGTGAATACTTAAGTTATAAAGCCTTGACATTTTTATTTCCTCGCTCTGGTAAAAGATAAAGTGCGGCGTTGAATTCTACCACTTAACACGAAATGTCTCAAAAATGAAGGTTAGCAACGACTAAACTTCTATATGCACGGCGTTGAGTTCCAACACTCAACACTGAATGTCTCAAAAATTAAAGATTTGGAACGGAATGTCTTAACACTAACTCCCGTCTGCTTACCCTGCTTTATGCGGGACACAGCGTGAAACAAACAAAAATTACTATATAAAAAATATGTAATGGATATAGGTTTAGAAAATTATTATGCCTGTAGTGTACTAGAAGGTCTACGATGGTCTAATCGGCCAAGTTTGCGAAACAATGTGATATAACACAAAGGTCTCGTAAGAACATTTGTTACATTAATCTCAATATCTTTGATATTCTACATTCATACCTTATATTATGTAAGGAAGTAATGGATTTGGATTTGAAGGAGCTTCTCTTTCTTATTTTCTTCTTTTTTCTTGCTGTGGTTGCTATTCTCACTCAGAGAAATGTTTTTTTTTTATTTCCTCCGCTACTCAATAACCAATGTCTCAAATATTGGGCGTGCGTGGGGAACACAGATATTTTAATTATTTTTTATAATTAGTCAAACAGAAAAACAGCTTATTAAAAAGTGTTTTAAATGTAATATTTTCGACATTGATAATTAATTATAAATCAATCGTTCCTTAACCTTTGTTTGTGACGTATTACTCTGCTCTCCATTTCTCGTCTAATCCTTTCTCTTCTAATCAGGCCAGACAAATAGAAAAACATGAGTTTTCCTTACTTTATAACTGAGGAAAAACTAGAAATTCCAATATAAGAAGTGGAACTGGACATTGATATCTCAGAACTTACTGCACTTTACACCGTTATCGAATGCTGTATATTTTTTCGATAAGTTTGATACTAGTGGTGGTGTAAATATGTAGTATCAGAAGAATTTTTAAGTAGATATTTGTAATTTTTTTAAGCCCTCGTGGATGTTAATGTTGGATTTTCAGTGGGAAGAATAAATTATGTTCATTTAATCGTTATAGTAAGAAGATAAGCGCAGTGCTAAGAACCACCACTCAGCACGACGAAGATAAAGCGCGGTGTTAAGTACCACCACTTAGCACGTGTTTCGGTGGAAAGTGGAGAATGAAGTGTTTTAACATATGTATCATTTGCCTACTCTGCATATGCGGGAAAAAGCGTGAACCTGTTTTTATATATTTATTTGTTTATAGCATAACAGTTCATAAACGGAGACATTCCTCTTTGATTTCTTTGAGTCATCATTTTACGCAAATCTCTTAATGTTTTCTTAGAATGAAATAGAATTTAAAATATTTACTTTTTAGCCTTTTAAAGTTATATTACAGGTGTGATTACGACCAGTTTAGGAGAACTTGGGGTCTTATTCATACTTTTAGCCATCGATATCTCAGAAAGTTAAGTAAATGGAAGTTCTTATGCATATTCAATATCTAAAGATAATCTACAATGACATTTACCGGTGAAATCACACATTCGCCAATTTAGTCCAAGGTTTGGTGTTATCTTTGTAACATTTGATATTATCGTAAAATGTCTATTAAAATACTTTTTTTAGAATTTTAAAAAAAAAAATACGTAGATTTTAGGAAATTTCCTTAAATAGACAGAGAAGAACAAGTCGGGGCGTTTGTACGGTTTCCAAGAGAAACGAGTTCAAATCTCGCTTCTAATGTTCAATTTTTTTCTAAAAAGCAATTTTTTCCCAGGTCGAATAACACAAAAAATATTTAGATTTCTTTAAAGTGTCATTTGATATAGATGTTTGACAAATTTGTAGGTCACTCAATTACGCTTATTTGTACCGATTTCCATATAAATATGTGTCTTCTTCGGTAAATATCGAATCCCCGACCTTCAGAATAAGTTAGAAAGACTAATAATTAAACAAACAGGTCGTTATGGCGAAATAAATTTCCTAATGTCATCTTTAAATTAATTAGTATGGCAAAATTCTTAATTAATTTCCCTTTTGTAGTTTATTTTGAATTTATAATTGTTTAAATATATTTCGTGAATTTTACTACTAAAAAGCTTAAGAAAAATATAAATTGTAAAACTTTACAAAGTTAATACCACTCTTTTATAAGCTTGAGTAAGAACTTTTCTTAGAAAGGTATCAATTGGTATTCCGCAACATTTCTGTATGAGAAGTGTGTTTTATTTTCTTTAAAAGAACACAAATGTGCTAAGGAATTTTAGTATACCTAATATTATATTAAAAATGAGTGACTCATTTTGACCTTTTCAATATTAACATCTTAATGGGTGACGAAATTTGTATGGAAAATAGTGTAACAAAAATTATAACAAATTTTATTCGTGTATATATTATTTATGTACTTCCCCTCATAAACTCTGAATCTGGTTTAATAATAATTGACATATGGAACGTTTAATTACATAAAAAATAATTAATTACTTCGAGTGGGATATTGGGTACCAAAATCTCTAAATGTACAGAAATTTAAGATCCAAGTGATTTAACACACAGTTTTCTCCGTTAACTCCACAAAGAAACGAAACAAATTAAATATTATTTTTTCGTCATCTTCGGGTTGTATCCCGCGTGTAACAAGGAAGGCAAAGGGAACCTAGTGTTAAAAGACCCCGTTACTCATTTTCCGTAATATACTTTAAAATTTTCGAGGCATTGCACGTTACTAGAGCGAAAATAAATAAATTAATTCTTATTCCCGCCAGTGGGAATCGAACCCACAACTGTCGCATGTTATGCCGCTGCACAAGAACTGCCTCAATAACATTTAAGTGTTGCAACAGAAAGATCAACATCCTACAAAAAATACCCACAGAGCGAAAATCAATAAAAAAATCCACGAAATACAGGATTTTATATCGAATTTCTTAGAAGAATGATCAATTAAAACCATACCGTTGACTAATTCTTACGCAAATTCACGACCTTTACTATGTATATATCTACTAGTAAGTGCATGACGTCAAATTGACAGGAAATAGAGGTCTAAGATGTACCTAAAGCACGATTTATATTAAAAATTATATTAATTTTAATGATTCATGATTGAAAAATTGATTCATAAAAAAGGAGCTTCACGCTGTATCCCGCATTATAACGCTCCGTGATGTGTAGAACATCGCCTAATTTTCGAGACGTTGTGTTTGACTAACGGAACATAACGCCGCGCATTGTCTTGTTACCATAGCTGAGAAATTAACATAAAAAAAACATTTTAAAAATATACATACATATATGTGTCGCTCACTGTAAAATTAAGAAGTTAGATTATCTGTGCCTGTTTCATTATATGATTATCGTTTTAACGTTATTTGCATTTTATAATATTTTTTAAACTAATATTGTATTTTTTATTTGTTTCAGATTGCTCGCAAAATTCTTTTCAACAACAATATAACGGTATGTATTCTTATTATTTAGAAATATATTAAAAAATATGTTTTGCGTTTATTAGCTTAATTTTTATATATCGATAGATATAAAAAAATCTTAAAATCTAATTTTGATGGTCTTCTAGCCTTTGAATCTTGGAAGGAAGACTTGATCTAAAAGAAAAATATATTTTAAGTGTTTTTGATTTATTATTATGAGCAGACAGAGTAGGCATAGAGAACATAGTGTTAAGACTCTCCTTTCCTCCATATTATCGAAATATTTCGTATTGAGTGGTGGAACTCAACATTGTATATTATTTAAATATCAGAACAGGAAAATGAAAATAATTCATTCCTCCGAGGGAGGCACATTGTGCCGTTCTGCCACGAGGGCTTCATGTCATACCCCTTAATGACTTAGTTAGCGGGTTCAATTTCCATAATGATTGTGTTAATAACGCCGTGTCACACGTAAAGTTAATATTCAATGTAATTTCACACGAAATGAGTAATGGAGCTTTTTCAACTTAAAACAAACTTCATTTAAGTTTTTCTGTTTTACTTGAAATTTTGCCATCAATGCTCATTACTTAGCTGTCAAAAGTAAATGAGGCGAAGTGGCCTAACTATTACTTTAGATTATTTTCAATTATCTACATTTTTTAGTAGGAAACTTAAGCAAATTTAAAGTAGCGAGACTCAAATCGCGAGTAGCGGGAATTTTTCAATAGCTTTGACCACTACCACTATTCTAACCAAGTTACGGTGAAGAAAGTTCTTCTCCGCTAAAATTGTACATTAAATCCAAATGAGCCTTTCTATCTAAGAGATTAAATTTATTTATATAAACTAAAGATTGTAGACAATAAAATTCAGAATTCTAAAATTTGATTACTTTATAATTCATTTATTTATATTTTTAATTAAAAATTCTCAATTCTCAGCTTCAAACTGTTACCTGCATAACAGGGCAGATAGAGAAACAGATTCCTTTCTCCATTTTCTTCAAAACTTGAGGCTTGAATGGTAGAACTTAACACCGCGCTTTATTTATTTTTTTATTTTCTTTAAATATACCTTATCTTACTCTCGAAATCATTTACACAAAATATCCTCAAAAAATTAAATGATTAACTTAGACCACTCTGCAATAACACTGGTGTGTGGTATAGCAACGAGCTCGAGAGTAACCCCGACATGATTTATGTCTGTCACATCCATCATCGTGTTACGTGTTGTTTTATACGACGACGAGTTGTCTAGGGCTGTCAATGTTTTAAAGAATCTCTATTTATTATTTTAAGGGAATATTTAGGAGTACATCACTATTTGTCTCAATTGTTATTATATTGTGTTTTCATTCTATTATTTTTTACTAAGTAAAAAAAGTTGATAGGGACTATATATATAGGGATATGTGGATAGATGAAGGAGGAGGAGGAGGAATATATATACATAGAGGAATTTTTGATCCAGTTTAGATGTACATATGTGCATAAGTAGGTACATGATTAAATTGCTTTAAGGTCGCGATTACAAATCTCTCTCAGGAGACTGATTGTATTTTAAGTATAATTGTTGGCGTAGGTGCCTTCTTTGTGTTGTATTTTATGTATGAAAAGCCGTCTAATACTCATGATGTTAAATATTTGTATATTTTTTAATTTCAAGCTGTATGCATATGGTGAGGATAAGCATTGAAAACTTCATGTTAAACCACTCTATTCCCCATGCAGAGACGTCGAGATATTGTGTGTTGGCTCTAAGTGGGAATCGAATCCACTGTGCCGCCACGATCGCTCCAATATGTATAAATATTTACGAATACTAAATGGCAGTATACTTGCGCATATAGCAGGGAAGGCAGAGATAACCTAGTGTTAAGACACTCCGTCCTCCACTCTATCCCGTACTTAAATATCTAAAAAATTATAGAGCAACGACAACCCTATAGAACATAAAGTAAAAATTATAACATAGATTTTTCTTAGTACATGTATGTATGTAGGTACATCCCAACTCATTTCCTGTTTTCTAGCTTTAATAAAAGACCACATTTCATTTTAAATAACTATCATGGGATATTGAAATTGAAAATTATTTTTCTATTAAAACATAACAATAAATAGTTGACTGAAAGAACACTAAATTATTTCTACATTTTTGAAATTTTAAATTGACTTTGCTTTAAAAACCATCGTAGGGCAGCGCTTCTTTTCTGATGCTGGACAAAACTGCTGCCTTTTTGCTGCCTCCAGAATACGGTGACAAGTGGGAAACGGAATGTCTTAACATTAGGTTCCCAAGTTCCCTCTGCCTCCTCGACTATGTTGGAATATTACGTGTGTTTACACATAATGAAACTTGACGCCGCACCAGGATGGTAAAATGAAAATTATTTATTGCCCCGAGTGGGAATCGAACGCACGTTCGAGGGAACCCATTATTTTCACTGTCTTTACGAATATAACAACATTAAATATATCTGTGTAATATTTGGAAAGCATATGGTTGATAGTAAATCAGTTTATTATCATTTAACGATAATTTTTAATGTATGAGATAGTACAGATATTTTAATTTTGATTGAATTTTAAAGTATGTTGGTACATGTAAAGTCGGCGAAACAAACAATCAAAGGAATACCTAATGTTAATTAATATAGATTTCGGTTAATTCCTTTTTCACGATCTTTATCCTTATAAGAATTGAACTTGCGATCGTCTTAATACTAAAATAACACATCTATGTCCTAGAGGTATCAATTAGCAATAATTTAATAATTTTAAGAGACAATTAGCAACCGTGATCGAACATTGGTTTTTATGCAATATTTATTCGACGATGACCTCAGAGTTCAAATTAAATACGGAAATGCCATACAGCATTTGAAATAATATGTAGTTATTTTAGCTTCGTTATTATGTTTATGTAGTTAGGCAGACGAAACCTGGGAACCTAGTGTTTTACTAATGAAATGTCACGTTTCTCATGCATATAGTAGGCTAGGCAGAGATAACTTAGAGCTAAGATACTCTGATCTCCACATTAAAGTCAGTCAGTCGGAGTAGGTATTGCATATCAAAGTTCAACGTGTTAATTTTATTTTTTAAACACGATGGTCATGGATTCCACGATGGGTCTTGTCTTACTCGAAAAAGTGAATTATTTTTTATAAAAGTAACAATATACCTTGAATGGGGATCGAGCCCATAACCATCGCCTTTATAGACAAACTTCCTATTGCACCACGCTGGTCCAATTTATTAAACAATAATTTAAATAATTTATTTCTTAACTATCACTTCAATATTATAAAATCACAATCAACTCGCTGATACCTTATCGCAACACTATGTTCTAGGAAATTGTGTCAATAGATAACCTAATAAATAAATATCGATAAATTTAGTAATCTCGATAAATTTTGTCGTGAAAGTCCTAATTTCTAGCACTTGACCCTAATATGAAGAGATATAGCTGTATTTCATGTAGAAATAATAATTTCGACATTTTTTAAGGAGAAAATAATTTTAAAAAGTCACCGGACAATCCTTTAGGTACAAAGCAATACACAAAACTAATAGTACTAAAACTAACGTTTTATCAATTTCTTGATAGAAGATATACTTAATAGTTAAAAAAAATATTAATAAAACGAATGTAGTGAACTAACTCTATATGTTTACTAGTGAAGGCCCAGGTTCCATCAGTCATCTTCATATTCCATCATCAGACCAGTTTGATGGTACCATAATATTGTATTTTTATCTAATCTACATATTATAATTGCTAAGTTTCATGATGATACAATACTTAGAAGTGCGTGTAAGCAAGGCCGTAGTGGCGCAAGAGCGCAAAGGTGTAGCTGTAACGCGATGGTTTTGGGTTCGATCCCCTCTCGAGGGAATTAATTATTATTTATTCATATTTTCATTTCTTCGCTCTGGAACCAACGCAAAAGCGCGGCGTTGAGTTTCGCCACTTAACACGTTAGACTCGAAAAATGCGGCGGAAAGTGGAAACGGTGTGTCTTAACAGAATGTTCTCTCTCCCTATCCTAATGGTACAACTTATAATGCCTATCATAACGCACAGATACAAGCGTGCCACTGTATATACGATAGGGTGTGGGTTGAAAGAAAATATTTAAAATATATTTTACATCTTGAAAGGAGCATAACATTAGGTTTGCTCATCATTTAAATTGTAATTTTGAACTCAACTTTATTTACTATCATTATGCTGGTTACAATAAGCAATTTACTTATTGTAAAAAATAGAAATATAATGCAGAACCCTCATAAATTCCAAACTTATTCGTTTTTTACTCCTTTTTTTAAGCTCATCAAATATTCCTGACCTGTTTCCATTTAGTTCAACACAAAAACAACAATACAACTGTAGGTGTACACTGTACAAGGTTACTCGGAGATTGATGTATCGAAATATGATTGATTTGACTGGAGTGATCTCATTTGGCTTCATATTAACCTCTATGCTGCAGCAATTTTGATTGAACGCAAAAATATTTATAACTATGGCCGTCATGGCGCAGTGGAACGTCATTTGAGTGTGAACGCGGTTGTGGCGGGTTCCACAGCGTTGTGCTCTGCCACTCAACTTGCAATGTTTCCAAGTCTGAACCTGTTTGGCCATGGGAATGTCTTCATACTAGGTTCCTTATGTCTTTCCTGCTAAATGCGGAATACAGAGTGAAATTTCAAGTTCTATCCCGCAAAAGAAAAAAGTATTTATATCATCATATATTTTAGCTATCGCGCCACTGTGGAACAGCGACTGTGGGTTCGATATGCACTTGAGAATATAATTATAAAATATTTGTTTTCTTACTCCAGTGAGGTACCACGCGGCGTTTAGTTTCACCATTGAACTAGCTATGTCTCGAAACCAAACGATAAACAGAGAATGGAGTGTGTTGATCTTAATTATTTGGGTATAGTATGGTATCAGTTTTAATAAAGAAAAAAATATTTAGAAAAAAAACTTAGACAAATAAATGGATTATATTTCGAAGTTAAATAACCATTTATAATTTTAATAGATGTACGATTGAAGTATTGAAAATTAAAACAAAAAATGTCTGTTATATAGAAATCGTGATATTTAGTTTTTATATTTGTATGTAGGTATGTATTACATATATTATATTTTACATAGCTGTTGAAGAAATTTTCGTAGGTATTTTTTATCTCATCATTATATCTTTTTTGACCACCGTGGTGCGCCTGTAAGCGCGACGGTTGCAAGTTCGATTCCCACTGGACATATTATCGAGAACTTAACAGATTTTAAAACAAGCCGATCCCTAAAAGGGATTTTTTTAAAAAGTTAACAACATTTTATGTCACAGTCAAATATTTATACTTCACATTCTAAAGCTTATTGTGTAATTAACACACCAATAAGAAACTTTTTCTTTATTTTTCGTTATTTACTCAGTGGAATTCCTTGAACTTTGTGTTATATTTACCGCTGTAGTTCAGTAGAGAAAGTATAACTTAAAGAAAAGTAAGTTGTAAGTTCAAAATTTAGTTTTTTATTTAACCGCTCTCCGCAGTGGTAGCTTTACCTTAGTACATTCGACGGTTAAGTGCTTGTAAAAGTCAATTTGTATAAATAATGTTTTAACCGACTTCAAAAAAGGAGAAGGTTATGTATTCAATAACTATATATTTTTTGTTAGTTTTTATTGTCGATTTCTTCATAATTTATGAACCAATTTTATAAATTATTATTTTTTTATTTATATTATAATTTTTTATAATAAAGACAAATAAAAAAAATTATGACTCTCCGTTTTCTACTTTCGCGTTTATTTTAAAACACAACTATCGCTCATACAATATTTCTAACTCTGCCTCTATTTTAAAGACAGTTTTTTGAGAACTTGAGCGAAAAAATAATAGATGACGTTGAAGTCTTAGCTATGAAAGAAATTAGAAATCGTGCATTTGAAAGTGCTAGAACATACTACATATGTTTTAAACAAAGGCAGAACACAAAGAAGACAACTATCTTTTCTCTTAAAACTACTTTCTTTTTCTCTCCTTTGTAATATTTTACAGAGTATATGAAAATGAAATGAAAAGACCATCATGGTGCAGCGGAACAGCGTCTGACTTAAAACACGACGGTGATGGGTTCGATATTCTTTTGGTGAATTAATTATTTTTATTTCCCCACTCTGGTAACAAGATAAAACATTGTCAGATCGATCTTTTTATTATTCGAACCAAATAACATACTATTGTCTTGGAGAAACGAAAGTAATTCCTGACATCGCCAGAAAACGCGGCGTTGAGTTCCGAATACAACCATCCGTTAAAAGTTAAGAACATCCTGTTATTAGGCACTCATAAACGTAATATGCGTAACTAAACCACGAATACGATGAAATAATAGTTTTGCTACGATTAACTAAATAGCGTCCAAATTGAATTTTCAATACCATACAATTGTACCATCAAGCGTTATACATTAATGTGTTGAGTTCAAAAACACATGAATGACCATATCCGATTTTATAGAAGGAAGTGATTCGCTTAGGTTATATATTTTTTTCTGTTTCTATATAAAATCTAGCTTTATATCTTTTTTTAAACAGATTTTTTTAGCTCCACGTTGTATCCCCGCACATAACAGAATAGTTAGAGGGAAACTGGGAACCTAATGTAAAATTCCATTTTCATTAAGACAGAAAATAAAAATATTAAAAATTCCATGCCCATGCCCGGGGGCCATTATGGTTTATAGTCAGACGCTGTGGTCTGGGCCGCTGCGACGCAAAGGCCTTTTTGTTTTCCCACTCTTTTTTGGGTTCTCTACAAAACCTGTAGTTCTCTGATCACTCTACAGAATAAGATGGATGAGATGAAATAAATATATTTTTTTATTAACCAAAATTTATACTATAAAAATATTTGACAAAAAATTGTATACTAGTCATCTTGGTAAGGTAATAAACATATTCCAACTTCCTTTATAATATTAGAAAGGATAACACACTATTGTTTCCGGTTTTCACTAAGAATGAAATTTGTTTTTGTATTATTTTTTTTATTTTAACATTTTAACTAAAATGACCTCCTAACCAAAATATATATTTTTTTAAAATGAAATATATTTATCAAATCTTCTATACCGTTTAAAGGAAACGAAACTACTTTTTTACGACTCCTCACATGCCAATCAATGTGCATTAAATAAAAATATTAATTACAGATAAAAAAATTAACACATCATAAAAAACTGCCATTTTCTACCAAATTCTCTCACGTTTATTTTTTTTTTTTGGTTATATTCTTCATCGTTGCAATAAGTTTTAATCGTTAACATATTTATAGGATTACTTCTAATTATTTATCTGTGAGAAAATCTTTTAGAGTAATATTTAAAATCTATAGGTCTTTCAGTATTTAAAGAATTTTATAATTATTTGTTTTTATATTGTCAACCAAAAAATCCAAATGTATGAATGATTGTGGATTGAATTCATCTGTCGTTATTCAAAAGAGAAAAACGAAGAAAAGAGAATCTTACCACTATTTTAATTGCGGCGTACTCTGGCAAATGTCATCCCTTGTGTCTATGTCACTCCTTAATCCCGATGTTATAGTTTAGAATTCAATTTCTTTTATGTTCTTTTCACATTGTTCTAATTAAAAAATATTTAAAATATTTTTTCCTTTTGGGTACAGACAGGTATGAAACCCACAACCTTTGACCTGACACAATCCAAAAACTAAAAAATAGCTCAAAACGAATTAAATGTTTTTTACAAATAATCTGCTAATTCATTCAAAAAGAAACCCATTGTTGAAAATATAATAAAATAAAAATTAACACAAAAAAAGTAATAAATAAGTAATTAATCTTCAAGGCCCTCGATATAAAATTGTTCTTTTCATTATTATAATTTGACTAAAATGATACAAAAAAATCTCACTACCGTAAGCGGTTTGGATAAAAAGCTGAGCAAAAAATGATGAAAATGATGTTTTGATGAACAAATTATTTACTAGTAAGAAGAATCGTGAGTTACTTATCACGTATAGAGGCATCCGATTTCCTGAACTGCTAAACTGTTGAGTTAATCATAATTACAATAAAAAAAATGTATGAAGGTACGTATGAAGTCATAGTTTTATTTGTATGTGTGTTAATGGCATTGCTAAAGGTTATAGGTTCAAAATATTTTAATTGTGACTAGATTACAAAATATTACAAAAAAACCGACTGAGAAAAATAAAAATCATCACTAACAATTTAAGAGCAAGCAAGCATGATATCGGGAGCTTTGGCGCACCCTGGGAGAGGCCTATGTCCAGCAGTGGACCCGAAAAGGCTGATTTGATTGAAGCATGATATTAATTAAGTATTTATTTAACTTGACTAAAAATATCTTGTTTAAATGGATATTAAAGCAGGAAAAAGAGACTTATTTTAACTTCACGCTGTATCCCGGATACAGCAGGGTAAGCTTCGTCGTGTTACCAAAATCTCGATTTGAAAATAATTCATTTTACCGATTGAGAATTGAACCTGCAACCGCCGCGCTTACAGGCTGGCGTTAAAAATAATAAATAAATTACACACAACTCAACACTTTAAATGATGCGTGACGATCCTAACCTTAACGAGACGGTTAAATCAAACGCATGACCAATTATTATGAAGATAGGAAGTACTTAACGGCTAGAACACTATGATGTCATGTTAATTCCCACAATAGTAATCAACAGAGAAGACTCGGCATTCTACGGATTCACCGTGTGCGCTATTCTTATACCTGCATATCTACCCCAAAGCTACGTTATGTTTTAAAAAGTTGAGGGATATTTTAAATATACACACTGTTTTTTCATCTGATGCTAAGACCACCACAACTATCATCCAAGTTTTGAGCCCTTGAGTGTTACCAGAGGGGGGAAATTAAAATATTTCAATAAACTCTTCGTCTTGACTCTAGGTTCAGTCCAATCTATATTAACTAAATCCTGGAGCAAATATGAAAAGAAAAATATCCATTGAGTAGTTTTTAACCATTAGCTTACGACAACCTTACCCAGACCATCAGTTCACCTGGTTTGTCCACAAAGTGTCCTCCAATATTTAATTAGACAGAGAGAGAGAGAGAGAGATATAATGCTATCATAGACAATAACCACCGTGAAAAATCTATAAAAATATCATTATTTCTAGATTAAGCAAAGCATTATAATTGATTTCTAAAATCGAGTCAAGAACAACATTAGTACATTGCAAAAACTAAAAGTTTATAAAATTATTTAATTACATAAAAGATCCAAGGCTAAACCCCGAAAGGTTAACGTAACCAATTAAACCAATTACCAAATTGTAAATCGTTCTGGTCTCAATGGATCGAAGCGAAATATTTCTATATTATTGTTATTAAAAATTAAAAATATATAGAACAAGCTTTTACCTGTGGTTTCGTCTAAATAAGTAAATCTGTGGAAGTTGTGAACACATAGCATAAGCGTCCGAGGTATCTTCTGCTTAGTAATTTTGAAGACTTTCTTCCAGTTTTACCCATAAGTTTTCTGCTTAGGTTCTGGACCAGCACCATCGCGTGCTTCGAATCCCTTTGTACATGGTAAATTACGATTACATAAGCGTTCATATTATAAAGCTGAACAATTTGTTTGGTTGCACACATGAGTCTCAGGAACTATTGATTTTAACCGAAAAAATATTTTAGTGTTGGATAACCCATTTATTAAAAAAGGCAGCTCTTTTCTCCCTTTTATCTTTTTTCTCTCTTTTCTTTCTTTTTCTTTTCTTTCAAACTCTTTCAGTTGTTGGCCAATAGTTCTCTAGCAATCTGCAACCTGCTCCCACTGTCATTAATCCATTATACCGATATAATATGTGATTAAAATAAGATTTTTATCAATGAACAATATCTATATTTTAATTTCATCATGAATTTCTAAGCCATTGTTTATAACTAGTATGGAATGTCAGTAGGTTGACAGTGAACGACAACGTGATGGTAGAGACCTTGGTATCATTAAATCGAGATTTGCTTTTATTTTAGTGCCAATAGGTCACTTGTGTTAAATGGGATTGATTATATAAACTTTTAATTTCTTTTGAGAGTTTCGTGGGGCAGTGCCACAAGAGTTGACTACTAAATTGACGGTTGTCGGTTCGATTCCCACTCGAGAGCATAAAATGTTTAATTTTTTTCATTTTCTTGTACGTGGGGAACGGATTTAACTCTTGGTTCCCTCAGCCTTCCCTTTTATATGCAGGATACAGTGTGAAGTTAAAAAAAACTTTTCGATTTTACGTAGAAGGTACAAAAACTGTAAGTGTTAAAAATAAGAAAAAAATATAATAACAATATTAACAAAACTCCAAATAACGGTACCACCTAACTAAAATTTAAAATAACGGTACCACCTAACTAAGATGCTTATAACAGTGTCATAATAATTTATATCACATACTAAATACTAGAGTAAATGAGCTGTCATCTAAACTATTATACGCCGTAACTTGACCCTAATCATTTGTTTTAATTACATAATAAGAATATTTTATTATGGCATTTAAAATTTAACTTATTAACGGGATAAAATAAATGTGCAATGTGGTTTAATTTTTAACCGACTTCATAGAGAAGGAGGTTCATTATACTTACACTAGCCTTGACATCAAAATGGAATAACTAGGTAAGAGTTATGACACACATGACACATTCTAAGTGCCCGAAGTAACTTTGATAACAGGTACAAATGGCTATATTGGAACGATTAACGTGACGAATAGCCTATGCCTTTTTTGATAAATGGACTATACAATTTTTTTTTTTCAATTGGAACCAGCCGTTCCTGCGGTTAGCGTCTTTAACCAAACAAACTGTTCAGCTTTATAATATTAAGACAGTAAATATTTATTATTAGAATTATTCAATGCGACTAGTTATATTTCTCTTTCTTGAGTAGGTATCGAATCCACAACAATAATGTAGACTATAATTATAAACGTATACTACTGAGCTACAATAGCGTCTACATAATGAACCTTTTAACTATAAATGAAATGTACTAACAAGTTTTTTACGGTAAAAGTTAAATAAAGTTAACGGTTAACTAGATTGGTTCTATTTAACTATGGTTTTAACTAACCACTGTAGGTAACTAAGTGTAAAACAAGTAACTTAACTCGGTCAATGTAGCCACGTGGTTATGTAGGGCACGCTCACTTTCTATAAAGTCGGTAACTTTATATCTAAGCGTCGTGTAAAAAATGTATTATATTTATATGTATTTATACGTATTTATATGTTGATGTGTAAATATTTTATTAATAAATGTTTATTTATTTATGCCGTAAACGCGACAGTTGTGGGTTCGATTTCCACTACAATCATAACAATACAATCATTTTAGGAATATCTGAGATTAATATTAGAGAGCTTTTTTCGAACTATATTCGCCCGGCAATTTCCGCTAGCTTCGCTTGTTGTTTTGTAGGGATATAATAATTATTTTTGTTTTGAATATGCTCAATTACAATGATACTTCCTCATACAAAATAATTTCGATTTTGCATAAAAATATTACTTTTCATTTTAGATTTGTTTATAATTCAATTTTTAACCTGCACCCATCAATCAAAAACATATTATACTGCACTATAACGTAAAATCTTTCAAATTTCAAATTCAGAAACTGTCGTTGCATACTGGGACAGCGGCTGACTGCATCGTCCGTTCGAAGAATAATAATATTTTAAATATTTTATATCACCGCTCTAGTAGACGGCGGTGTTGAGTTCCGCCAACACTCAATGCCTTGAAAATTAGAAAATAATGGAGAACTGAGTGTCTTAGCACTAGGTGCCCTCTCCCAACTCTGCTTTACGAGATAAAGCGTAAAGCTAGAGTTTATTTAGAGATTTTAAAATACTAATTCTACAAACAAAGAAGAAGAAAAAAAACAAAAGGCGTTAAATATTAACACGCGTATAACATTAAGAACTTATTATATAAATTGATATTGATCAGAGCAAATTGCCGTCAGTCTGTCGTTTCGCAATAATGTCTAGATACATGTATATATGTATGTATGTATGTGTGTTCGATGTTGTAATGTTACGAGTACTATACTAAACTAGTTGTTTGTACGTGATTGCCTTATTTTTTTAGCTTACACTTAATTTTTGAGAGATTGCGTGTTGAATCGTGGAATTCAACTCCGCCCATTTTCTTATTACCAGAGCAATGAAATGCAAATATTTCAGGCCCCCTAGTGGGCTCGACCCAACCATCGGACTAGAGTTTACAGTCAGACGTAAGCGTGGCGCATACTGGGGTAAACGGTTCGATTTCTAGTTGTGGTAATGTTTTTTTTTAATTTCCTTGCTCTGGTATGCAGAATGGTATAGACATCCGCCACTCAACACGTAATGTCTCAAAAATTTAACGGAGAGTCATAATACTATGTTCCATCTCTCTATCCTGCTATATGCGGGAAAGAGTTAAGCTTAGAAAAATAGCAAATATTTCAAAATATTATTTATATATAGCTTGATTAAATTCTGCTAATTTTTTTTTATAAATTACTTTAATTCAAAACTAAGTGTGACAGTGTTGCGCCAGTCACTGCCGGGTCAGTATGACATTCGGAAAGGCTTGAATACCGTTCAACAGGCTAGTATTTTACTGTTGAAAGTTTTCACTTTTTTTATATATTTACCACTAACAACGGAGAGGGTTCAACCAAATTCCTCGCCAGCTCTCTATGTATAATAAATAAAACTCATTAAAAGAACGAGGTATCTCACGTACAATAGCAGGAAAGGCAACAAGAACCTGCTGCTAGGGGAGGAAAGGGAACGTAGTGTTCACACCGTGATGTATGCTGGATACAATTGAAACCTAATGCAAAAATCCTTTTCCCACTTTCTATACTATTTCGGGCGGTTTGAAAGGCGGTACTTAACGCCGCTCTTTGACACACCTTGTTTTTTTGGTATAACCTTATATTCAAATAAATAACTCTAGACTAATATAAAATGACTAAATCGTAGAGGTTATTAATAATAGTAACGTACATAAAATACCTGTATTTATTATTATACGTTTATTATTGTCTGATACATTACATCACTTCAGAGGCGAGTCAATCAACTTCGCTTTATATTATAGTTAATTTGCTTACAATGCTCACTCGATAATCTATTAATAATTCATAATTTTGAATAATCTTTTATAAAACGACTTTTAAACGGATTTTAGATATGTTTAATCAAATAGTGGCGCAGCGGAGTAATATGGCTGACATCTGATGGTTATAATATAGACTCCCAATAAGGGAATTATTATATAAAAAAAAAAATCTGGTGTATCCTTGAGGATACAGAAAGCAGTGATTTCATGACTTTTCGTATCTTTAGAGAACTCGTATATTAAATAAAGGAAAATGGAGGGAGATTTTTATAGTTTCACGCTGTATCCCGCATATAGCAGGTTCAGCATTCAAAACCTGGTGTTATGAATTTTTGAGACAATACGCGTTATATAGCAATTTGTGTGCCAAAGAAAGGGGAATAAAAATTACATATAACCACCTTGCTTACAGCCAGACTCTATTTTATAACTCCCTAAAATTTAGTTTTTTTTATTTTTCCCAACTTAAACCTACTAACACCTCGTTTAGCTATCAACTACATCCTCCATTAGTCCATAACGGTATTTCAAACAGTTGAGCATAAATAACCGTTTCTTATCAGAGCTTCCACTATCATTTGTGACAGAAACGAAATACTCTTAGCTAGTTTTCCAACAGACATAATATTTCATCACTTATCACAAAGAATGGAGTGATTGATCTCTATGCAACATCCGCATTTGTAAAGAGCTTTTATTTATCTGTAGTAATATTATAAAGCTAAAGAGTTTATTTGGTTGAACGTGCTAATCTTAGGAGCTATTCGAATTGATTTTTTCTGTTTGATAGGTCTCTCTTACTCTATTTTGAATGAAACTCTAACAGGATTTTGCGTAGGAATTTTTGGAAACCCAATGTTTTGGCATTCGGCAGCATCCATATCACCACTTCAGTCTACATGTGACCAAGGGCTATTGCAAAATGTTCGAAACATTTTCTAAAAATATAACTAAATATACGCGATTAATTCGGCTAAAAAGTTTCAATTAAAATATGTAAAAATGTCGAAATTCTAAAATATTCCATTTATCGATCAAGTCAAAGTATGGCGTTAAGTTCCGTCAATCAACACGCAATGTCTCAACTTCGGACAGAAAGCGGAGAATATCTTGACACTAGGTCTTTTCTGCTTACGCTGTTATATGCGGGATACAGCGTGAAGCTTAAATAACACGTTAAATTAGGTACTGCTATTAAAACAAACTAACAAAATCAACAAGTAATCTAAATTATTATATCACCTTCATAATAGATGAAGAGGGCAACGGTCGAATGACTCAGCTATATCACTATTCTTAAGTTATTCGTTATATTTTCCTTATTAAAAGAGCAAGAACTTGCGCATAAACATACGATTTTTAGGGTTCCGCAACTGAAAAGAAAAAAACACTTTATTGTCCGTCCGCCAGTCAAGGCCATTTTTCTCAAATTCTAGAAGAAGAAATGTAAATAAAATATTCAGATATATAGATCCTTAGAACACAGAAGAAATAAGCTTCTAAGTCAACCCTATCCAATTCCAATTGACTTACAATTCTGGAAATTAAAAAGAAATAAAAATGTTCAGTATAATTGAAGGGAAAAATCTGAAAAATAGAAATCTAAGAGTATATGCCAGAAAAATAAACCATTACAACCATTTAAGCGCACACGGCCGCAAATTTTCATTACTTTACTCTTGTAAGTTGTAAGTACTTTCTGTTGAACCACAATCAAGAAATATTCACAGAACCTTCAGTGGGCAAGTCCAACTCGCACTTGATCGGTTTTTTATTACAAAAAACTACATACATAGGTTTAAATTAAAATATTACTTTTAAAGCAATGAATATGCATCAGTTTTTTTTAATATAAAACAAAAATAATATAAGATGATGATCGAATAAGAAAGAAGATCAAGTTTAGTTTTATTCAAAAAGTATTCCAAAAAAATTGCATAAATATTAAAATTGATTTTTTAAATATAAACCTCCCCCAAATGGGGAACGAACCTAAACCACTGCATTTGAATCAGACGCTATTTTACTTGCATCATAATGCCATTACATAATAGTTTTGCATGTACGAGTAGAAGGCGTTGATTTAATGCGATTTTTGGTTTGACGCAATTGGTGCTGTTACAGTGCAAATTAAATAATAATCAAATCTTTTAAAAGTCTAATTTAATCTAATAAGATTTATTTTAAACATTTGTTGACCGAATTCAATTTTCATAGAGCATCTTCATTCTTCTATTGTGTTAGACACAAAGAGAGTCTAGTCCAGCACACGTACACTATAAGGTAATATAACTGTGCATGCATCATCTGACCAAGCAAAGGTTAAATTTTATTATTGTTTTTTTATGCACTAGGTTCCCTAAACATTTATCTATATTATAAACGTACAAAATTGCTCTGCCTGCAGCCAGTCGTGGCTCAGGGACTGTCAACACGACAGGTTGTGTGTTCGAATCTGGCGGAAATTGAGGAATGGAGGAGTTTTAGTAAGAACGGAGTTCCTTAACACTAGGTTTCCAGGTTCTCGCTGCCTATTTTACTATATGCGGGACAAAGCGTGAAGCTAAAAAAAATCCCCTAAGAAATTCAAGTTTATGCCCTTTTAGTCACGCTACGCAACGCTCATGATGTTACTAAACTACAATAGAGCATATATTTCATATAATATTTATCTTTGAAAAACCTTTTTTAAGTTAACAAAAGAAATAAAATACACTAGAAAATGAAACCTAGGCAAGATGAAAAGTGTCCAATTTCACAGTTCACGCGCGTCATAGCATTTAGCCATACAATTACCATTGTCTCTTATAGAAAGGGCGGACGAGTGAAAGTGAATATTGTGTATTCTATACAATATATATAGTATATATATAAGTTAAGTTAGTTAAGTTAAGTTTATTTCAACATTATTTTTCAATATATTTTTAGAGATAGAGATGCGAGTATTAATTATTATATAAGGGGTACATATCTCATGCTTTATAAATGTTCTTATTGTTTTCAGATTTAATACTTTGGAGAACTCGACAACACGGGTATGTATTTTTCAACTCTAAATTGTTATTTTTTTTCAGTAGGATAGGCAGAGGAACAGCTTAAAGCTTTACTATATTAAATGGCAATCAAAATTTAAAAGCAATTAAATGGTATTAGATTTATAACTAGTACCTAACTCGTAAATTGTAATTTACAATTTTGTCTATACACATATTATGTATAACATACCTACTAATCAATATTTCTAAAACACGTTTAATAAATTTCATTTTGTGTCAAGGTGATTGACCACCTGTCAAAAAAAAATTAAAAATGCCAGTCCTAATACAAGTATGTATGTAATTTATTATTTGTACTGTTTAGAAAGGAAGTTTGGTTGCTAGCGTAAATGTTCACTTGTATTAACCGACTTCAAAGAAAATAAGTTTGAAATATGTGTATGTGCCATTGTTGGAATTGGATAATATTTGAGTATAATAATCTATTTCGGCTTCCCAGCACGTGTGCTAGATGTCGTAAGTGTATCTAAAATGATATCGAGGTGATCCTGTTTGGTTTAAATAAAGTATATTCCAACCCCAGGAACAGACTCCACATCACATCAGAAATCTTCGATCTTTCCGATTTTACTCTAAAACAATATGCACATAGAATAATATGCAAATGTCATTGGCATGGCATTTGGCAAGCAGCTTCAAGCTTTTTTCTGCATAGCAAGGTAGATCTAAAGCTCTGTTCTCTACTTTCCGCCCAATTTTCGACGCATTACGTGTGACAAAACTTAACGCCGCGCTTTGTGTTCTTACCAAATCGAATAAATAAGAAATAACTTATTCTCAACAGGAAATTGAACCTACGACTGTCACGCTTACAGCCAGACACAATGACGCCAAAACGGCCTGAACAAAATACGAGTATACGAACATCAACACCAAATTAATTTTATATACGGATAACCTCAGCTTAAATTTAGCAGCCCACCACACCTGCCGCTATTAAACAATATATTAAACCATTATGTAACCAATCTATGCACTGAATAAATGTATATATGTATGTACGTCTATATTGTTTTAGTTTTATAGCAAATTACGTACTACTATCGAATTGGTAATATAAGATCGTTGATTTTGAATAAAGCTGGAAGTAGTGATGCCAAAAAAAGCAAGGATATCGTTTTTTTTATATAGCAATTTCTCCCACATTTCAATTTCCACTCGGGAGAATGATTTTTTTTTTATAATTTCATTTCCTCGCTCTGGCAACGAGGCAAAGAGGCAACGAAAAGTGCGAAATGGAAATGTTTTAATGAGAACGGAGTGTCTTAACACTAGGTTGTCTGTCTACTCTGCTATATATACAGATACAGGGTGAAGCTAAACATTTTTTGTTCAGCAACATCAATAGATTTAGTTATAGATTTCGATAGATTAAAATCAAAGAGCAAAATATATTTTTTGCTATCTCTACCTAGAATGTAAAGTAATAAGCCGATAAAACTAATAACAGTAGACCGGCTTACGCAATCACCATATATAATTATGCCGACCGTACATTGAAGATCGCAAAACCAGTTACGATGTAATGGGATAGATGCTTTAACACTTGTTTTTGTACTCGACTTTCCTTAACTTTCAAGGCTTAGGCATTTTTTGCAGGCATATTTCTATAAAAAAGGATTGAAACGATTTTAATAAAATTTATTATGGAGATAAGTAGTTTTTAAATTGATTAAATCAATCTATTATTAAATTGATATGGACATAATCTTTTAACTTTAAAAACTTAATAAAAGTTTAAAAACATTCGAGATTTAGATTTGTAGGTGTGTTCTATCACTATTTTCTTTTTAACTAGAAGTATAGACTCCACTTCGTCGAACTTAAAATATTTTGTTATAATTTTGTTATAAGAATGCCACTTAAATTGAACGTGCCATTTCTCTGAAACGCGTACCTATTCATGTCAAAAGCTGCTTATTGGGTGTCAGCTTTTTGAAGTTGAAACTTTTTCTCGTAAATATGGATCGAGGTCAAATTGGCAAGGCTTCTCTTCTAATGTTCTTAGAGCCCTTTTAACCTACTTGTAAATAAGAAGTTGTAATATTTTGTTTATTTTTCAAGGTTATCGTGACGATAAGAATTCGGCGGAATGTCTACTAGGTTTTCTCTGCCTCCTCTGCCATCTGCGGGATACAGCATCACTCCAGTTTCTATTTATTTATATTATAAAACCAATATGTAGTTATTTCAGTCAGATAAAAGTGAATATGTAAGTAATTTAATGACACAGGGTTAATTAAATATTTCTTCAACAATCAGGATATAACGAGCTACAATGCTACAATTTGCCTTAGGTCTGAAGAATCTAGGTTAGATCTGATAGTACGATGACATAACACCGCGACCTGGAACAGTTCACTTAATATAATGACGAATTTACGAAACTTTGTCTCATTATAGTTATAATTATAATATTATATATGTAATAATTTTTATTTGAGAACAAAGTAAAAGATAAGAATTAGAGTTATAGCTTCGACTTCGTCCACTACTTTCTACGCTCGCTAATGGTATGTTTCGCTCGCTGTAACGTCAGTAAAATTCATAAGGAAAACTGTATATTATGTGTATTCTCGTATAACCAATAATTCAATTTTCCATTTTGTATGAATTTGCTTACAAATTTAAATGTATAATATTTTTTTTGTATGGAATAACTAGAAATTTTCAGTTTTTCTTTTTGCCTGAACTTTGTGTATTCGCGAAAGCTATAATACTAGCATTAAACGTGAACCTAAAAAAATCCACTACCCGAGTGAAAATCGAACCCGCTCTGCCGCGGTGCCACGATCCCTATTTTTCATTATAACACAAGAATAGCACTAGACGCATAGAAATGATAAAATATATGGGATTCAATACTAGTTCCGGTTATGATATATCACGCAATGTGGGAGACTAAAATGCTACATACATATTTATCTTATAATTTCAATAGATTACTATATCTATAGCAGAACTCGTATATTTTCTTGAAATAATATTACAATATTGAAATAGTGGGATTAAGTGTACACGCGATTATTGTGGGTTCGATTCCCACTTGAATCGAATGTTAATAAAATTTGGGGCGTTAAGTCGATATCACGCAATATGTCATAATTGGGTAGGAAATTGAGAAGAGGTTGTTTTATTACCTGGTTCTCTTAAACTATAAAAAAATACTAATATTATGACGTCATATGAAAGTGGGGACCGAAAGTATCTGAATGGGACAAGGTCGTAAATCCAGGTTGCCAGGTTCCCTCTGCCTACTCTGGTCTGTGCGGAATACTGCGTGAAGCTACTATGGCATTGACATCTTTGTTTGTCTTCTAATATTGCGCACAAAAAAACAATCTTTTACCGGATGCACCTATTCATATGATGATTTTTCGATCTAGATAAATAAATTAATAAATTAAATGTTGCACTTTGACGTATTAATCATTGTCAGGCAAAGGTCAAAAAAATTAAATATATTAAATTATACTTTTTAATTAAATTTAAATAGAGCCGTAGAGGCGCAGCGGCTCAAGTGACTGTAGACGCGATAGTTATGGGTTCGATTCCCACTCAGGGAAATTAATTATTTAATATTTTTATTTTCTCGCTCTGGTAACGATGCAAAGCCACTCACCATACAGTGCCTGAAGAATTCCACGGAAAGTTGGAAACAGAAGAATCTTAATGAGAACGGAGTGTCTTAACATTAGGTTCCCAGGTTCGATCTGCCTTCCTTGCAATGTGCGGAATACGCCGAGAAGCTAAAAAATATATATCGCCTGTTCTTATTAACATCAAAGCCCGTCAAAGCTTAAAATATATTTTTCATATACGGCCGTGGTTAATTATTAAAAACAATAGTTTAATATTAAGGCTTTGTAAATTTTCATTAACTATCGTCGTTTATAAAAAATATATATATTTCAAGCTTTTCTACTGCACCGAGCTTTTCCAGTGGAAGTTGGATCCATAACCATAACGTTTACATTTACACTGTACTATGAATTTGAACTCACGACCAATACACTCAGTCAAAGATACACCAACTAAGCCATAGTGATAAATAATGATCGTTACGCTTTCATCATTATCATCACGTCAGAATAAACAGCTTTCGTTGATATGATTATAGTAAATCTGGCACTAACATTCGGCGACAGTAAGGCGGATTAGTGTGCAAAACCAGTTTATTTTTTAACACATAATATATGTCTATAAAAAAAATCTTTCCAATTAATAAAAAGTACTTAAATAAAATATTAATTAAAAATATTTTTATTTTATTATTTCTAGATTTTTTTAATTGTTTTTAAAAATCAAGCCCTTTCATTTACTATATATAGATACTCGTATTAGATGGGTTGTAAAAAAATTTGTAATCCACTGTTTTGGTGCGACGATATGTCCTGCATATCGTTTGACATTAGATTTTTCAGCCAATTTTCAGACATTGTGTGGTGTGTTGAATGGCGTAATCTAACGCCGTATTTTATTCTTTCCTACGAAATATAATTTCTCTATAAATTATACTATCATATATATACACATATGTATGACGTACAACATTTTAGAGCTCCAAAGCAAAAATTAAGCCAAGCATAGATATATGATTCATGGCAGTGTTCTTTGAAAGTAGCGAGATTTACGATTGTGAATATATTATGTTATCTTTACTTCCATACTTATATTATAAAGCTGAAGAGTCTGTTTGGTTAGATGCGTTAATCTTAGGAACTACTGGTTCCAAAGAAATAATCATTTTTGTATTGGATAGACCATTTATTGAGGAATATTGTTCTCTGTTAGTTCTAACCTGTCTTCTGTAATTCTCTATTTACTGTACCTGCAGTCACTGTTGAACACTAAGAATGTGTCATACGCAACTCTTAGTTATTTCCATTTAATTATAGCGGTGAAGTTTTATTTAAATGCTTCGTTGAGTATAGATCTAGAGGTCATAATTTGCTGGTGTTTATTTCATCCATCTTCAGCTCCTTTTCCTCTAGGACCTCTTCATTTTCTGTAGGACTGATTCTACTGATATTTTATATTACTCAACGATTCAAAATGCTTGCAACCTCAAGTATTGTTTCAACAATGAATTAAAAGAATGCTGACAAACTGGATAGATATAATGCCTTTTAGGAATACAGGACAATCGAGAATTTTGTTGACAAGACAAGTTGCGAAATCGAACTAAAATTATAATTTTAATTCAGAATTTTGTCTTCACAACGAAAGGCTTGGAACTGGGCCAAAATGTTTCTGTAAGAATCGTTTATACACAATTTTTATTATTTAGTGACAAGTTAAAAGTTTTATCTTTTTTTGTATATTTTTAGTTTTACGGTAGACAGACAGTCTTAAGGTATTGCGTGTTGAGTAGCGGAACTCAACGACGTGCTTTGTCTTGTTACGGATTAAATGAAAAGAATTCATTCCTCTAAGTGGATAATGGTTGGAGTTTAAGTTGCTCTATGATGACGTCAAATTAACTTTAAAAAAAACACACAGAACAAACAGCTTACCATATAAAATTAATTTTTAACAAAAACAAAAACCGACTTCTAACAACGAACTAAAAAGTGAAAAATAATTATATAAAGATTTTATAATTTTGAAGTCGGTGCCAAGTAAAACAAACAGGCTTAGTAATTAGATATTGTAGTAAAGGTGTTGTAGCATTAGTTTGACACCGACTTCAAAATTATAAAATCTTTATATAATTATTTTTCACTTTTTAGTTCGTTGTTAGAAGTCGGTTTTTGTTTTTGTTAAAAATTAATTTATTTTACGATTTTTAGTGATGGGTAGATCTTAAAATGATGCTTCTTGAACGAGTGGTGATGGTGGTGGTAGTGGTTGTCAACGAGTGGTTGTGATTGTTCTATGTAAAACTTCATTTAATTAGCTATTATTTTTGTGCAAAGTTACATTTTGGTATATTGACAAGAACAAACATAAAAAGTATTCGGGTGAATTCGGAATCTCCCTTTTTTGAAGTTGGTTGAAAATGAGAACATCCTCTTTTTTGAGATTGGTTGAAAAGAAATGCAACGATCAGGAATCTCACTTCTGACATCAATTTAACAAGTTTTTGCTTGTAACTATTACAGTATAATTAATTTTTGACCAAAAAAAACAAACTTTCTCAATTTTCTCCAGATTCCATAATCGAAACCTAACCAAACTTTCACCAAATTATCCTTGAAGTGTATCCTTTCAAATAAAAAAAGAATCATCAAAATCGGTTGGCGCGAGATTGAGTTATTCGGCTATTAGTCGCGCACATGCATAATGCAAATTTAAGACTTATGTGATTTTCTCATGGATACCATTGTCAGACATGGACCAAAAAAAAATGGGACCATTCGGGAAGCTATACCTTTCAAATAAAAAAAAAATTATCAAAATCGGTCCACCCAGTTAAAAGTTATGAGGTAACAAACATAAAAAAAAAAAAAAATAAAAAAAAAATAAAAAAAAAAAAATACAGTCGAATTGATAACCTCCTTTTCTTACAGAAGTCGGTTAAAAAATGCATTACCTCCAAACTAAATTAATTCTGAAAAAGATAAAAATTTTCAATTTCATAGATTTAAATAACAATAGTAAATTGCGTTATAGTAAATAGATGACAGCGCGCGCTCTGTCAATAGTAAGAAGACAGCCAAGCGATTACAAACACTTTCATCATCAATTGACTTCAAAATGGATTGATCGAAATTCTATATTGTTTTTTAATTTTTAATTTAACGTAGTCCCTGTTGGAGAAATTATCATTATGTTTCAGGCGAGATAAAACGCGGCGTTCGGTTCCGTCATTTATCACACAATGTTTCGAAGTTAGCTGTAAATTGGGAAGCAGCTTAAAGAAGCACACAGAAACTCTTATAAATAATAATATTATTTTTAAAGTTAAATATTAAAAAATTCAAAGCACTGTATCCTTATATTAATGTGATAGATGCATAAATTACAACTTATACGAGGAAGTCAGTATCAAGAATGTAGATGACCTATGACTGGTTTAAATATTTTTTTTTGTGAATGTTAGAGGTTAAGACTTCAGTCTGTAGTAGATGTTTTAATATTATTTCTTTTTCTTTATTAGTTACTCTATTTGCATTATTTTTTTGCGGAACTTAACGCCGTGTTTTGCTTCTTTACCAGAGCGAGGAAGTAAAAAATATTTCACTCCCCCGAGTGGGGATCGAACCCACAAGTTGTCACGTTTACACGACGAACGTTTGAACGAGCTCTTTATATAAGTTTTCACTAAACTTAATAGTAATTTTAAGCATATATACCTAATATACATATATGTATGTATATGGGTAATAATTTATAGAGCAGAATTAAACACTATTGTAGTATTGCAAGATAACATCGATGTAGCGGTGTCCGTGTAAAAGAGTCATTGACCATAGATTCAGATCTTTTGAGTGACTGGTTGGTTGCTACGTACCTATTAGATTACTATAGGTGTTCACGTTTTATACTATATACACTATAGTATAAAATTACGTCGTCTTAATTTTGTAGAGTTTATTACTACAGTACACAGTACACATTCACTATATTCTATTGAAAATAAATGTAAAACATCTAAAAGTACATATATTTATGGATAATTTTAATGCAATATTTACATATTGTAAGTATTGATCAAAGAATATAAATTAAAATTATTATTTTATTATTCAAATTTGAAATACAAATAATTAGAAATATTTTTGTTGCAATGTCAAATTGACGGAAAGTGGCGAACGCAAGTGTCGTAATGGGAACAAAGTGTATTAACACCAGGTTTCCAGGTTCCCTTTGCTTACTTTTCCATGTGTGAAATACAACGTACAACGTATTAAAAAAAGAAAGGAAAAAAATATGTAAAAAGTCTAAAATTAATATACAAATATAAGTTTTCATAGTACCTATCGAGAACTAATCTTAGAAGCTATATTGGAACCGTTTATATTTCGATGTATCGATTTTTTATCATAACTCCATTCGATTGTTAGCATCGATACGATCTAAGCATTATATTTAAATGGATTTTTTGATATACAAAAAATATTAGTAATCGTTATAAATAGTTTCATCATTGTAGTATTGGGAAGTATAGTTCTGTATGTATATGTAATGTTTAAGACCATCTCATCCTAAGCTTAGAATTCAAGAAAAAATATTTAAGCAAATTTTGAAATTTAATTTCTTAAATAAAAACAATAACTATATTATGTATAATACAATTCCGTTACTGATTGTATAACAGACAATACATAAATGACAATACTATACTAAGAAAGTTGAATTTTGGATGTAGTTAATTAGGTTTGAGAGTGTAAAGTAGAAGTAAAAGACAATTTCTTAGCTCAGTTCAGCAGCCATAGAAAAATATGGGATTTTCTGTTCTTTTTTCGCTTATTCTTAAAGTCCAAGTAAACAACGGTTCGGGCGACGACTAGTTTCATTAATGTTTTATTTTTTATCCTTTTATTTATATCATAATAATACTTGTATATTAGATACAAGTATTAAAATCATAATGGTATCTGTAACTATGCAATTTCATAATATTCCTTTTGTTACAACTATATTACTCACACTGACTCGGCTTTAGGTTTCCATTTTGAATTTTAGGTGACTAATAATCTTGTAATTGTATCTAATAATAGTATTCATAATTTACAGAACAAAAGACAAATTTATTGTTGTAGATAATAAGGTATGTGGATTATATATGCTATAATCGTCGCGGTATTTTTTGTTTATTTTTAACTTCATGCTGTATTCGTCATATAGCAGGGTAGACAGTGAAACCTAAAAATAAGACATTCAATTCTCCACTTTCCCCTGAGGTTTTGAGACAGCTTAAAGTTAGATGCGTATAATATATAGCATGTAAGTTTCCACTTAACAAAATTTATTATTTTATTTCCTTGCTCTAGAGCAAGTTACGGTACGTGGGAAACAGAGTGTCTTAACACTAGATTCCCTCTGCATATTTAGCTATATGCGGGATTTAGCGTGAAAATAAATATATCTTAAAGACAAAATGTAAACGGTCTCCCAATCACCTAAGTTATCGAAAGGTCATTTATAATGATCGACTATTATCTTACGACGTGTCTCGCTGTCTAACACTGATGTAGGTACAAAGGTGTCAATTAGTGCTTGTTTCACAATTATTCTACGCCTAGGTATTATTATTATTTTTTTCTATAATAATAGCCTAGTTTTGCATACAATGTTAACAAAATACAGCTTTTAAAAGCTTGTGAGTGGATAGTACTTTAAGCAAAGAAAAATATAGTAGAAGTGGCCTCCGGATTTATTTTTATACTTAAAAATCTTTCCATTACCATGAATTTAATTTAGTCATCTAATTCAAATATACATTTAAAAAAAATAATTTGGAGGCTGAAAAGATAAATCTCTTTGCTTCTCTACTATATAAAAAATAAACAAAACTATTTTATATAATAGACTAATGTGATTTCACAGCCATATTTCTTCTATAAACGAAATGAATGAAGCCCATTAACTTCCAAACCCAAATACAGAAGCCAGTATGCACTTGTATAAAGACTAATCTATTAAGCTATTTAAGCCCACGCACTAATTAAAGTTAAATAGAACAATGAATTAACTATACGCCTGTATATCTAAACTAGTTTATATTTACGGTTTCGTCCGAGTGGTGAAATGGAAATAACTAAGACGATTCCAAGTGTCCGAAGTAACTTTCAGGTAGCGTGCTACCTTGGAATGATCTCTATTCCTCTTTTCAGCAGAACCTCCCAACGTGGTGGTAGCTTTCTGGTCATTCGCTTAAAATGTATCTTCAAAAGTCTATTTGAGTATTATTTATATTTTGTTTTATTTTTTATTTTTTGAAAAAACGTTAAAAAATACAGCCTATATTAAATAAAATAGTTTTCCCCAACAAATACATAATCCAATATGAAAATATTTTTTTCAAATCGATTCAGTAGAAGCTGACTTAACCAAACAAACTCCCCCGCTTTATAATATTAGTTCAGAATTATTTAGTGTAAAAGAAAGTGAAAAAAATAAGTTAGATAATAGTAAACCAGTAAGGAGGACATAGAAAGTTTCTTAAGTAGGGTATGAAGTAAGATAGTGACAGTGAAAATAATATTTAATATAAAAAATGTTTTTTCTTTAGTTTGTTTGACATAAAAAAAATATAAAAACAAATATTTTCATACATAAATCAATCAATAAATATTTTTTGTTAAATATTTTTGTGTATAATAAAAGTTTTGTTAACATAATGGGATACTAAAAAAAGTTTTTTTTTCTTCTCTTTGCTTTAAATATAAATATTGACCCAAAAGAGATTTATTAAACACCAATTGCTGTTTGTAACTTTATTTATGTGGACTATTCCCATATCCGCAAGAGTTTCGACAACTCGTCTCTTAGTGCCCACTCTCCTAGGATATGTCAAATTACAGCGTTCTACGCCGCACAATTCTGTCAGCACGTTTCCTGTCAATCACACAATAACGAAATAGTTTTATAAGATTATTAGACTTTACCAGACCAGACTTTACTGAAATAAAATAGGGCCTACAAAAGGCCATAAAATTTTCGAGACATTGCCTGTAGAGTGGCGGAACTCAACGCTACACGTTGTCAACCAACACGAAAAAATGGAAATAAACAAAATATAATACTCCAAATTGAATAAAAATTAAACAAAGACAAAAATAAACAACAAAAGCGATTCATAACATAAGAATGTAACTCAATCGCTTAAAAAAGAAAGTGAACAAAAATCTACACGTAAAGTAGTAGGTACGGTATAAGGTAAAAAACGAGGTCAAGTTAACGCATCAATTGTTGACAAAGAGTCAAAGTTGCTTAGTCGTTATTTTATTTTTTATTACGTTCACGCTGAATCCCGCAGAACAGCGTAGAGGGAACCCCTTGCTAAAACACTCTGTTGCCCACGCATTATCTATATATATATAAGGACTTGTCCTCACTGACTGAGGTAAGACGCACGCACAGCCGTAACTGCTCATAGTAGAAACGTGAAATTTGGACAGATGTTTACTTTCGTAATATGGACATCGACTAAGAAGGGATTTTGAAAAATTTTAACCCTAAAGGGGTAAAATAGGGGTTGAAAGTTTGTATGGAAAAAAATTTAAATCGGCACCGATTTTTATAAAAATTGAAATTTAGATTTTTAAAAGTATTTAATTTAACACGTGTTTCACGGTTTTTTAGAATTTACCCCCTAAGGGTGCCAATAAGCTTGAAATTTAGACTCTTAAAAATATTTCATTCAACATATGTTTCGTGGTTTATTTTAATTCACCCCTAAGGGTGCAAATAAGCGGGCGAAGCTGCGCGCGTCCGCTAGTTTATTATATTTGCGAGGTAATGGGTGTTAAATCACGGAACACAACACCGCGTTTTGCCTTGTTACCAGAGCCAGAAAAAGAAAATAATTCATTCCTCCGAGTGCGAACCCACAACCGTCGAGTTTACGGTGAGTAGTTGTAACTGCGCCACGAGGGCCTCAAATTAAAAGGCGAATTTTATATATAGTCTTTGTATTTGTAAATTTCGATAAATTTGTTACAAACATAGGAAATATTTTAATGTCAATATATACTAAAAAAAAATTACAATTTAAGCATTTAATTCTCACTCCGTTTATTTTCTAAAGGCTATAGACGGCTTTAACGTTTTACTTTTACTTACGTAAAAGTAGAACTTTTGGTTTCACCATTAATCTAAGTTTCTTACTAGCATATCTATATGTAAATATATCTGACTGAAGGCGCGACGTTTGTAGGTTCGACTCCCGCTCGAGATGGTATATTTAATTACTTAATTTTTCCCACTGTATTAGACAAAGCGCGGTGTTTAATTCCGCCACTTAATACACAAATTTTTGAGAGTTGTGCGGCACTAACACTCCTTTTTTCAGAACTAAGAAAAGGTTCAATTGGAAAAGTAACCTTTTATTAGGGTTTCGTAGCCAATGGATGAAACGAGGCCCTGTTACTTAGAGTCCGCTGTCTTTAAGAACCTTGACAGTTGACAAATATCTTCACATGATTTTTTGCCATTAGAAAATGGTACGGAACCCTTCATGAACGAGTCTGTCTCGTACTTGGCTTGTTTTTATTACAGAATCAAATCCACCATTGTTAAAAGTACTGTAGGTTCATACGGAAGTCAAAAGCGAATTGAGAAATTGAGCTTTCTAACGCCCCCTTACCATTATTCTACAATTAGGTCACAGTGTCTACGTTAGTTATTGTTATATTTAAACCGTTTGTTTATATCTTCATTAACTGGTTATGGTCTTAAATAACCATTTTTCACTTTCAAAGAGCACAGGTTAATGATACTTTCGAACGTTAGATAATTAAGTTTCTACTTCCTGTTTGTGGGTTAAAATTTAAAATTTTATAATGTTCATAATTATGTACCTATATTTAAAAGACTTGACTATAATCGCGACGGTCGTGTGATCGATTCCCATTTACCCTAAAGGAATTGGTCTGGTAAGAAGACATAGTAGTTAATAACAAATAACAGGGAATGTCCAGAAACAAGCAGTGCCTTAACTTGGTTTTCTCTGCCATAAGGGAGAATACCATATGTATACAGCGCAGTGTTGAGTTCCACCACTCAACATGCAATGGAGGGAAAATTGGGCGGAAAGTAAGAAGTATAGTGTCTTAACACTTTTTCTGGCTATCCTGTAATATTCTGGAAAAAGCTGTATAAAAAAATATATTTTTCAATATTTTTTACCTAAAAGGCTAAATATTTCACGGCTAAAGCGTGATCACTATGGCGTGTCGTGTGAGGATCTCGAACGAAATGCATATAAATAAAGATGGTAGGTACTACAAAATCTTATAAACTACGAAAAACCATAAAATAGACCTTAATACTTACATAATACGTTTTATGTTAGTTATTTGCGAACGTAAAAGTAAATTTTGTCACACATGTTTTGTCACGTTATTTATATATTTTGTTAAACTTAATTTGAGCTTTCTGTCTTTATAATAGAAGTTATTTTTGTACGTTTGTCACATACACAAATTCTTTCATACTTTTGTGTTAAGAGGGAAATAGGGGTTCTTAAGTTCCTGAACTAAGGGTGGTTTATATAAACATAATAATTTATATGAGCATCGACATCGTCTGATTGTAAACGTGACAGTTGTGAGTTCGATTCTCTCCCTCTCGGGGATTGATTATATTTAAATTATTTTCATTTCCACTCTCTGGTAGACAAGCGCGTTGAGTTCAGCCAGAGTTTCGAAAATTCGATTAAAATGCAAGATATATCAGGGATTTTTACTTTAAGGCTAGATATAAAGAATCTAATGGCACTGGCACTGCCTGGCAAAAAAAAATGCTTAACAATTTATGTAAAACATCCATCCGTTTATTCACGCGTTAAATAATTTCAACCGTAACGAGGAGTTGTCTAAAAATAGTATCACTCTATCATCATCAAGAAACCATCAACATAAGTAAGTATGTGGAAGAAAAAATGAGGCTCGAACAAAGTACCCACCTATTGTTGTAATGACCGAGTAATGGAAGGACTCGGGGCCTTAGCGTGGATGTAAAATGTAAATTTAAAAAAATATAGCTTCACGCTGTATCCCGCATAACATATGCGGGATATGTTATGCGGGCATAACATAAGCCACTCCGTTTCCCGAACACCACTCAATTTTTTTTTCGTTGCGTGCGTTTTGAGTGGCAGGACTGAAAGCTTCACCATGTCTTGTTTCTAGAGCTAGAATGAAAATAATGCATTAATCCGAGTGAGAATCGAACCCGTTCTGTTTACAATCAGTCGCTGTATCTTATCGTCGACGGAAGTGTTTTAATGGAAAACGCAGTGACTTAACACTAGGTTCCCAGGTTCCCTCTGCCTACTCTGCTATGTGAAGCTGCAACGAAGCTATAAAAAATCACAAAATAATGAAGTTCTTTTATAAGCTTGAGATTAAATTTCAAGTAAGTACAAGTATATTTTTTAAATGAACATTAAACAAGAATATCAAATTGCAATGATTGAGTAAAGTATGTTATAAAAAAATGCAATCTTTTTTAATACATAACAAGTTGTCGCTCGCAACGGTTTTTGTATGGAGAGTCAGGTGTAAAATGGAAAATTTTATCTTTTCGGAGGAATTTCGAGAAATTCTTCGTCAGTGTTTCCCTACACACCCTAACCTAACTACATGCCAGATTTTAACTTACTATCTATAGCAGTTTCTTCTGTCGGTTGTCGGTCAATCACTCAGTAACCGAAGACCTTAACATTTAAATAGAACAAAGAAAGATAATGCATTCTTAAAAAAAAATATAGATTCGTGCTGTCTGACGTACATAGCAGGATAGGCAGAAGGAACCTGGGAACCTAGTGTCAGTTATGGAACAATCAACACTGATTCGAACCCACAACCCTCCTTTCCACGTTTACAAATCAATGACGTAACTTCCTCTCACATCTATCAATAATAATACAAATTATATAGACATATATATATATATATAAATAAATAATTATTACCAGTGATCAATATGTAGGGAGCGTCTGTCTGTTCCTGCATTTTAAATTAAAAGTATGGTTCATATAACACAGTATGCATTTTAATAAGGAGATAGTAGGTACATTTCTCGATAAATAAAGCCTATAGTTCTCATGTGTCATGGTACGGGACGTTGAACTTTGGCGGTCTTCGTGGCGTAGGACAGCGACTGGCTGTAAGCATGATGGTTATGGGTTCGATGCCCAGGATGAGAATAATAATTAATTCTTCCAAGTGGGAGAATCGAATCGAACGTACAATCATCGCAACTTAAACCGTAATTAGATACTATTCTAACATTTTATACTACATTTATTATTTTTTATTTTATCCCATATTATTCTTCAATATACTCTCTTATTTAACTAATACACTGTATAGAAAAAAATATATCTTATTTGAACCCAAAACTAATGAATAATACCATACAACTGCACTACAAAGGCGTTCATTTTAATCTTTACTTATTTATTACTATTTTACTTCTATATTGGATTACTCGAATACAACTTTCAAGAAGTCCGGGTCCATAAAATAATCGAGTGCCCTTTAAAACTAATAAGTTTACAAATATCATATTTTTCCCTCATTTATAAGTAATTTATTTAATTTTATGGTTAAAACGACCTTTCAAAAGTTCATGATGCACTTGAAAATTGATACGTCGCAGTAAGTTTGTATAGAAGTCGTAATATTTCGTAATATCTTTATGTTGAACCACTCACATAGCAAGGTAGACAGACGGAACCTGGGAACGTGATGATAAGACACTTCCGTTCCTGGTTCTCCGTCGAATTCTCCCAAGCGTTGCGTGTTGGCTGGCGGAAATCAACGCCGCGCTTCAACTCGGTCCCATAACGAGGAAATGAAAATAATAGTTCAATTATTTTATTACTTCGAGTGGGAATCGGACCCAGAACCTCTCGCGTTTACGGTCTCAAGCTTGTGCTCTTGCACCATGACAAGACCTAACAGGGAATACAGGAGAGAAAAAGGAGTTTCACTTCTCCAAGTGAGCATCAAACTTCCTCTTTCTGTCATAACGGCCTCGGCATCTTTTTATTTAGTATCATTTTTAGCTTATTCTATTATCTTTATTAAAGAATACGCAAATATTACAACGAGGAATCAAATTTAAAAATTATAAACAAAACTTATCTCGCAAGTAATACAAACAATCTCTATAGATTTATACGGTTTCTTCCAAACCATTTACGGGAGATGAATCATAATATTGTAATTTAAGTACCAGTTTATAATGAAAACAATAGAATATATATGTATCACTATGTTTTTAGCTTTACACTGTATCCCGCATATAGCTGGGTAGGCAGAGGGAACCTAATGGTAAAAATGTCAGTTTGCCACACCCCATCTGTTTAAACTGTATTTATTTTATTAATTTAATTCTAGGGTGGGACTACACCCATGCCAATCATTGCTCGGAACGGGAATTGAATCCATTACAATCATATTCAGTTACTTACCAGCTGAGCCAGCCAGACTATTTGTAGCTTTTTTCTTCCACACCATCTAAGGAAGATGAATCACAATATTACAATTTAAACCAGTTTCTAATAAAAACAACGATACAGATTCTAGAAATATATTGCATATATTACACATATCATTAACATTTTTAAAATTGATATGGCGCAGTTACGTTTTTTTAGCTGCACACTCTATCCCGCATATGTAAGGCATACAAAGGGAACCTAGCATATTGTATAAGGTAGCCATAGCATTAAGATATTTCTTTCTCCACTTTCCGCTCAATTTTCGAGACTTTAGATGACGGAACTCAACGCCGCGCTTTACCTTGTTACCAGAACATGAGTGTAACAGATTGAAAATTTCATAATTCAAGTGGGAATCGAATCCACAATTTCACTAGGTTCCTTATTCCTTCTAATCTGATATTAGGGAAAAAGCGTGAAGCTGCTATGACATTCATATCAGATAAAACCGAGGCGTAATACTAGTTAACCATAATAATATAGTAAACTATATCATTATTATATACCATGATCACGAAGATGACAGGAATTAATACTGAACGCGACGTGAACAGACGTTTATGTGTTACGGTTTTCTAGTTAATACGATGGTTGGTGGTTGCGTGAAATAGTGCTAAATTGTTTATTATAATATATTCATATATTTATTTTTAACTTCATGCTGCATTCCGCATATAGTAGAGCAGGTGGAATAAACCTAGTGTATAGACACTCCGTTCCCCACGCGAGGAAATGAAAACGATTAATTTCATACCGGGAATCGAACTCATAATCGTCATGTCAGAAGCTGTGCAGGCGGCTTTTGTCAATTTTAGACCGTGGGATCTGAAATCCAGAAAAAAGAATGAAAAATGCTTAATTTAAGCGTACCTATGTAATTTAAACCTGTGACCTTTTCCATTATCCTGCAGCATCAATCATCTCACACGTTCTTTAATACCTTTTTCATCTTAAATAACAACGTTTTCTATAAAAAGGAAAACGTGTATTAAAGTTAGTTATAAACTAATTAATATGTAGCTTGTGTAGACTCCGATGTGAGGCGTGAATCTGAGTGTACAGCGATAACGATAATATGAGTAGCTAGAATTCACGTCAATACTATAATTTTATTTATTTAATCAGAATCTATATGTATATCGTATGATAGCTTATGTCTTTTATATTATTCTCAGGTTCTTATACTCGTATTGTGAAATATATACGTTTCTAATAATAATTTTGCTTGTAAATACTTTAATTAATCTAGTAAAATCTATTTAACTGACATGAACTTTTATATTTTCTTTATTTATTTTTCTTCATAAATTTGTTTATGAAAATATATATGAAAAAAAAAACATCTGAAATTTGTTTACCAAGTATAAATCAATCAATAGATAATAAAACTTAATGAAAGTTATTCTTTTAAATAAGATTGTGGTGATTCAAAAGTGTAATTCCATGCAGCACAAGTGCAAATTCCTGTTTATAAAAAACAAATACCAAATAAAAAATCATTATAGTCTTCTATAGCATGCTAATAGTGGAACAAACCTTTAGCACAGTAGGCGTGTACCTATGGTAATGAACTACGGAGGTTTTTAATAGAAATTTTAAATTGCAGCGTTGATCTCAGAATTATGTTGCGCAGATATGGGGCTATGTACCAGATTAGATATTAAAATATTGCTTTTAAAAATTGTTAAAAAACTTAAACTAGGGGAAACATCAATATTTGTGGTGGTAAAGGGGCACAAGCGTGGACTGTAAACGCGACAGGTTGTGAGTTTGATAAAATATTTTAATTATCTCGATCTGGTAACGAGGCAGGGCGCGGCGTTGAGTTCCGCCACTCAACATGTAATGCCTCCAAGACATGGTGGAAATTGGTGAAAATAAGTGTCCTAATGGGAACAAAGTATCTTAATGTAATTTTCAAACATTTCATAAATGCCATCATGGTAGTGTTTAAATGTAAGCGCGACTGAAATTAGCACAGAATGTCTCTTTGGATTCTTTCAACCCTCAGAGTAACTGTCTTAAAAACACTGATAAACAAAACCACTGTGCACGGTTGTATCACTCTTATATCAAGAATTATTAATTCTAATGAATGAGAGTCAAAACCAGAATATAATTTTAAAATTTAATTATATTGATGTACTAATAATATTTTTCATATAAAACAATTGAAAAAAACAATGTCCCTATGTTCTTGAACCCATAATCACTATAATGTCATACAATAAATCACAGTTACGTATACGTTCGCAAAATATGCACCTATGAGTCCTATAATTTGATACGCTCCATTTAAAATGTATACAAATTACGACTTTACTTTTATACAAATAATGCTTAATTTCTATTAAAGCTTCTTGAGTTGGAGCTTTTAAAAGCTACATACGATTTTCAACTTTAAAAGAAAAAGATTACAGTTTAATTTTGAATAGTCTTAAGTAATTTTAAGTTTAAGGGTGGTCGTCGATCCGTGACGTCATTATTTAAAATACATGTATGGTAGACTATAGGTGAATAAACTTAAATTGCGTATTGTTATTATAATATATGCGTCTTGCCCACTTTGTCTAGACCCAGCTGTGGGATAGTACTCTTAGAAAAAGAAGTAGAAACTGATAAAAAAAAAACGCGGCGTTGGGTTCCGCCAATCAACCTGCAGTGTGTCTGTAATTGGGGTGGTAGAGGCAAATTGTTTCCTCAGCCTTCTCGGCTCTATGCGGGATACAGCGTGACAAATAAAATGAATCCCACCAAACTAGTTTTCATATAATATGAGACGAACGAATTTTCAAAAAAGTTATCAGATATCATCTATAGATAAGTTTTTAACTTAACACGCGCTAACTCTATGTACAAACTTTTACTTCCCAAACTATATGGCCATGAAGATGGCGTGTTTAATGTTAACATTAAACGTGATGGTTGTGGGTTCAATTCCCATTCGGGGGATGGATTTTGTAAAACATTTTAATGTCCTCGTTCTGGCAATTTCATATTTGTTTTTAATCAATTGATATTGTTGTTTAATCATATATTTTTTGTTTCAGATTAACTTCTAACGAGCTATACAGAAGGTAATTTTATTTCTCTCCTGCTATTTACGTACTTCATTGTACAAATGAAATGATTTTTCCTGACCAGCTTTAAGTTCTGCTATCCAATAACTACAAACTATAACTACAAAATCTGAAGAGAGTGGAGAACGAGACTAGTTTTCTTTAGCTTCACGCTACATCTAGCACATAGCATGGTAGGCATAGAGAACCTAGCATAAAATTAAAATATTAAATATTTAATTTCCTCGAGTGGGAATCGAACCTAACCATCGCATGCTTCCCCTGCCTTACGACTGACCTCAGGATTTTTTTGCGATTCGAACTAAAAGCTTATCGTAGGATAAGAAGTTCAACCTCACAAACCAGTTAACTTATTAAGCCAGTTAAGTAACATACGCCGGTAATAGTTTTGTAATTGTGTAATTCTAAGCCGAGATTCATAGATTTTCCTTTTAAGCCGTCGAACAAGTCTATGATACGATCTTTTACAGGGACGCTCAAAGTGTGGATTAAATTTTTGTATGCTGCGTTTTGTTTTGTTACCAGAGCGAGGAAACGAAAATAATTAATTTCCTCGAGCGGGCATCGAACCCAAAACCGTTGTTCTTAAGTCAGATGCTTCGCCACTGGATCAAGACGACCTCTTTATTTAATTATTAGGGAACATTATCTTCTAATATGAAAACCCTACCGTAATTTTCTATTTGAACTGAGTATAATTAAAATTAGTCATCTGGATTTTAACATCGCACTGTTTACCAGAGTGTCTTTCCTTAAAAAAAATAAGTAACAGAGATTTTGTATACCAAGAAAAAATATTTTATATTATCATTCAATTAAATAAATAACCGTATTTATAATATCACTATTAAATAATTAAAAGTTAATAATTATTTTAACTGTACTGATACAGTTATCACTTATAATCATTAATTTTAATTTTTATGATACGTAATTTGGACAATTTAACTTTTAATTTAGAATAATCGATGTTTTTTTGTCATTTATATGAAGTGAAAGGAAGTAAGGCCATCGTATTGCTGTAAACGCTATGGTGGTAGGTTCGATATCCACTCGAGGGAATAATAGTATTTAACTTATTTTAATTTTTGTATTGTAGTATTTTCTTTTTCTCGCTCTGATAACGAGGAAAGCCTCTCAACACACAATGCCTCAAGAATTTGGCGGAAAGTGGAGAACGGAAGCTTCTTAATGGAAACGGAATATCTTAATACTAGGTTTTCAGGTTCCCTGTGTCTACCATCACAAAGCATTGCGTTGGAGCTGCTACACACACATTTTGTATCGTCGAAGGATTATTTGTATTTAAATTATTTTAATTTTCGTATTGTAGTATTTTCTTTTTCTCGCTCTGGTAACGAGGAAAGCCACTCAACACACAATGCGGAAACTGAAGAACGGAAGCTTCTTAATGGGAACGGAATATCTTAATACTAGGTTTTCAGGTTCCCTGTGTCTACCATGACAAAGCACTGCGTTGGAGCTGCCATTTAGCACACATTTTGTATCGAATTCGCGCGTAAAATAGAATACGGAGTGACTTAACACTATGTTATCTTTGCCTGCCTTGTTAAATAAGGGACAAGTGTAAAGCGAAAAAAAAAAAAAAATTAACATGAAACATATAAATGGAAATAAAAAGTTAAATAAAATAAAATATTGAACAAGCTTTGAAAACAACTGTCCCGGCTGGAATCTAGTAGGTATATTTGTAAATGGTCAGGTTTGTCTATTCAAGAAAAAGTCTAAATTCGAACTAGCTTTAAGCAATGCGGTCTGTAGTTGTCACTAGAGTATCGCCCGTGACTTCACTTGACGTCATGAGGGGCAGTCATTTTTTTCCGGCTTCTTGTATCTTGCACATGACAGGGCAGGCAGAGGGAACCTGAGATTAAAACAATCCGTTCCCATTAAGACACTTCCGTTACCTACTTTCCGCCGAATTCAGTTTTTAACTATTTAGCGCTTTCGTCTTCATAGCTCGTTTAGTCGCTTCAAACTATTATCTGAGCATGACATTTATTTAAGAGGTCAAAGTGCCTCCGGCATTTAGAATGAACCCTGACATGTATGTAGATACTAGATATTTAAGAGATCTGCTATTTGAGGCCGTAGTGGTGCAACGGCACAACGTCCGCGAGGTTGTGGGTTCGAGTCCCATTCGGGAGAATGAAGTATGTTATAATTTAGTTTCTTCGCTGTGGTAACGAGGCACAATGCGGCGTTGAGTTACGTTACTCAACACGTAATGTCTCGAAATTTGTCCTGAAAATTTGCCTTGGCTCGTAGTTACTTTGGTGGTAAAGTCACCGTCTTTTCTTATAAAAATTTTATGTTTTTTCAATTTTTTGCTACCTTTAAATCTAGTATCCAGGTCATCAAGGTTATCGAGGCTGTGACGAACATCGGAATCCGTGTAGGTAGACATCGCTTAGTTATAGAGATGTTTTTAGTTTTTATCGATATATTTCATCTATATAAATCTAACTAGAATAATAGTAATTTTAAGAACTTGATTTAGATTTATTCATCTTTCTTACCTTTTTCTTATGTTTTTTATTACTAACTGGGCATAGTTTCTTGTTATTTTTTGATTCTCCGGGAGTTTTACTTCTCGTTATATAAGATGCAATAACACCTCACCTTTTGTTAATAAGCAATACAAAAACTATTTTTAAAATATTTACCTTACTGAAAATAAGAATCAAACCCTCAACTATGTCATGAGTCATATTTATCAAATTTACTGATAAATATCAAAGACAATAATTTAAACTTTAAAACGATTATGAACTGTTGTTCATAAAACACTATTGCCAATATAATATTGATGATGCTATAACGGCCACAGACGCTACAGTAAACCCTGACATGTTCATTTAAAGTAGACTTTATGCTCGTACAATCGTAAATAGCTAATAGAGTTCGCTTACCTTATTCTATTTTGACTTTAATTGTTTTTACTATTTATAATGCAATTTAAGTAGCTGGAATCGAATTGGCTGAATTCAGTGCAATTTCTACGTAGAGGTGTATTTTACTGTCAAATATTAGCAACTAAATATTTTTTTAAATTGTTTGTTTTGTAAAGAGTATTAAGGGTACCTTCTACATATATGTACATATATGTATATTTTTTGTAACTGGGCAATTAACAGACGCACAGCAGAAACTCCATGGCATAGAAACCATAATTTATTTCATGGAGGTTCCTTGGGGAGCTGTAGAAGATCATAAAAAGGTGGAATTCCAACAGGAATATGAAAAATAAGATTATAAATTTAGTTGTCCTCGCAAACGTCTCGAATCGAAACGAGACAAATCGGCTACGGCTCATAGAGATAAAACAAATGTTGTCCTACGACAATGACGTTTTCGTAGCGATCTTGAAGAATAGATAAATATTTATAATTCTAAAATTAAAATTAAAAAGAGTTTTGTTTTTTTTTACTTTACTTACCTTTTTAATATTCAAAAAATCTTTACATAATCAATAAATTAAACTAATATCGATAATATTACACATCACTAGAAAGCTCCGCGTGGTAACACTTAATGTGTGTCGTATAGGTTTTGTAGGTAAAGTGACTGTCTTATACTAACCACTTAGGTAGATACATTATATGTAAATAAGTGTGTACAGACACACCGTTCTATCACAGTGGAACAGCGTTTGACTGCAAACACCATAGTTATGGGTTCGATATACACTTAAGTAAATATTTTTATTTTCTTGCTTAGGTCAGAATCCAACCCTAAAAATTATTGTGGCTACCTTAAATCGACCAAGTGCGAGTCGGGGAATGTAAGTTCGTCGGTGAGAGTGGGAGTTAGGGGATTACCCGAAATTCCTATGGAAACAGAAAAAAAACAGAATTTTACCTTCTTTTAGGAAGTTTAGATAGAATTTCTCTTTAACTTGTTTAATAGAAAACAAATTTTATAAGCATTACGCAACAAGTGAAATCGCGATTGGCAAGTCAAAGTCAAGATCAACGGTCATCTAATATTTGGTTTATTGCCACAGATTTCTAAAAGTAAAATGTTTTTCATGTAAATTGTGAGAAAGTTGCATTTATATTATACAAGAGGGAGTTCGCAATTTAGCAGGGCAAAGAAAGGGTAGCTCCTACTCACTTTCCGTCTAATTTTCGAATTAAGTGCGAGACAAAGAGCGGCGTTAAGTTCCGCAACTCAACGTCGCGCTTTGTCTCGTTAAGAAATTAATATAATAATTTATTCCCCCAAGTAAGAATCGAATTCACAACCATCGTATTTACAGTGAGACGCTGTGCCGCTGCGCCATAATGGCCTCGTATAACTTCTAAGTAGTAATATTTAGGTTTCGCTAAGGTCCCCAGGTCACCAGTCATCATTCTCAGGCTCCGGGCTTTTAACGGTTTCCTATCAAATAGATATATTTACTAACATTGTGTTGTTATATACAATCTGGGAAGGTTAGGTTATTTTATGTAATATTGTATGGGCTTGCTTATTTTGAACTTTCCAAACTATTATTATAAAGCTGGAGAGTTTGTTTGGTTAAACGCAGTTATCTCAGGAACTATAAGTTCAAATATATATATTTTTTTATATTAAATAACGTAAATCATTTCAATATAACCAGCTGTAGCGGCTCTCATTTACCACATTTACTAATTTCGTGTGTAACACATAAGTAAATTGCTTCCATTAAAAAACATTATTAAGGTCGCGAGCGATGACTAGTATCTTTATATATATCGATGTATAAAATAATATATTTTAATTTAATTATTATTTTATTGTATTAGACATATGATAGATGTTTGGTCTCAATTGTTACGACGCGAGGCATTTTTTTCGAAAGGTCAGGGTGTTCATAACTATAATAGTTACATGTTTATAAAATGACCGTATAATAAAGATTTATTGTTTTTTAATATATTCATAAAATATTGTAAGAATTGTAGCTTATTTAGTGTCTGATTATAAATACGTAAGGCTCGTTAATTCATTTCCTTGAAATTTTTGAGACATTTCATGTCGAGGAGAGGAACTCAACGCTGCAATTTGTCTTTTTACCAAAGAGAAGAAATGAAAATAATTCGTTCCTCCGAGTGGGAATCGAACCCACAACCTTTGCCAGTTGTGTGAAATAATCATAAAATTATGTAATATATTTAAATTCTAAACAATATAAGACAAATGCATAAAATTCTAACAAAACAATCAAATCAAATAAGATTTTAAATCAACGAATTCAACAACCAATGTAGCCGTCCTGATGTTACTTTTTACGACATCGTAAAATACGTATTGTCTATCGTTAATGTCGCCTTTACTATACTCATCTTCGTTAAAAACTGTAGCATTCAAAATTCTACCTTATTTTGCTTCAAATAGCTTGTATTTTAGATTGTGTTTTTTAGTTTTTATTCTATCGATGCATATATTGATTAAAGCACTTAACGTAAAATCAGATTTATTGTGAAATACTGTTTTTATGGGCACGTTTACTTCCCTTTCTAAGGTTTATGTGTTTTTTTAACATGTCGCTATATTTCACATACGTTTGACAGGGTAGACAGAGGAAGTTTAGTGTTAAACCACTACGTTCTTCACTTGCGGACGTCAACGCCGAGCTATTTCTTCTTACATGAGAAATCGTGAAAACTAAACTCAACTTGACGCTGTATCCATCATTAAGCAAGGTAGGCAGAGGGAACCTAATGTTATGTCCCTCCATTCCCTACTCTCCGCTTTCCCACTCCGTCGAATTTTAGGGCATTGCGTGTTGAGTGGCAGAAATCAACCCGGGCTTTTACCTTGTTACCAGAGCGAAGAAATGAAAATATTAATAAATAAAACATTTCCCCGAGTGGGAATCGAATCAACAATCGTCTCGTTACAGTCACAAGATGTATCTCTGAGGCACAACGGCCTCAAATTTTATATCTATGGATATTTGTATAGTATACATATATTTGATTGTAGCTGAGTCAAGTACTATCCTCGATGCGGGTGTTCTCACAACTATGAAGGATACTTAACGACACTTTCACTCTTTAAAGTATACTTTAGAATACAAAAGATATATTCTTTTAGCTAAAAATACATTATTTTTTAAGAAATTTGAGATGAATTTTATAAAATTCATGGAAGACAGTTTTGTAAGGCAACTAATATACTACAAAATCAGGTTTCTTTTTGTATTTAGAAACGTAAAGGTCCGGCATATAGCAGGATAGGCAGAAAGAACTTGGGGGCTTAGTGTTAAGACACTCCGTTCCCAATAACCCCCAAACTTTCTCAATGACCCCTAATGAACTTAAACTCATAAATACCAATAACCATTAATGAACTTACACTCATAAATACCATAGTTCATAGGTAATATTTAAAATAAAGATATTATTTTAGCGGAGAATAGTTCCCAGTATATAGTAATTGTATTACCTTACATTACGAAATATTTTACCACTGAACTATAGACATATCTCTTATTATAATCTATTATTATAGATATTATAATCTTAACACGATTTTTGTGAACGTGTATTGACGTTATCAAGACATTACTTGAGTTTACATAACTATTTTATAATCAAATCACCAATTTTGTTTCTAAAATGTTCGATCTGATTGGGTAAAGGGCGGCGTTTAGTTCTGCCATCGGCGTTTAGTTCAGTTTGGTTATGTATTTAACCTAATTGTAAAAGTTAGGCATTGTATGAACCTCCCCTACTAATAGAGGATTAATTATAAGAGGATTAACCTAAGAAGAGAACTTTTCCTCTTAAAGCCAATACAAACAAAGGAAGAGGTGTCAAATATGTAAATGTATAAAATTATTGCAAGCAAAGCCACGCACTAAACTGATAGTGTAAAGTTCTTCATGCGTTTGACCTCTGCCCAAGGCTGTCATAACCCGAATAGACTGAGTAAGTGACAAGTGACGGTTTCGCAATAATTATAGTTTAACGCCGCCGTGGCGCTGTTGAAATATAGGTAGTTATTTATATAAATGAGAAGATTTCGGATTGAAATCCTGTAATGTATACTGATTTACCAACACATAATAGTTTTCTAATTAAAGGAAAATATTTAGAAAAGTATGAAAATGTTTACGTAACGGTATACGAGCTCGCGCCTGCTTATAATAAGTTGCAATAATCGTATGAGAAATTATAATTATGGTTGATGGGGTGCATGGAAGGCTTCCAGAGGCGCGGGTTCGAGTCCCGCTTCGTTAATTTTTTTATACGTTTTCATTTGAATAATATTTACATTTACTTTTAATATATTATATACTTTTAATAATATTGAATATGAATTATATATGAGCTGCATAACCAAATACATATAGCAAAACACTAATATCAAATTTTGTTTTATTATTTTGAACGTCCGTTCAATAACTATGTCAATAGATTTACTACAGGTCAAGAATATTTAACACTCACACAAAAGTTAAGGACGAGATCTAACGAATATTAGCAGTAAGGTCACATTGTGATAGATAAGTACTATATATGATGACTTTTAATTTTTATAAGTTTTTACATATTTTCATTATTATATAAAGTGCAGCGTTAAACTCCGCTCAGCGCACAATGTCTCGAATATAAGCGAAAAGTGGGGTACAGAGTGTATTAATACTAGGTAACATCTAGTCACTTTTCTCTCTCATTCAATTTTTTTTTAAGTGTCACACTATAACTCGCACATAACGTGGAGACTTGGGAACCTAGTTTCAGATCACTTTCGTTCCGTGCTTTCCAGTGAATGTATTCAACATCGCGTGTTGGGTCGCGGAATTCAACACCACGCTTTGCCACGTTACCAGAGCGAGGAAATTAAAATATTAAATATTTACAGGATAGATGTACCTAACATCGAAGTGATTATCATGATTAAATATAACTTAATCTTTCAATAAATGGACTGATATATGTATATATTGTTTTCAATTTGAAGCAGTAGTTCCTGAGATAAGCGCTATTATTATTTAATCAAACAAACATTTCAGTTTTATATTTTTAAGGCGTACTACGTTTAAATTGTTCACATTTAACATTTTCAATATTTATGTAGGTAAATATAATTACAATTTACAATTCATAGTAAAATACCTTGAAATTAAGCCTTTACAACATACAGGATGTATGGACATAGATATATCCATATATATCTATTTTATATATCTATGTCCATACATAGATATATAAAATGAAGAAATCAAATTTTTTTCAGGGTAGACATTTTTTTGGAGATATTAGATATTTAAGAAACGGAGCATAACGCCGCTGTTTATCAGGCCAAGAACGGGAAAATGAAAAAAAAACTACAATTGCGATTTATATATTTTTTAAAAACGTCTAAAAGTTCCCGCAAACAAATATTTTTTAAGTATAGAATAACATTTTAAAAAATGCACCTTTAATCAGACGCCATGCAAATGCACTAAGATGGCCTTGTGAACCCAAATAAATATAGAAAACTCTCCCTTTACACAGTGATTGACAGACAATGCAGTCGAAACTAATGTTTTTCATTGTCAGAAGTTGAAATTTGTCATACTGCATACAAAATTGCATCGGACAACATATAAAATTAATTCTCTAACAAAAATAGCAAATAAGAAAAACATAATTACATAGTGATTTAACACTGACACACATCTGTAATGTATGTGTTGTAACACTTTATACAACATTTACAAATGCATTTTAGTATTGACAGGGCCTTTGACCTCTACTTTGCGGTGTAAGTCACAAGAGAATTTTCTATATTTTTTTTTTAGCTTCACGTTATAGGCGTAACTGCGTTCCATGTGCAATGCCGAGTTTTTGAGATAATGTTTGTTGAGTGACGGTACTTAACGCCGCGCAAATATTCGTATAGTATTAATCCGTATATTGTTGTTAATAAATACCTGTTAATTTGAGATATTAAGGCGGTCGTGGCAAAGCGGCACATCGTCAGAATGTAACGCGATGGTTACGAGTTTGATCACCGCTCGAAACAATTATTATATTTCAATAATTCTCATTCTCCTGCTTTAGTACGCGAAGCAAAGCGGTGTCAACTTCTACCACAGATCACGCAAAGCCTACGAACATTAGATGGCAAACGGGAAAAAGAGTGTAGTGAATTTCCTCTGCCTATTCTGTTATGCGGGAAAAAGCGTGAATATCTTTTTTTAATAGTAAAACGCTTATTGCGTATAATTTAAGCCACATTTTCTAATCCCGTTAATGAGGTAGTGACCGATATGTAGGGGGAAAGGTCACTTCTTGACTTTGGCCATTGTATGGCATAGAATTTGAGTAACAGTCCACTTTCACCCTTATTATTATTGCATAAAGTTGAAAATTGCTTATTCAAAATCATTTAACTAAATAATTGATAGATACAAAATAGCTTAACTAACATAAATTGGATTATAGTAACTATTTATAGGCTGATACAGTTCAAAATAGTTTAACTAAAATGTATGGATATTTTAAGCTTATTAGTGATTCGTACTTAAAATGTGACCTAAAAGATAGCCTCTATGTAACTACTGGTTCGAATTAAATACATTAATCTAATTTGCAGTTCAGCTTGTTGGGTCACGACTCTCTAATCTCTGTAAAGTAAGTCAGAGTGGTTTCCTGTATATAGTCCTCTATTCACTATCGATTGTACGTCGGTTTTACTGTACTTTTTAAAAGCCTTTTTACATACTTAGGAAAGTAGAAAATGTTTTTTTAGAAAACGTATGAAAATTTGAACGTAGCGAGATTTGAACCCGCAACTTTTGGATGGTTTTCAAAATTTATAAGTATTTGTTTTGTTCTAGTTTAGTGAGTGAATGTTATGAATAAGTGTTAAGGTTCAATCCTTAGTAAAAAACAAAGCAGCTTCACGCTTCTTCCCGTATAATATGGTAGACAGAGAGAAACTAGTGTTAAGATACTTCTCTAACGACTTCCGAGAAATTTTGTATTGAGTGGCGGAGCTTAACGCCGTGTTTTATCTTATTACTATTACCGAGATACAAATAACATATACGTTTACCGTCAGAAAAAATATATAATAAGATTTTTTATATAGTGACTGCTTAGTTACAACCTGTACGTCTGTTTATGTACGAGTATATTATTGTAACATAATCCTATACTTTATATCAAAACAGTAGCTTCGTTGTAAGCTATCGTAAATTTGCATAGCCTATAGCGTTTACTGTTACGTTTACTATGATTAAATATTTCGATCCTCGCTAGCGAATACCAATTAAATTGGCGTTAATATGAACATAATTAAGGAAAATAACGATAAATAGAGATAATGGTAAAGAAGCTAAATTAATAGAAAACATATAGGGTAAAAGATAAGCTTCAATCGGTTTAGGGGTAATATATTTTTAATTATATACTGTGTAAGCTTCACGCTGTCCTGCAAATAGTAGGGTAGGCAGAGGGAGCCAAGTGCTAGGACACTCCGTTCTTCATTATCCTCTTGAATTTGAGACATTGCATGTCAAACTGTGGAACTTAACGTCACGCCGAAGAACAAGAGGCGTGATATAGAGATACGCAACTCAACACACTCGCGTGGATTACGAATGTATATGTATAAGGAAACAACGTGCCCTGTACGACAATCTCTTTAAAACTTGAGTCACTATAGTAAACTCTATATGGTACTGTAGTACTTGCTTTTGTAGATGACTATTTTTATGTTTATTTAGCAGCTATTTACATAGAAATTGAACGACAAATCTAAATACTTTGAGGTAAAGTTATGCTTATGACATATTTACAGATGTATTTAAAAATATATTTTACTATAACTAGTGCTGATTCTTGTAGATGTCTGTAACAGTCACTTATTTAGGTACGATCTTCGTGGTGTGGGGAAACTTAATACCGGTATTTGTTGGGGAAATAAGAATAATTTTAATTAAAATGAATTCCCCTAGAGGAGATCGAACCTACTAGCTTCTTGGTTACGATCAGACGATGTTACATTACATTGCGACTAGATGGCATCTATTATAACCGCCTAGATTGGGTGATTTATCCTAGGGGTAGAGAACTCTATTTCGAAAAGTGAAAAATTGTCATTATTTCTCCACATTTTTAAGTTTTAGTTGTAGAGTTTAAGAGTAGATTTGGGTAAACGGGCTAATTTCAGAAACCACTAATTCCATTTGAAAAAATCTTTTTGTATTAGATAGCCCCATGATACCCTCTTTCCCTACGGTCCTAATTACCTGGAGCGAAGAGAATGTAGTACTAATCATACACCACTTTTTATTACTTCTATTTGTCATCAAGTGACCTGATCGCTCGTTTAGTTGTTTTTTCTGTAAAAAAAAAGAAATAAAAAAACAATCATATTTTTTATCTTTTTTTTTGCACAATTCTTAGTTATTTCTATTTGATAACAAGGGCCGCCCACAGATAAAAACTAGTGCAGATATAAAATGAGAAACTAAATTATTAAACTAGAGATCAGTTACTATATAACTAGTGAAATCTACCTAATTCACACCAAAACGTTAAATTTGAGATCAAAATAATTTTAGGCACGCAATGGCAATTTTTTAAGACTAAAAATAAATGTATAATAATAATTGTTAGAAAGAAGGCTATATCGATTACGTCTTTACTTCGGCAATGTAGGCTATTATTTTTTAAATTCACGCTGTATCCTGCATACAACATGGAAGGTAGAGAGAACCTAGTGTTAAGACATTCCTTGCACCTAATTTTTGAGACATTGTGTATACCTACCGCGGTAGGACGACTTCCTACCCGAGCGAGAAAATGAAAACTATTAATTTTTTTGGAATCGAATCCACAACTAATGCCTCTGGATATCCACAATTAGGTCATCTTTTTAACACTAATGTGTTTTAGTTTTGTGGGTTAAAAAAAAAACAGATAGTGGAGAATGGAGTGATTTAACATTTACAAGTTTAATAATAAATATCGTTATTGTGTACTTTATCAATGTATTAAAGACAATTTTTTATTTTCAGATCATTCCACGGCTGTGCGGAAAATATATTCACTTAAAGCTTGTTTATAAAGTAAGTATTTATGTTAGAAGGAATTATCTAATCATAAATTTTCTTAATATTAGTAGAAGTTTCCGAATTGTTACCTATAAGGCTAAATTATGAAATTGTGGGTTCAAATCTCAATTTAATCAAGCGATTTAAAAATTTTAATTAAAACAAATCACTATGCTATAATTATTTCTTGCCTATATCTGATATCTTTACTAATAAAAGCTGAAGAATTTATTTAGTTCAATGCGTTCTACTACGTTCAATCTCAGGAACTATTGGTTCGAGTTGCATTTTTTTTCTGTATTGATTGATGAAAGATTCCTACCTGAATATAAACCTACAACCATCGCGTAAATACACACAAGCACTGTGTCACGACAGTGTACAAATAACAGTTAGGGTTAATTATAAAATAATCTGAACCATTTTGAAATGATCTATTTGTCTATTACTCGTTTAAGTGTAAGACGTAACCTGTATAGCGATTTAGATCTCTCACAGACCTAAGTTTTAAGAGAAAAGCGAATTTATGTGTAAAAAAAATATTGGGCAAAAAATCTAGTACTAGGATTAAGTGAGACCGCATCTAAACGCACAATGACTCGAAGGATGAGGGAAAAGTAGGCAACAGCATGTCATAACACTAGGTTCCCTCTACCTACCACATTATTTGCAGAAAAGCTATAAAGCTATATTTAAACTACGTGGGGGATATTGCGCAATTACGCCTTGATTATCAAAATAAAAATAAAAAAAATAGCTTCGTATAATTTCATAAACGCCCTCGCTTCCGCTTCCGTTTCCGCTAGCACTGTTACCATGTTCCACGTATTAACGCTAGCTACCGCTACTTATTAAGCCGTTACAGACTCAATTAAGTACGAAGCGATTATTTCAATCACTATTAAACAGATGTGAAGAAATTTAATTTTATATTATACTAGTGGACCCGGACGCGGCTACGCCTGCTTGAACTATAAGAATATTTTCGCGTCGGTCATACTGTGCCGCCCGTAGGCTAGGTCATTCCGAATCAGTGACATCTCCTTAATTATTTATCAAACTTCATAAGGATGAATATCAAAATGTCGCGGGACCGGTTGCGTAGCGACGCGACGCTTGTTATTAACATGGCAGAATAAATTGCATGTCAAATTAGAAAGTATTTTAATTTATTAGTTTATATGTGTAATGTAATGTTATATAGCCTATAGCACTTCTGAAGAATGCAGCTTTTATACAAAACAAAAACAATGTAAATCAGACCAGTAGATCCAGAGATCTTAGCGTTCAAACAAACAAACAAACAAACAAACAAACAAACTCTTCCGCTTTATTATATTAGTATAGATCTGTAGATATATGAAAAAAATATACATTTCTTGAGGCCGTAGTGGCGCAGGGGCACAAGCGTGTAACTGTAAACGACGGTTGTGGGCCCGCTTCCCACGCGGGGATTAAAATATTTAGTATTTTAATATCCTAGGTAAAGCGCGGCGTTGTGTTCCGCCATTCAACACGCAATGCCTCCAGAAATTGTGAACGGAAGTGTCTTAATGGGAGCGGAGTGTCTTAATATTAGCTTTCCAGGTTCCGTCTACGAAACTAAAAATATTTTCCTAAACTCCTAATTTGTAAATGATATTGTGGTATTGGAAGGGATAAATATAATAAACTATAAATATAACGATGGATTTCCGCAAACTTTTAAGACACTCCGTCCTCCACTTTTCCCCCGTATTCGAGACAAATTCATTCTTCCAAATGGGCATCGTGCTTCTATTCAGGTTTTAAAAATTGTATTTCCCAAGGAATAGTAGCATATCAAATTCACATACAGAAAAAATATATGTATACACCAATATATAATGCTCACCGCTCTCTTGACCCCACACCAGTCAATCTTTAATCAATCTTTCATCAATTTTTCATTATGTCAAACCAATTTGAATGACGCGATGCGTTTAATCATCGGCCTCGCTCGCTAATGATTGATATATTGATAATTTTATGATTGTAACGGACCTGAGTTCTGGTTCCAGTGTATTGAATTAGGTCTTGTAAGGACATTCACCTTGTGTAGAAAAAGCCATATATTTCTATTAGTTATATAAATACGTAAGCTAGAGAAAAAGGAAATTAAGAATATCATGTATGAGGAATAACGGTCGTTAGTGTTATTTTTTTGGCTTCACCCTGTATTCCGGTTGTAGCAAGGTAGACAGAGAGAGCCTAGTGTTAAGCACTCCGCTCATGAGGTATTGCTTGTTGAGTGGCGGAACTTAACGCCTCTTAACGTCGTACGTCGTATTAGAATATCTGTTCAATGACTACCTACCTTTTCTGCTTTTCTTATCGCTGCATACTGAATATATAGAAGAGGGAACAAAGGGAACACAGTGTTAAGATAATTTGTTCCCCATATGCCACTCATTGCGTGGTCAGTGGCTGGCAGTGCCTCTTGTTTGTTTACGAAGCTTGTTTCGAAGAAATGAAAATAATTCCTTCCACTTAGCGGAAATCGAACTCACAACCGTCTCATTAAAATCAGAACCTTTATATATATGGATATAATATTATTTTTACATACATAATATTCTATTTAAAACGTAATTCTAAGTACCTATGTACTTGCAACAACGTCAAGTTCTCGTCAAATAACGGTGTAACCTGTCCACGATAAGCTCGGCTATTGCATAATTATAAATACCATAACTTGTATACGTTTATTACCTTATTTATTATGGGGCTGGGTTCAATAAAGTTGGGAGAGATGGTCGTCGATTCGATTTATGAAGAATATTTGTGTATTTTTATATCAATAGAGAAATAAGTGTTAGTACTGAATCTCTGTTAGATGAAAAGCGTAAAAATAAAAAATAAATGTATACAATAATATTTTATAAATGAAATAATAGAAAGAAAATCGCAAATAATGTTTGCCTTATTTGACAGGAAACAATGCAATAATTATAGGTTCGATTCCCACTCAGAGGAATTAATTATTTTCATTTCCTCGCTCTGGTAATAAGACAAACCGCGGCGTTGAGTTCTACCACCCAACACACAATGTCACGAAAATGAAGCGGAAAATAAGGAGCGGAGTATCTCAACACTAAATGCCTACCACGCTATATGCGAGACAAAACTTAAAGCTGAATAATAGAAATATTATCTTATAAGATTCGTACCTACTATCCTCAAGTGTGAAAAGCACAGTTATTTCGTGTTCACTTTAATAAGAATTTCTTATATTTCATATATAAGTATTACGTGAGAGTTTTCTCTAATAGCGCTCATATCCTGTAAGTCGTAATAGATGACAAAAAACGCGGTCATTCCCATACTATTAAAATATGTATCTAGCTCTACGATATTGCTTCAAGCGGAAATCGAATCTTTACTTAAATGATGAACTATGAAGATAATTTAAATAGTAATTCAAATATACTGAAATTTTGTATGAAGTATTGATTGATTTTACCAACTAATGGTATTATGCGAAGGAGAATAGGCAGAGAGAATCTATTATTGTTAAAACACTCCGTCGCACCGCTTAATTTTTGGGACGTTGTTTGTTGAGTGAAGGAACTAACCGCCGCGCTATATCATAGTACGAGAGCGAAGTAAAGAGAATATTTCACTCTACCGGGTGGAAATCAAATTCACAACCATTGGGCTTAAAGTCAGACGATATACTGCTGTGCCACCACGGCCCCATAATATATAACATTTATTGAAATATAGAAAAGGCAAATTAGTTAGCGAAATCTTCTACCAGATGAATTCCAAGCTCTAAAAGGAGAATTGGCAGACCAAAATGGAGATGGCGAGACGAGCTGGACCATTATAGGCCTGACTGGTGCTCAATAGCGCGAAATAGACCAGAATGGAAGAAGTGGAGAGGCCTTTGCCCAACAATGGGATGGTGCAGGCTAGGCTAGGGAAAAAAGTTATTTATTATAAACAAATATATAAATCACAGCCGTCAAAAATATAGAAAAATTGTTAAAATATAAGGTAATTTAGTTATTTATGAACAAACATACAAGTGTAAAACAACAGTTACACGACCGGACCATCCAATGTCATTAGGAGCATGAAATCAGTTCCAACATTGACAAATTATTTTCGCTATATTGCTAATTGCTAACAAACGAAATGGGCCATTTTATTGTTTAGACGCGAACAATTAAAGTAGTACAGTGAAAATACTTTTTCATTGTATTTTTAGCTGCACGCACATATAGGAAGGCAAAAGGAACCTAGTTTAAATATTTCTTTCCCCACGCAGCGCCCATTTATCGAGACATTAAGTGTTTGGCGGAATTCAACGCCGCGCTCTGCCGTTTTGCACGACAGTCTCAAACAGTTTTTAAATATATTAAATTGTAGAATAAAGTATTTTATTTTTCTTTATGCAAAACTTTAGCCGCTTTACTAAGACGCCCCATAGAACTCCTTATTTGTCTATAGAATACAGTTAGACTAAGAATCATCTCAAGTACAAGAGTTAATCGTGCGATAAAGTCGTGATGTACATCCGACTAAACATAAATCACATTATTTTTTTAATAAAATCTGCATTGACGGCCTCGTGACGCAGTGGGGTTATGTCTTGTTCCGGCACTCACTCCTCATTGCTGTCTCGAAGATAGAGTGAGAAATGGGAAGCGGAGTATCTTAACACTAGTACCCTGTTATACGAGTATGTGGTATATAGAGACAGCGAGGCCAGTCGTGGTGCAGGGGCACAAAGGGTTCAATCTCCACTCGAGAAAACGAAATATTGATTTAAATTTATATTTCCATTTATCGCTCTGGTATCAAGAAATATCATTAAAGATACAAAATATCTTTATGCAAAGTTAACCGCCAACAATTGTATGTTACTATTAGTTTTTCTAAATAAAAGGTTGCCTGTAAGAGATCACTAAAAAGTGTTTTTGATTTGATTTGTTTGATCGAGGCAAAACACGGTGTTGAGTTCTGCCACTCCACACACAATGCTCTCAGAATTCGGAATTTCGGAAGGAATTCGGAAAGTGGGGAAGTGTATGCGGGATACAGCGTGAAGCTGATGTAATTTATATAATTATATTTATTCTTTTCTTAAGTGGTATTTGAACCTACTACCACCGCTCATACAGATCTATTAACTATATTACTAAAGACTAAACTTAATATTAATAATATAAGTGTAACTTACATAAAAATACTTGTTAAAATTTAACTGCTATATGAATTAAATTCAGTTATATAATTTATATTCGTATGAAGGTCATTGTATGGATATACAGTAGTTACTGCAAGCGTGTTACGCACTGACGGTAGGCTGGTGGTACATTGAGAGCTAAATAAAGTACAAAAAATTATTTAAAAAAGTTTAACCAACTTGAGGCATACATATACATATTTATATGGATGAAGTGGTGTTAAATCACTCTATTCTGTATTATTCAATGTCATCCAGTGCTTCTTAATTATTTTAACTATTTTTTTACAATATCTTTAAAGATTCACGGGTTCAAAAGAACCCGGTCCTTTGGAAGGCTTGCGTGGGGACACAGGTCCAACACGTAGAGGCCCCTAAGAGAATATACAAATGTTTTACTGTGACGCATCAGCCGGGATCCATCTCTGGGTAACCACAGGTAATTGCTCAGAGACGGTCGCCGGTTAATGCGTAGGAACTATGGAAAATGTGGAAATCTAAACAAGGGCTATGGAATGGAATTTGGATGGACTGGCTACTGGGCTATTTACAATATCTTATTATTACAATATCTGAATATACTTTTATTAAATATGTGAATAAATTTTACATTTTTAAATATAAATTATTATAAAAAAGATACATTTAAAAATATAAAAAATAATATCTTATTATTAACATTATTATTGGACCTTTCATAAATATTTTTTAAAACTACATCAATTAATAAAGCCTTATTAGAATAGGTGATATATTTATTTAAGTTTGAGCTAAGTATGTCCCATACACATGGACCTGCTAACATTGTTCTAACATTGAATCACACTTAACTGTACTTTTATCAGACCAGTGGCAGATATCAAAAAACCTCATGTTTGCGGTCAGACACCAAATTGTGGCTGTAAACATCGTTTCCATTCTCAATTGTTGGACGACAATTTGACGTCGACGTGGTATTCGTATCTACACTTAATATTGTAAAGTTGAAGAGTTTGTTTTGTTAAACGCCCTAATATTTGGTACTATGGGCTCGATAATGATTTTTTTTGAGCAAGACTATAAACGTATATTAATTACATCACGTTAACCGTTTCGATGTTATTCGTTGTTCTCCATTTTTCTCTCAAATTCGAGATATTGTACCGCGTTTTGCCTTTTTATTTTTTTTAGGTTCACACGGTATCCCGTACATAGTAGGGTAGGCAGAGGGAACCTGGAAACCTAGTGTTAAGACACCGTTCCGCAATTGGACACTTCCGTCTCCCAAGAAGAGAAAGAAATCAAAATAACAATATTAATTATACTACCACTCGGGGGAATGGTCCCCCGAGTGGGTCGAACCCACGACCGTCGCGCTTACGGTCGCAATGAAACCACTATAATTAATACTATCCAATTTGGACTAACAAGTCCAAAAGTCTCCATACATTGGTTAAAATTGCGCGCGTCAAGTTAATAAGGAATTCTTAAATTTTGCTTATTAACATGTAATTTCTTAAAATATAACAAAAAAATAAAAACACAATAAAACAGAATTATTATTTATAATAATAAGATGTATTTTTGTCATAGTTGACGGGACATAACAATGGAAACGTTACATTATGGCTATTTCACCCGCAATGGTTTACTGCTATAATGCTTCTATTAACTGTTACGAAATTGTTTCATCCGATTTCGTGATTTTTATGTAGATACCTTCTAATTCTGTAACTGTACTTCATTATATTATTATTTATTTATATAATTAAATAAATATTGGACAAACGCGGCGTTCAGCTCCGTAATTCCGTCATAAGCAATGTCCGGAAATTTGGTTGGAATGTGGGGAAAAGAGTATCGTAACACTAGATTTCCTGTGCCTAGTTATGAGGCTAAAAAATATTTGTATATATTAAAACAGTCATCCCGCAGTGGGGTAGTGTACGGCTTTAAACGCCGCGTTTATATATTATATGAACACTCAAGGTAACTATATTTGTTATTCTCCAGCTTTAATAGACAAATTGAGGCATTAAGAACCGCTGTGCAACACACAATGTCTCGAAAACGAACCAGTAAATAGGGAACACTATCTTAACCCCCTCTGCTATAATGATGTTTTTATATTTGTGTAAGTAAGGCTTTTCCGCATCACGTCACTATAATGTTTATGAGATTATTTACTTTGATATTAAAAGTAATAATTATTATTTTTTACTTTTAATTGTAATTATACATATATTATAAACGATGATGTTTGAAGGAAAAATAAAGTATGTATATCCGTAGTTTTAAAGGATGTGAGATGATTATTAATTAAAAGAAAAATGTTATTTACTTAAACTTCTACGAATCAAAATATAAGTTTCCAACGCAAACAGACGTTGTGTGGTGGTGGAAGTAATATCATAGCAGTATTGAATAAAATATATAAGTAGTGTTTAATTACAAAAGCTAGTAGCATTTTTGATAACCTAAGGGATAAAATTTTTCTTTACAAAATTTTAAACTTATATCCTCCTACGAACATTCCTCTGAAATTCGGTGGCATCCACAGTCGTTACGTATAATATCATATATTTAGATTACATCAGAACATCGTTTTAAAGTACAATATTATAAATTGTATATTTTACCTGTTGCAGATGTGACAAAATTCAAAATGGCAGCCACAGACGGGCAGGTTGTGGTCGCAGCATGCCGCTGGACAGACGAAGGAAATTACCTCAGAGAATTTGTTGTTAAAAATCGACTTCCAAACGTTGCTAAAATTATAAAAGGCCAGTATGGAGGTCTGGGAGTCCCTACGTTACCAAGTCCTGGACTACAGAGTACAGCTGTACTTGTATCAGCAGGAAAGAGGAAGAAGATAATAGCTCAAGCGATAAAACTGAAAGAAGGTAGACGCATGGTCAGTGTAGGGCCACGAATTGCCATACCAGATTCGTATAAAGGTTATTTTGAATTATTAAGTGAAGAAGGAAGAGCTGTTAGGTGTATTGAACATGTTTCTGAGCTGGCAAGACGAAAACTTGACGACGGGTGTCTAGTAAGAGAACCAGTTAGAGTAATATGTGCTAAAACAGATTTAGATGGAAATGTAACAGCGGATGGAGCGAGAAATCTGCCTGCTGGTGAAGTGATAATGCCCAGAGGCGAGACGTTTTTAGGTAAAAATAAATATTTAAAATGCACAGATTCTAAAGGGGATACAATCTTACTTAGTTTGGATCAGAGAGGCAAATTTTCAGCAGTTGCTAAAGAGGACAACATAAGTGGGGTACATACTGCAAAAACTTTACTTACGAAGCGGTTGCCTATAACAGTTAGACTGGTGCATGGCACTCCTCCTAGAGGTCTTAAAAGTGCTAGTCATTTTGTTCCGGAGTTAAGGCTCTTGTCTTTATTCGAAGAGGATCACGTCTTTGCACTGCCTTTGCAAAAAGAAGGCAATGCGTTAGTAGCTTTACCTCTTGCAGCTCCTTTAAAAATGTTACGATGCAAAAATGAAGAACAAATTAAAAATTATATGGAATTTTCGAGACTACTAGAAAAATGTAATAGGTTACTTGTAGATGTAGTGGATCGAATACATGTGTTAGACGGAAAACTAGGGGACCCGAAAAGGTTATTAAATGGGCCTCTTCATGCACCACCTCTAATAAAAACAGGTTACTTTTTAAGACGAAGTGCGTCATCTGATTCTGCTAATCAACATAAATACTTAAACCGCCATAATCATATTTATAGTAGTCATAGAGACGAAAACAGTATTCCTGATGAGTATGACGAAATAGATCAAATATATGACTATGTAAGAGGTTTTGCTCCTTTGCCTAAAAATATAAAAGCATCTTATTGCAATGAGCCCACTCGGCATGAATCCGCACCAGCCTCGCCAGCTGCTACGCCAATTCATATGCCCTTGATATCGGAAATCAAACCTGAACCTCCTCCTATAGAAACTATTCCAACCAAGAAACCTTTGAACCAAAAAGCGGAAAAGCGAACTCGTAAGTCTACTACTACTATTACAACTAAAGAAACACCTATAACTGTTTATAAAGAAAAATGTTCAATAGCACCAGCACCAAATTTGCCAAAGCTGTATATAAAAAACAGTGTAAGCAATAATAAAAGTAGAGCATTACTGAGTCAGAAAAGTCATTCGCCAACTAAAGAGGCACCTAGTCCAGGAGCTAGTCCACTGAGACCTTTAACTAAGGGGGACTCACCTATCTTCAATATAAGATACAAAAGTCTGTCAAATATTCATCAAGCAATGGAACTAGATGGTACATTAGATTCAAGTCATTCTGGAGGTAGAACTTCTGGGGATTCGGGGAATGGACCAAAGTTACCAGAGAAAAGGTCTCGGAAAATAAGCAGACCCAAATCATTAACGAATTTAGTATGGGAACTAACAGGGTGTCCAGTGGATGCTAGTGATAAGCAAAAGTCCAGGACTAAAAATGAGGGCTACAAGAAAATTGGTAACAAACTGTCATTGGGAGCTCAGAAGAGAGTGCCTACGCTGTATCTTTAAATTTCGGTAAGTTTAATTTTATATCTTTATTATACCCTATGCCAAATAAGTAGATCTCTCTCTCTCCCTCTCTCTCTCTCGCCTAGTCTCTAGTGAATTCAACAATCGCGTGTACAGAAACTTGCCAACTGCGCCTCGATGGCGTCTAATAAGTACATACATAATAAATAGACACTATTGCGATTCATCCTTAAATGTCAAAACTTTCACGGCACTAAGTTCACCTGTAGACTACGCAACGGTTAGTGCCTTTTGGAGCAGATGTTTATAATAATACTGGGCATTCTGTTTAAGTTTAATATGTTTTTTTTTAATGAGGTCAGGCTCAAGGACTACTGGTTCGAATTGATAAAATATTTTTGCTTCTAATAAACATACATTTGTACATATATTTATGTTCATTGACCATATTGTTGTTAAAATATTCAAATAGAACATTTTTATGTAATTAGTACGAGTATAGCATGAGGCCGTCGGCCCAGAAGTACAGCGTTTGACCGCGTTGCAACGGTTGCAAATTCGATTCTCACGTGGGATAATTAATTATTTTAAGACAAGGCTCGGTATTAAATTTCAATACTCAACATGTTTCAATGTCTTGAAAATTGGAAAATTGTCGGAAAGTGGGAAATTAATTAAGTGTCTTCATTCTTAATACTAAATGCCTTTTGCCAAGTATAGTCGTAAATCGTCGTTGCTAAATTCATTTTTTGATTTTCACTTTATACATTATTATAACATTTACAAGTGTTAAAAAATAAAAGTTCATATAGTAGAGAATAGGTTTTTTGAAGTCCATTATATATGGGACATCTACAGCAAGAAATATTAAGAGACTCCGTTCCCCACGCATCTTTAATAGAAACCTTAAAGAATATAATTTATCCAATTTATCTTGAACAGCATCTTGGGTTTAGTAATTTCTCGTGATAGGCTATAGCATTACAATTATTGTTAGTTATAAATGAAATTTGAAATAAATGCTAGCAAAATCGAGGTAATCCTGGTGCAATAGGACAGCGTTTGACTGTAACCTCGATGGTTGTGGGTTCGATCCCCAAACGGGGATGTTTTGTCTAAATTATATTGATGTCCCTACTCTAGTAGATAAAGCGCGGCGTTGAGGTCCACCAATCACCACGCAATGTCTTGAAAATTGTGCGAAAAGATAGTTTACTGAAATGCCACGATTTGAATTAAATAAAAGCTTTAAACGAATTCTATAATAATTTTGCATAATTATTTAAATGACAAAAGAATTTAAATAGACAATAATTGCTTAATAGTTCGTCTAATTCATCATAGAGCCAATTTAAATAAAATTCCCATTACTCGAACTAACATAATCATGTAAAGTGTTAGCTTTATCTAGACATGAAAACTTTGTTTAGTATCATGCGATTATTATTATTTTTTTTAGCTTTACGCTGTATCCTGGAATAGCAGAGTGTTTAGGCACTCTGTGTTGATTGGCGAAAGCAACGCCGTGGTTTGTTTTCTTCTCTGTTAAAAAAAAAAATAATTTAGCCAAATGGCAATCCAGCCTACAAACTTAAGTACCGCTTACACTCACATACTTTCATCTTTGATAAGTATAAATTATTATCAAATTTTATCCTTTTCTAATATTATTTGAATCTCAAACAGAATAGCTGTCTATGTAATAATAAAATTGTTATATTGATATTGAAAGGAGCAACAGTTCTGATTCTCGCTGGTTCTTCTCAGCAGAATCACCTTTCGAGCTGGTGGAACACCACCAGCGATACTACCACCACTGAGATTGCATGTTGAGTGATAGAACTCACTAGAGTTCCATCATTCCACATGCAATCTCACGTAAATAGAGTGGTACGTAGGGAATTGATCATCACACTCAAATATTATCCCATTCCAACAATACATACATAAATATCAAACTATTAACCTCAAACCTTCGAAGTCGGTTAAGATAGCATGATTCCAACACAAATGAAATCATATTCGCAATTAGTGTTGGAAAGCGTATCATGTGATTTTCCAAGTTATTACCATTAGTTAATTAGAGGGTGCGACGGCGCGCCCTGCCGCGCCCACGCGTGTGTCGTTTTTACAAGCAGTTATTTCCTTTGAAAATTTCATAATATTGTACAATGTTATGAAATATGATATATGTATTTGTTATGTAAATGGTTTTAATGGGTTTTTTAGACAAGCTTGATTTTTTATTCGGTGGATTCATTAAGTAATTTTCATTTAATTAGGGAATGGGGAAAGAAAAAAATCGATAGAGATGAACGGTTTTATGTTCGGGATAGAGCATGAAGCAAGTTCTCTAGTCTCTTTTTTTCCTCATACTCAGAGACCACGCCGTTCTTCCAATTTAGTCGATTTGCGTGTTTTAAATATAATACATTAATTCAACATTAATATTAAAAAATAAAATTACAAAGGAAACCCCGTCGTTTGTTTGCATTCAAGAAATTAATTAAAACTGTACATATAAGGGCAGTTGTAGAGAGGTGACCTTTGAATAGTTCCTGCACTAAAAACAAAATTATTGATTGTATCTAATTTTCTATTTATTCTATACTAGTGGACCCGAACGCGGCTACGCCCGCTTGAACTATACAAATATTTATTAAATATATTTATGAAATTATTTTCAGTTTTCTATAGAGAGATGCTTTAAGCAAGCTCATTTTGGGTGACGTTTTTTGCAACTCGTTGCTTAGCAACGATCGCATAGCGACGGTGTTTATTAACATGGTGGAATAAATGGCATGTCAAATTAATAAGTATTTTAATATATTGGTATCAAAAATATTACAAATATGAGAAAAAAAAATATTCTATGTTCATCCCGAGAGTATCTCTATGTGAGTATTTTATCACAATTAAATTAGTGGTTTGGCCCTGATTGCGTAAAAGATAGACAGACAGACAGACAGACAGAGTTACTTTCGAATTTATAATATAGGTATGGATTATTAAAGCATTGTGGGAGAGCATTCTATCAAAACTAGTTTTGTATATAAAAGATTAATATTTAATGATATATTTTTTTTTGCTGTAATCGGAATTGAACCTATAACTATCGTAATCCATTTATGCCACAATGTCAAAAAAATGTACACTTATACTTAACAATACGCCTAATTATACTCTTTATTGCATTTAAACGTTTCGGTTTCGTTCAATATATTGGAACTAAAATTACATCCGGTTCGAACAAGTCTTCTTTGATGACACATCGTTTGTGACCTTATTAGAGAAATTTGTAAAAAAATATATGATAAGCTAGAGCTGGTATACCTAAGGAATGGTTCGGCAGCATTTATTTAAGAAATAAAATTTCATGCATTCTCTCTAAGGTAACAATACAGAGCGTAGAGTTCTTTTAATTTATTTTAATATACCAGGAGTACAATCCTTTGACTATAACGCGATAGTTGTAGGTTCAATTCCCACTGGAGAAAATTAATTATTATTTATTAATATTTTCAATTGTTCGCTGTGACTATCGGCACTCAAAATGCAATATCTTGAAAATTCGGCGGAAAGTGGGGAACACAGTAAATTAATGGAGATTTTTTGCAGAATTTAACGCCGTGATTTGTCTAAAAATAATAACAATATTAAATATTTCATTCTATCGAGTAGAAATCGAACCCATAACCAGCCGCGCTAACAATGGTACGCTTGTTCCCCTGCACCACTATTGACCTCATCCTGACCTCTTTAGTTTAATACAGGTATGTGTATTAAACATACGGAATCCTAAAAAAACTACTAATTTGGTGTCGGCAAAGTATACAATGTTTTTTTATACTTAATCATAATTAGATATTTAAAAATGGTAAAGCACGTTTTGTTTTTTTTAAATTACGCATAAAGTAACACATATACGTATATGTATTTAAGTACATCGTTATAATAACATTAAATATATTAAAATAATAATATGTTTTTTTTTTCATTTTCAGATCCACGTTGTCATGGAACGACACGTTTCAGATCGAAACCAAAAGGACAGCTGACGATACGACAAAACGACTAAACTACAAGAGCATACATTTGAAATTTTCACAATTAAGTTATACTTTTTTAGAAAATGTATAAAATTTTGGCCTCTTGAAAACCGTCCAAAAGGCGCGGATTCAAATCCCACAACGTTAAAAGTTTTATATGTCTTTTAAAACAGTATTTTTTTCCTAAGTGTGGAATAACACTTTAAAAATGTTAAAAATAGTAGAAGTATTTTTTTTTTAATCTTAGCTCAACTATCAAATATATTTTGATCTCTTTACGATTAATTATTTTTTTATTTATCATTAAAGCCATATTACTATGTAATTTTGATGTTAGTTTGAGGTAATTTGTGAATAACAAAGTTAGAATAGCCTTTAGATTTGTTATTATTACATTTAAAGTAAAAATGTATGCAAAGTTGCTAATATTTTAAATATCTCTACTTAAATATTTAAATCGATATTAAGACTAAACCTAAAGGCTATTTGAGTTTTGTGTTCATATGTAATAATTTCTTATAAAATTTCTAAACATTTAAGATGCTATTGGACTTTAAAATGTAAAGTAATTTAATCTCGATTCTTATTAAATTAAATTGATTACCGCAGTAATATTTAATTACAGATTTAGACAAACTTAAATAGGTTTCGTCGTTTATGGTAATTATAATTACTTGTATTTTCGATATAAAATTTATATTTCACGAAATAAAAACCAAAAAATCGAGGTGCCTTATTAAGTAATAAACGCTTTTACGCACGTTCTATTTTCGTCGAAATGTGTAATCGTAATTTAAGATAAAAGTCACAATTTAGCGGTAATTTTTTTTTAAGTTTAGACAACTAATTATTAATATTTCAGTAATATGCATTTATATTGTTTATTCATTTACTTAGTTGTGTGAAGTCAGTTTTAGTAATATACGTAGTTATGTATGTATTAGAGGCTATTTCTAGAAAACTATGAAAAAAAATCACCCTCATCTAAAAGTCGAATCGTTTTTTAATACTTTTTCAATAATACTTTTAATTTAGTTTGAAAATTATTATTTTATACTATACATCCTGAAAAAGTCTAATGACACATTACCCGTTCTATTGTTTTTTTTGACTGCAAAAGAATTATATTTGCTATTTAAAGTATGGATTCGATTCCCACTCGGGGAAAAGTTGTTAAATTATTTAGTGTTTTAACTTCCTCGCTCTGATAACGAGGTAAAGCACAGCGTTAAGTTCCGCCACTCGACACGCAATGCCTCGAGAATTCATGTACAGAAATCGTTCAACGATTTTGTGTTAGACATATACTGCTGCACTATAATGTAATGGATAAAAGTATTGTCTAAAACTGACTAATATAGATTATTGTATAATTATACCTTCCTCTTAAGTAAGTTTAAAATGATAGATTACTTGGAGTTTCAATATAAAATCTGATAGGTATATTGAATCTTCGATTTATTTATCGTGTGTTTTTATTTAGATTATTAATAATAATAAATGTTAAAAGATATGTATAATCTATATCTATTACGTACTTATAACGTGTATTTTATCTCTGAACTAAACGAAATTAAGTGGTTAGTCTCACTGCTCTCTAATTTCTAACAAAACAAATATTTTGTATTGACGGATAAAAATTCAGCATTAAGATGCTGCATTTTGTTTTGAAAGATGAGAGAACCTACTTTACTGCAATAAATATTTTTCAGAATGCAATTTCAATATAGGTATACAAGTCAATCTCGTATTGGTAATTTTCATTATTAAAGCATGAACCTAATATTTTTAAACTTGACTTTTCTCTTACGCTATATGTCACATATACATAAATGTTTCCAGCTAACCTAAGACAGGCTCACTTCCCGCTTAAATTTTCAGAATATTTCGTGTTGAATGGTGGAACTCAACGCCGCCGTTTGTCTTGTTGCCAGTAGAGTGAAGAAATGGAAATAATTGAAGTCGAATGGACCACTATGGCCTCATATATCCGTTATGTAATTTTCTTATAAATAGCTTTATATAAAATTCATTGTTAACATTGTATAACGATTTTTAAAAAATGATTTTATATTCCAAATATTTAGTTATTTTAGCTTTAGGCGTAACGTCTTTTGTATTTTAAAGTATTTTATCGCATCATTGTAATAAAGTATCGTTTGAATCTTAATACTGTAATACTTATTGAATAAACGAAATGAAAAATATTGGATATTTTTACTTATGCCATTTTATTATAAGTCCTTCAAATTTTGATACTTACAATACAAATTCTTAATTAAATTTAATAACCTATTAGCTACGACTAACGGCTTGTTATTATTCGACTCAACGCCATCTATTGGATTATTACAGGACTATTTATACAACTCAGAGACATAAAGAAGTAGAATATTTGTCCGCTAGGTGGAGACATATAAAAAAAATATTAGTGTAAACTGTAAACTATGAGATGATAATATTAAGCACAATCCACTCTCTCTCTCTCTCTCTCTCTCTCTCTCTCAAGGCAAGTGGAGGATATGCATCCTAATCAGCAAATAATTGACTGCCCCAAGTAAGTATCGGAACCATCATCACTGCGTTTGCTGTCAAACACTGTGCTATGACACCCTCGTTTTAATTTTTTAAAGAGAAACATTAAAAACACAAAAAGCTGCTTCACAAACTTTATTAACTATATAATTAGTTTTTAACTTCTACTGTATATCTACTTACACAAAACAATGTACTTATACAATATATCTATAATTATATTTTTAAAGATAAATTGGCAATTATTGTGACAAATCGAACCTAGAATATGCTTCATAGTAAGTTATTACCACTTTGCATTAGGTTCCTAAATGTACTTCTTAGATCTTAGCATTACTATAGAATTATTATATCACAGATAAAACAATGACAAGTGATGGAATAAACCGTAAAGATAACTTATTGTAGACACCTATTATCAAATTGAACTAACAAACACATACAAATAAGTATTAATTTCTTACTTTTGCATTGTTTTCAGTAAACGTCACAGCAAAAATTAAATAGTACTTAAATAATATATAATTATTAAATAATATAATTTTAAATCAACCTCGAAAAGGAAACGTGTTTGCCTCGAATCGAATTTAGACGATTTGGATTTGTCTGTTCTTAGAAGAACTTTTATGTCATTTCGTCAAGAATTCAATGGGATGAGAACATTAAAAACGAGAACAAAAATTCTTTCAATGAAAAATGTTTTCAGTTGCATAGGTACAATATGCAGATGGTAAAACACAAATGAATATAAAAATTGTACTGTTGGTTTATCATATATTTTTTAGCCGATGCTATTATTTGTATGTGTTTATAAGTTCACTTTTACAGTAGATTGTCTATAGTATATTAGAATAAAAAGAAAAATATATTTCTTCTTTTAATAGAGACATATATTATATGTATATCTTTTTTTTTAAATCTTATCATTATAATTAGTACCTCTTTTTCAAAAGTCCATTTTGATATTTTAACGAGGCTCTTAATGGAATTTTATAATCTATAATTCGTACTTATAAATTATTATCAAGAAATAACAACCATTTACAATTGTAAGTACATAATATTATTTCTTAACGTTATATTTTTTTTCTAAGTCATTTGAAAATCATTACTAATAGCATAAAACAATGTGTGGCTAAACTGGATTGCTTGCTGTAGTAGCAAGCAATCCAGTTTACTTAAATTAAATTTAATATAAGAACTGAACACTTTCAATTAATTAAAAATTATATAAAACATACGTACATATATTCTAATATTAGGACACACATACAATATAATGAATCTTGATTTACTGAAAATAATGAACAAAAATTAAATCTAAAAAAATTACAAAAAATTACATTATATATATGGAAATAACTATAGGTATTGTATGATAGCTTATTACTTCTGTATATAGCCTTATTTGATAAATAAATATTCCACATATTTCAGGTATATAATATAAGTTTAGATTTGTGCAGTATGTAAGTAAGTGAAATACATTAAAACGTTATTTAAAACAGTTTTCTAGAAATAAATGACATTTATCATTTAAAAAAATCAAAACTTAAGTTAAGCAAATACATAACTTACTTTTTTTTGTGATGTTAATTTTAAATACAACAATTGTTTTTAATGCCATATCTGAGCTAAAATGTGTACAATGCAAATCAAATTAAATAATTAATCAATTATTCATACTATTTGCATGGAAAATTTTATGAATTATTTACATAATATGGAGTGTATAAGAGATACTAGAGACATACTATCAAGTTTATATAAATTTCCTATTATAGAGCAATTATTAAAGGCATTGTTTGTTGAACCTCTTTCGCCTCTTCCACTGTTGTCAACCTTTTCATATTAATATATACAAGCCCTCCCAACTTGGAGGACATGTATGAAGTCCTCTTGCTTTTTATATGTTTTCGGACAATCGAGCTCCAAAAATATATTATGAATTGAACATATAACTATTACTTTCAATTACACTTGTTTTCATTGACAGATCGCTATGTACTTTTACAATATATTATTTAAAAATACTAAGCCTAAATATATATAGGAAGAAAAGGAAGTATATCCCGACCCGTAAGCGAAGTTTCTTGACACCATCTATAGATACAATATAACCATAATATAATTTACATATAACATAGAAATTCGTATAAAAAAAGTATTTTTTTTTATAAAATATATATACATATATACATATTATTTATTAGTATGTATTAGTTAGTATTATAATCGATATTTATGCCTAGAGAGTTAAAATTTACAAGCTTTTTAGTGGTAAGCAGACATTGATAATATTAGTAATTATATAAATTTATATGTGTCCATTATTATTCATAAGTATTTCTTTATTTTATTCATAAGAATATAAATCGAAACTTATCAAGCTACAGCGAAATGAAAATATTTAATATTTCATTACCTCAAGTAGGAATCGAACCTACATCGAGTCACACGCTCGTGCTGTAGCGCCACGACTGGCTTTAACTTAAATTATTTTTTATATAAGATTTACATAGAGTTAACTTTAGGCAATCGGCAAAACACTGGGATACTTGGTACTTAAAATTATAAGCTAACATTGTGCATTTTTAGTAACGTAACGTATCTAATATATTTACATAATCTACGTAACATAACCTTGGAAATACCCTGATTAGGAATACGAGGTCAACCAAGAACCTAACCTATGTACTGGCCAATTTTCAAGACATTGTGCGTACTGGTCGCGGAACTCAACTACGCAATTTGTCTTGTTACAAGCGAGAAATTAAAAATAATTCAATACACCTATTGCGAATCGAACCCACAACCGTCACGTTTACAATTAGACGTTATGTCGCTAAAATATTTATGTAGATAGTTTAAATTTTATTTATGTTCTTATATTAATAACAAAATAAAATGCTTTTAGTGGTTTTAATTAAGTTAACGATTAACGCTTCATGCTACATTACAGTTAAGTGGATTAGAATACGGTATTGTTATTTCAATCGTTTCTTCCTTTTAAAACAATTATAAAAATAATAAGTTGTGGATGAAAATCCGATATATAAAGTAAATAGAAATGCCCTACGCAAATAACAAGGTAGAAGTCCAGTTTTTAAGCACTCCATTTCCTATTTCCGTCCGAAGTTTCGAGACATTGGGCATGTAGAGTAGCGGAACTAAACGCTGCTAGTCACTAAAATTGTGATTTGATGTTTCACGGTTGGCAAGATGAAGGCCAACTTTGTAAGTTTATTTTTCCTAAAAGTAATTTTATAAAGAAGAAACGATGTGTTTGTTATACAATTTTTATGAATTATAAATGTAAGTTACCACTTGGTCCATAGATTCTGTTGCTGTATCACTCATATCACTATCTGTGCTTCTTAACTCACTATTTTCACTATTTATCACTATATTATTAACATTTCTAGTTATTTCACTATCAGTCGCTGTTGTGATATCACTGCCACTAATAAAGTTTACGCTTTTTACTTCACTTTTATCTGATCTTAAATCACTGTCTATATAATTTTGCGTAGTTGTATCAAAATCAATTTCAGTTTCGTTTGTTGAAACTATTAAAAAATCATCTAATTCTGTACTAATACTGCCACTGTTTTTAGTTGACACACTTTCTACAAAAGAACGATCTTTATAATCATATTTCTCGGTATTGAAAGTAATATCTGAATCGGATATAGTTGATTCTATTTCTGTACTGCTTTTCATTATTTTCTTGTTAATCTCGTTTTCTGAATTATTTATTTCTAAGACTTCAGAAGCTGTTGCATTTTGTGCATAGTTATTGTCAGTTACTGTTTCATCAGATGTTGTTTGCTTATCACGCTTAATTTTATCGTTCGTGAAGGCATTAAATATCACATTCATCAATCCGTCTGGATCAATTATTTCTAGATGTATATCCTCACTGCTCTCTTTATTTTCATATCTCGGTGAATCAGTACTCAATGTGAGATTTTCTTCTTCTTCTGTATCTGAACTATTTATATAAATATAATTTGTGATTATATTAGGAGATTGATTGTTTTCGGCAAAAATTATTTCATCTTCAGTGGCAATAGTTTTATCTATTTCAGAAACATATGGTGCCGTTTCATTATCACGCGTTATCGAAATATCTGAGTTTAACTTTGGAGTACTATTTATAATAATATCATTTGTTATAATTTCTTTGCTTATAAAATCAGGTACATAATTAGGTTCCTTGGTTGTTATTAAGTTATCTTTGCTTTCAAATTTTGGTGCTTCTGTAGTATTATCTATGACTTTGGTAACTAGTGTCTCATTTCGTGCATCTCTAGTCACTTGTTGGTTGTTTTCATTGGCATATTCAGATTTAAATAAAGCATCGAATAACATACCAGTTATCATACTGTCGTTCAACAGTTTAAATCCAATGTCTTTATCATCCGTAGTGTCATAACCTTTCTTTGATAACTCTTCGTCAACATTATGGGCGATATCTTGAGAATAATTTTCAGGTGGCACCCAATCAAATTCTGGATCAAATTGAGCTTTTGTAGTGCAATCAGGTGAATTTAAATTATTTATTGTGTCATTTATTATATTTTTGTCCGTAGTACTTATTATATCTTCAACTGTTGTCAACGTTTCATTAGAGTTGTTTGAGTTATTTTCTATTGGAGACTCGATTGGGGGATCGTCTACCCTATTTATTTTGTGTAAATATTTAGCAATTGTTGGTCCTAATACCGTTTCAAGGTAATCATGCAGTTTTTGACATTTGTTCACAGTGTTCACGTCATTGGAACTACCCCATATAATGAAACCAGATGCGTTCGATTTATATAAAGATTGAAGAGCGACTGTCAGGTCTTCCTAAAAATAGAAAAAAAAATGTTTATAAAATATAAATTATTATTACAGCATTTTTTTACTCTTTTGTTTTTATATCGATATTATATTATAATATACGTGTCATTATTTTTATTTTATTTTATTAGGTTATTATTGTTACAATTTTTTTTTACTTTCTAATATTTGTTTTTATTAAAAAAAAATAAAATTCAACCATAATTTAAAAAAAATCTTTGCAAAAAAATATTTCTTGTAAAGAAATTTTAACTTTAATTAACAATCCTTACCTCTTTCATAAATCCTCCATCTCTATATCTAAACCAGAAGTATGGCAGTATGGGCGTGTCATAACGCCTAAGTCTATATGCTTCTTCAACTCGGCCCCGAACTAGTAACCCAAGTTGAGAAGACGTCAGATCACGAGAACTGTACACTGAAGGGTACAAGGCAGTGCTTTCTAACCATAGCCAACTCGTACTGAAACATTATTTAGATTTTTATTATTAAATTAAAATGAATGGCTTCTATGGCGTACGGCTATAAGCGTGCGACTATAAACGCGTCGGTTGTGGATTCGATTCCCTCTTGGCAGAACGAAATATTTAATATTTCATTTTCTTGCTTTGGTAACAAGGCAAACGTGGCGTTGAGTTTCGCCACTTGGCACGCAATGCCTTAACAATCGGGCGGCAAGTGGAGAACGGAGTGTCTTACCACTGGTTTTCCTGAGCTTACTCTATTACATGCAGCCGCAGGATATGGCATACAGCATGATGCTAAAAAAATCTCTTTTTTAATAATAATTTATAGAAATTAGTCGAAAAAATTGACTGTCACGTCGGAAAAAGCTCTACAAGAAAAAAATATTGATTAAACTTTAAGATACGATCAAGTGTCACGAGTACTGAGAGCTTTTTTCTTTTGATTTAATTTAAAATGTTATTGAGCCGGCGTAACCAGTTTGAATCTACTTTTTTGTAACTTATCGTACTTAGTAACATGTCGGTCTTATATACTTGTATGTATGTATATACAAGAAGGTAAACTTAATTTTAAAAAACTTTTAATTAGGCTTTTTACTTTTATTTTTATAATACTAAATGCTGTCCACATCGTCTATTGCGGGAACTTAAAAATGTAAAAACTATTTTTTTCCCTTCCTTGTAAGAGTTTTACGAAATCCTTTTTTAGTGCTGCCCTACCTAGATGCCAAATTTTAGTGTTTCACGCCGCTTTTATTATTATGTTTTTTTAGCTTCAGGCTATTTATTAGGCAGGCAGATTAGACAGAGAGAACCTGGAAACCTGGTGTTAAGACCGCTACCATTAAAACATTTCCGTTTCGGATTTTCCACTGAATTTTCACTTATTTCATTTCCTCGAGCAGAAATCGAACCGACAACCTGGCGCGTTTACAGTTACACACTTCTACCCCTGCGCCATGAAAGGACTCAGTTATTCGCATGGATCACACTGGCCAAAAAAATTGCTACTTTTTCTGATGATTGAGAATTATCACTAGATATTTACTAACTTAACGTTCCTGATTCTAAATATACCCTTAATTAATTTGTAGCAGCTCTTATTTACGAGATATAGCTTCCGTTAATAATTATGTAAGTTAGTTTTGTAAGCCCTATTGGCCGCGCAAAACACGGCGTTGAATTCCGCCACTCAACACGCAAGGTCTCCAGAATTCAACGGTAAGTCTTAACACTAAGATCTCAGGTTTCCTCTACCCACCCTGCTAGGTATATGCCTGAAGCTAAGCAAATATTTAATACTCACATATCATTCTCCCCAACTACATTGCTAGGACAGTTTTCCTTCATATTACGTACGTTCGCCATGTTGAAGCAATGAGGGAAGCCATAGTAACCCCATAAAGCATTCGGTCGCATTTGCTTAGCGATTGATAGAGTCGTTTGCATGAATGTCCTCGCTGATGACTCGAAACGGCGTTGTGCCTGAATTTAAAATTATAATTTACATATGAATAATTGAAATGTCCGTCTGTGATTTCAAAGTAACCGTGTTTTTCAGTGCGTACCTACAGTTATTTACTCGATACCAAAACAGAAATAAACAATTGTATATTTTTCGCCTGTCTGTCTTTCTATTTGTGCGGACGAATTTTCGGTACAGCTAATTTGGAAAGGTAGAGAGGGTTGAGGAGCAGCATAAACGTCCTTTTTATATTGGAATTCCCGCGGGATCAGGATATACGCAGGAAACACCTTTAATTCGGCACTGTGCACTTAGAAAGTGTGTGTTATATATAATTATTTACATTTTGATCATACAGACGAAGCCGATAAAAACTAGTCCTACTAATATTATAAATGTAGAAATTGGTGAGGAGGAATGTTCGTTCCTTTTTCACTCAAAATGTGCTGAACGAATTTAGATGAAACTTCACAGTTATATAACTTATATACCACAATAACACATAGGCTACAATTTAAGTAAAAATTTTGTATGATTTAGCATAAGTGTAAGCAGGCGAAGCCGCGGTCGACCCTCTAGTTATTAATAAATAGAAAATAATTAATTCATGTTTATAATAATTAAATCGTAAGTAATCGATACGCTTAACCAAACAGCTAAAGCAATGATTGCTACAAGATTCATACGAAAGTAACATAATGGCATTAAATTAATTTTGTAACTGTTACTGAAACATTGGACGTAAATTTCCTTTTTATTTTTAAATTGAATGCATTGGGGCTCGCTTCGCGTCGTGGCGCGGAGTCACAGTATTTGACTGTATATGCGATGATTGCGGGTTCGATTTTCCTTCGTGGGACTTAATTATTTTCATTGCCCTGGTCGGCTCTTGCTCTGGTAAGAGGCAAAGCTCAGCACTAAGCTCCCTTTGTTTCTGCTAAGTGCAGGATACAATGTGAAGCTAAAAAAATCTAAATAGAAAACAGCTTATGTTGAAAATAAAGAAACTACAACTACCTCATTTTGAATCCATGATTTCGGCCACCACCAGTGCAGCTTCTTCTCTATTTCTATAGAAACATCTTTGTAAGGCACCAATGTACCAAAATTCTGCCTAAATATAGGTCTCCAGGACTCGAAATCTATTATTCCTATACCTGAAATATACAGTGGGTATAAAAATATTTATCATGTTTCAGTATATTTTTTTTGGCTTCACGCTGTATCCAGAATATAGCTCAGTAGGCAGAGGAAGCCCCGGAACTTAGTGTTAAGATACTCCTCTTCCTCATTTCCGTTCCTCACTTTCCACCTAATTGTTGAGAAACTGCGAGTAACTGAACTTACCCAATGTCCCAAAAACTTGGCTATAAGTAGGAAAATGGAGTGTTTGTGATAGATAGAGAAAACCCTGGTATCTGGCATTAGATTTTTTTTTAAGAAAATAAAAACATATATTATTTATTTACATAAAACAAACTGAACCCCAATTTTATTCTCAAAATATTTTTTAATAACAAAACTAATTAATTATATTTAAAAAAATACAACTGAAAAATAAGCAAAACGTAAAAATAAAGAGTTGCAATTCCAAGAACGCAGCGTCTCACATATATCGTATCTCATATTATAAATTGTACCTAATCATTTCTTTTGTTTACATTCAGCATGAGGTATGCATTCCGATTGTTATGTTTATCTCGGCACAGCCAAAACATAGGTTTGTTTTTGTTTTTCTTTTTTATAGCTTCACGTTGTATCCCGCATTTAGCAGGATAGGCAGAGGGAACCTGAAAACCTAGTGTTGAGAACGTTTCGTACGCACCTCTTAATTTTCAACATATTGCGTTCAGTGGGGGAACTGAGAGCCCCGTTTTATGTTGTAAAACACAGATGGAATCTATTTAAATAAATATATTATTCTAATAAAATATTTAAATACAATTGGTGAATTTATGAAGAATAAAAAAAATAACACTGTCCTTACTAGCATTAAACAAATATAAATGGTTGTTCTAAGTGAATGACTTCCAAAAATAGAGTTCCATTTTTTTATTTCAGCCTTTTTAAGCATTTTTTAAAAATTTCTACTAAAGTCTTATAGAACTTACCATTAAAATTAGGATCAGGCACAATTTCTTGCATGTCCTTCTTAAAGACAGTCAAATGATCTTCCAAGTTTCCCTCTTGGGGCACTCCACCATTGCGAAACCTATACTTGCCGCTGGTCTCATTTTTGAAAATTGCCGGAAACAATCCTGGTTCATACAAAATTGTAATTTTTTCTCCACGAAATTTGTCACCCTGGTTCTGGATTATACCATATTTTTCATACAAATCGTCGAACGGTATCTGTTTCGATCGACACTGCATGGTGGGTACGTTCCAGTACACTTGAAAAGGTTTCTTCGTGTTTGGCACATCATTGTCTGGAATCTCGATGACGTAATAATTGTTTCTGTAAATATAAAAGTTGTTTATTTTAATCCTTTTGCAAATTATTTTTGTTTTTATTTTTATTTTAATACTGTTACATTACAGATACCTGGTCCGTACCCTTTTTATCTTATTATTATATATTTTTTTATCATTTATAATAATTAAATGTTTTAGTTATTACCTGCTAACACTATTCTTGAGGCCGTCGTGCCGCAGTGGCACAAGTGTCTGACTCTAAACGGAACAGTTGTGAGTTCGATTTACCTCAGTGGAATGATTTATTTAATATTTTCATTTGCTTACTCTGGTTACAACGCAAAGCACGACGCTGAGTTCCTCAACCTCAACAAGCAATGTCTTGAAAATTCGGTATAAAACAATTTCCTAAATGTGTATACCAACCACACTTGTTTTATTAAGTTGGTTGTTTAATTTAAATATAAATACTTTTCAAAATGAAGTAGAATAATTCTAATGTGTTTATAATAATATAAGAGCCAGAGATATCAGAGTTGAGGTTCACTACCCATATAGCAATGTCTGTAAGTGAAGTCGATAAGGAAGGAAGGCTCTGCCAAGGTTTTTGTGCACATATGTTACATTATGAGGGCGATGTGTGTAAATAATAGAAATATTGTATATTTATTTAAAAAAAAAATTAGGCCGACTATGAAAATTCTTAAAAAGTACTATCACGATAGTTTTTGAAATGACTATCATATTTTTCTTTTATGAACAAAAAAAATAAGTGTTATTCACACTTAGAAAAGAATTACTTTTCAGAAGTCATATTATAAAGAAAATATAAATACTCTTCTAATTTTAAGAAGTCGATAAAAAACTCATGATTAACAAAAAAAAACATTTACATATTATTTTCTAATCTCAACCTAAATATTTAACCTCAACAGTTAATTTAACTGGTTTCTTATTTAGAAAACCGTATGACATTAACTTGTATCTTTTTATCTTAGCATAATTAAAAAACTACTATGACATTTAACTTTCTTTAATCTTGAAACGACATCCGGTCCTACAGCATCCGGTTAGAGAAAGGTTAACGAATTAATCTTAGATACTTTGAAGATTTTACCTTGAAATTATCTTAATGAGTTTATTTTTCTGGCAATGAGTCAATAAGTGTTTAATGTTTTTTCTTTCCTTCCTAAATATATAAAAGTTTTGCACGAAATTTGTTAATATATTTTTTTTATAGAATAGGACAAGGCAAACGAGCGTTCGGGTCATACGATGGTAAGTGATTACCGCCGCCCACGACCCCGAGCGACACCAGAGGAGCTACAGGTGCGTTGCCGGCCGTTAATAAAAAATAATATATAATTTTTACTTGTGGCTTTACCCATATAATAAAATATATCTAAATAACTAAGAGTTGGGGGCCAGCCGTGGCGCATGGTCATGGGCACAAGCATGCGACTGTAAACGCAATAGGCCGTGGGTATGATTCCCACTCGAAGAAATAAAATATTTAAACTTTCATTTCCTCACACTGATACTAAGGCAAAAAGCTCAGCAAGTCTCGGCAAAAATAGCGGAGTTTAACGCCATATTTTGATTGGGAAGAAAATGTGTCTTAATGTTTCGTAGCCAAAAAAAATTCTTGATATGGACAAAAAGCTTCGTAATAATTAAAAAAAATAACAAATAATTAATAAACAAATCCGATAGTAGGGAATTCAATGGGATTTTTCAAGCATATCCCTGTGATGAATCTACCCTATATATTCATGTTATATTTACCCTTGAGTAGGAAATGCTATGTAGGTCACGATCATATATCAATACAGAGCCGATAAGTAATACAAACGATACTATCTTATTGATATAGGCTGAGAAAACATAGTAAAAAGAAAAATATGACATTTTCATTTCCTTGCTATAGCAAGGAGGCAAAGCGCGGCGTTGAGTTCTACCCATCAACATGGAACATGATATATTTGCAAGGCAAACAGTGAACGGAATGTCTTAACACTACGTTTTCTCTGTTTTAAAATAAATAATCTTTTAGTTATTCAACCGTTTTTACTTAATAAATGATAATAAAAATCACCAACATACAAAGCTCTAAAAATATACAAGCTACCATGTAGAACGACTAGAAAAGAACTGATAATGTTTAAACGTCTTATGCTAAGCATATTTTCTTGAATCATGGCTTAGGCGTATTTATAAATCGCTCTCAACTCCGAGGTTGCCTCAACTGCGACGGGCCTAAGAACTCTATCGATTCAGTCAGTTTACAAGAAAAAAAAATAATTAAAATCATTTTATCTGTGTGTCATCTGAAGCTACGTTGCCACAGCCATACTTGTAGGTATATGTCTAACTTATACCACTCTTATTTTTCGTCGAGGTTTAACAAGAAAAAAATTAAGTAATTCCACATGCATTAATCAGTATCTCCGACAATAAGGAAATATGTTGTTACGTCCAAATCACTGAACGGGTCGTTCACTCTAAAAACAAATGAACTGCCAAGAAACAAAGAAATTAATACTATAAATAGATTTCGCGTAAGTTTTTTTTTGTAAAAGTTATTAAAGAACTTTAATATTTAGATCTGCCGTGTGCTCAGTGAGACACAGAGATAAGCGGTAGTGGATTCGAGAACAAATTTTCATTTCCTTGCCCTGGTATGAAGATAAAACGCAGCGTTAAGTTCATCTGCTCAACACACAATGTCTTAAAAATTGGTCGGTGCGTAAACAACAGAATGTCTTAACACTGAACCAATAATCTAACTACCCTGCTTATATGCGGGATCCACCGTGAACTAAAAAACTAAAAGTTTCCAATGCTGAATAAATTTGCACTTATAATAAATATTTATTATATCACTCTCAAAAATATAATAAAATTTGGTACTTATAATATTACTCAATTTTGACCGAATTTTGAACCGAACTCTACTTCAGTAGGCCACTAGTACATACAATTCCATTATAACACATAGATATATTATTATAATAATGTATTCATGTTCTATTTACTTTTGAGTAGGAAGTGCTATGTAGGTTGCGATCATTTATCAATGCAGAGCCGATAAGCAATACAAACGATGCTATGCAATTGGTATGGGCTGAGAAAACTTCGTAATAAGAAAATTATTACATTTTCATTTGCTTGCTCTGGTAACGAGGCAAAGCACAGCGTTGAGTTCTGTACACGCGACGTCTCTAGAATTAGTGGGAAGTGGGGAATAGACTGTCTTAACGTTTTCTCTGTCAACACGACAATGCGGGAATAAGCGTGAAACTGAATAGACTAAACTGACCAGTAGAAAAAAGGTGACCTCTTCATATTATTTGTAATAGAAAAACATGAATGGGTGACCTCCATCGTAATATCAACAAACCATTAAAATCAAATATGACTCATCGTCCACGTGATCGAATGCAAAAAAACTTGTAAATCCATCTATGATAGAAAAATATGAGGAAGTATTTAATAGGTATTTAAGAATAGTGCAGATCGTTTGAGTATATTTAAAAGCAATTATATAATGCAACATAAAATACAGTTTTTCTCTATTTCGAGGGAAATTCAGGAAATCCTCTCTTAATGCTCTAGAACCAGAAGAAAGGCGTTTTCAAGTTTTGGGCATTAAAGTGGTATCGCGAAATCGAATCGGTAAGCGAATCTGCCCAGACATCTGCAGTTAACATTAAGAAAGCCACAACTTGTCAACCGCACTGTACATAGTTATTATTCTGTTGTTCTAACATAGAGGATAATATGTAGGTTGTAATATATTGTTTTTAACAACATGTTGTAGAGAACTGCTTGAGTAAATTGAGATCTAGATATAAAATTCAATTTAAACATAAAAATTAATTTTGTACATTTTAAAATGTCAATTTTCTCAGTCTCTACCAACAAAAAACAATTTCAAAACGGAAAAATAATATATTTTACTCATACTTATTGCTTTTTTTCTCCATAAAATGTAAAAAACAAATATTACTGTCAATGGATCTAAACAAAGGACTATTGAATGTATGTATGTACTGTAAGTAGATACATATATGACCTACCGACACTGTTCCATATCGAGACGATAACGTTGGGTCAACGAAAAATGCCAAATAAAGAGGTTATTAATATTAAATAGAAATAAATAATCATATTACATTTCCCTTGTGTATAAGTGATTGGTGTGGGTTCGATTCCTACTTGACGGAATGAATTATTACCATTTGCTTATCAAAGATAATTTGCAGTGTCGATTTCCGTGCAATCAATTTTCCAAAATTAGTTAGAGCTTGGGAAACGAAGTGTTTTAACACAAGGTTCTCTCTGCTTATCCTGCAATATATGGGATATAGCGTGAAACTGCAAAAAAGGAAAAACAATCGATTTAAAGGTGCCGTCGTAGCGCAGGGGCCCAAAGGTGTGACTGTAACGTGACGGTTGTGTGTTTGATTTCCATTCGGGGCAATTCAGCGGAAAAAGTGGGAAACGGGGTTAAAGGTACTTCTTAAACTGACTCTATCAAATAATCTCTATAGAAAAATAATATAATCCACTATAACAACGAAGTACTTGACCAGTACTTGAGCCAGCACTTAACCGAATTCCATTCTAAACGATTCATATAGACGCCGGTGTAATCCTGAAACGAATGGATGTGTTCGCATTAGATTTATATAATGAAATCGTTATTTTTATTACCGCTATTGCGAATCTTAATGCAAGACTGCAGAAATTACTTTTTTTTCAGCTCACGCTGTATCCTGCACGTAGCAGGGTAGGCAGAGGGAACTTAGTGTTAAAACACTCTGTTCCTCACTTTCCGCCGAACTTTCGAGGCATTGCGTTTTGAATAGTGGAATTCAATATTTCATATAGATTTCATACATTTTCATACATATTAAATATTTTATTCCCCCGAATGGGAATCAAATCCACAATCATCGCGTTTACCATGCGTATTCATGCATTCATGCATGCATGCATGTGTGATTGCCTTTGTGCCACGATGACCTCGGAATTAAAATATAATAATATTAAAATATATTGTATTAGTTCTAAAAACGCACTTTTTGCAAATACTACCGGTATAAATCTAGGTTGATTAATCTTAATATAAAGCAGTTCAATGCTGTTCTACCACAAAGCCGCGGTCGACCTCTTTATTGTATAAACGTGAACCCCTATAGCTCAGCAGTTAGCTTATTGTGAATTTATAAGGTTACAGGTTCCATACCTTGATCAGGTAAGTTTCTAATCACCAGGGACTGACTTCAATCACTGTAGCTTAACCTCAAATTAAATTCTAATACACAACGCCTACGTCTATTAGATAAGTGTCAGTGAACTATGAAATTCAAAGTCAAGGCTATATTAGCAGTACGATACAAATACATTTTTTGTGTTCAGATGACCTGATCGTGGAAGGAGACAGCGTCTGGCTGTAAATGTGATGGTTTGAAGTTCGATTTCCATTCGTGGGAATCCTGTTTTTTGTTTAGCTTCACGCTGTATCCCGCGTTTAGCAAGGTAAAGGGAACCTATTGTTATTAATACACAATTTTTTAGATTTTTCTTTTTCAGTGGATCTCAATATCGGGCTTTGTTTTGTTTTTAAATCGAGGTGTAATTTATTCCTCCGAGCGAGAATCGAACCCAACCATCGCATTGACGGTCAGATGATGTGATACTGTGCTACGACAGTCTTTTATTATCTACATACAAATTTATGCATATTGTACTTTTTTACAAATATTTATACAAACTTTTTCTTTTAAATATATTAATTAATGTCAAGGCTATATATATAACACTACAGACTTTATTTACTTCCTACACTTCCTATGCCTGTCAGTCAGTTACTAGGTCAGTAGGGATTAGTAGACGAGCGCAGAGGTCACCGGTTCGATAAACATTTAAATTGGATTATTTTATCTAATTGTATTTCATTATGTACAAGTATATTAATTTAGTTCCTTTTTTTAAGCATTTTATTTTACGGTAGTGATTTTATTTTACGGTGTGTATACACAAAGTCATTGTTTTTCATTTTAAAACATGTGCTGACGTGGGATTGGTACCTATTCGGGGGTACAATTATATTTAAATTATTTTCAATTCCTCGCTCTAGTCGAGCCGAGTTGTGGCACTTAACCAATGGAATTAAGTCTGCAATCTTAACACTAGGTTCCCTTTAATTACCCTGCTATATGAAGTAAAATACTCATTGATTTTTTTTTATATTTAGAAGTAGTTGCAGACGAAGTATGAGACTTTAGTTAGTAATATAATAATTGAGGTCATACCGATCAGCCGTATAGGAATAGGAAATATAACTATTAATAATAATACGCTGAATCAGTTACACAAATGACATTGGGATGTTGAAAACGTGATTGTTTATACATATACAATATTTGCATATTCGTGATTATTATAAACTAGCTTTTACATGCGGCATCGCTTGCATGGTCAAATGGAAGTAACTGAGAACTGTGATACTTAAGTAACCTAATGTAACACAGCAGACGAATGCTCTAGCCCTCCTTGATAAATGGATAATCTAATAAAAAAGATTTTTCCAATTCTTCCTCATAGTTCCTGAGATTAGCACGTTCAACCAAACATTCTCTTCAGCTTACATTAGTATAAATATTAGTGCTGACATATTTATTTAAATCTACAAGCCTCAAGTAAAGTTTTTTTTTCTCTATTCTCCCCCTATTTGTAATACTCACTGACGGCAATTATCATTTAATTGTCTTTAAATTACATACATGTAAAACATATGTTTCTATAGTTTTATTGGCAAGTGTCAACATCATTAAATGTTTGGACTTATTAGTCTATTGAGTATCTATATATATAAAAGGACTTGTCCTTACTGACTGAGGTAAGACGCGCGCACAGCCGTAACCGCTGATGGTAGAAACGTGGAATTTGGACAGATGTTTACTTTCGTAATCTGGACATCCACTAAGAAGGGATTTTGAAAAATTTTAATCCTAAACGGGTGAAATAGGGGTTGAAAGTTTGTATGGAAAAAAAATTAAATCGGCACCGATTCTTATAAAATTTGAAATTCAGACTCTTAAAAGTATTTAATTGAACACGTGTTTCATGGTTTTCTAGAATTCTTCCCTTAAGGGTGCAAATAAGGGGTTGAAAGTTTGTATGGGAAAAATTCCTAAATCGCCATCGATTTTTATAAAATTTTAAATTTAGACTCTTAAAAATATTTAATTGAACATGTGTTTCATGGTTTTCTAGAATTCACCCCCTAAGAATGGAAATAAGGGGTTGAAAGTTTGTATGGAAAAATCTATAAATCGACACCGATTTTTATAAAATTTTAAATTTAGACTCTTAAAAATATTTCATTGAACACATGTTTCATGGTTTATTAGAAATCACCCCTAAATACGCAAGCGAAGCTGCGCGCGTCCGCTAGTTTTGGATAAAAACAGAACTATGTATTTTGGTCTCAGCAAAATGGCGACATTTACATCTGGATCTTATCAATAAAAACGTTAATGTTATCCAGATGTATAGATTTTTTTCCGCTTTTGTTCAGTAAATTTAGTATATTTCTTTATAAATAGATATTACTATAATATTGTTGAGGCGCAATAGGACAGCGTCTGACTGTAATCACGACGGTTGTGAGTTCGATACCCATTTGAGGGTATGATTACAATAATTATTTTACCGTACGAAATGTATTAAAAGTGGAAAGTGGGCAACGGAGTGTCTCAAGACGAGGTCTACGGTCTACCATGCTATTTGCAAGGTACAGTGTGAAATTAATAAATAAGCCCTACAGAACATAAGTATTCTTAAGAAAATAAATTCATTCAAAAAAAAGTTGTAAACAATATTTTTCTACTTTACGCTGCACAAAAATTGAACCTGCAACCATATAGCTTCAGTACTTAGAAATACAATCAATAAAGCAACTACGAAACAAGAACGTGATTATATCATCATTGTATAAATCGCTTACTTTATATAACGTAAATAAATCTTTTAATTTAATACAAATAGAAGGAAATGTTGCGAGACTGTCGGTTATGGGTTCGATTCGTTATTAAGGGAATTATTATATTTGAATTGTTTTCATTTCATCATGTCTTCGCTCTACGTTCTCTTATTGTATATTGTTTATTATGCGGAAATAGCGCTAATTTACATATAGTTTGTCTTATTTTACATAGAAATGTTAAATTTCAATTTTTTGTTTGCTTATTATTGTTGTACCGATTGTGACATATTTTTGTTTGTTGTTTTACGTATTAGTGAGGTAGGCGGAGGGAACCTAGTGTTAACACACTCTGCACAATTTTTGAGAAATTGCGTGTGAAGTGGCGGAACTCATTGCCGCAATATCTTGTTACTAAGGTGAAAAAATGAAAAAAAATATATATTTATGATAAGTGGGATTTTTTGCAATCTTTAATATGTAAACATAATATATTACAATGTATATAGACTAAAGAAGCCTAAACAATTACTTTTATAACTTTATCTGTCTTATTGTCTGTTGATATACGAATCATAGGAAAACGTGTGTTTTCTCTGACAAAGCTTAATTAAACAGGAAAATTCTTCAATTTTTTTCTGCATAATATAATTTTCCATTATTAAATTATTGGTTTCGTCCTATTTTGTTAGAAAATTTTTGCTTAAATAATTTGAAGGCAAATAGAAAATAATAGAACAAGGAACTTTAAAGTGGGAAAGAAATAAGAATAAGTAAGAAACAATTAATAAACAGGTCATCGTGGTGCAGCGGCACAGCACGAGCGCCTAAATATAAATAAGGATGTGGGTTCGACTCCCATTATTTTAATTTCCTCGCTCAATTAACAAACAGAAGAGCAACGTTGAGTACCGCCAAACTACACGAAATTTCTATAAAACTACACATAAGGTACGAACCCTTAACGACTTAATCGTATTATATGGGCAGAAAATAAAAAAGTGACTTGTCACTAAGTTCTTCCATACCGTTCTTCTGATTTCCTTGAAACAATATGTAATATAATATGTGCAATATTAATAACTTTTTAAAGTTATGTTTATTTTTTCTTCAACAAGATAAGAGAAAATAAGCAAAGATAGCTTTGCGTTTTTCTCGCACAGTAAGATCCCAGAGGAACACTTTGTTCTTCACTTTCCATCCAGATTTTGAGACATTGCGTGGTGGAACTGAACACCACAATTTGCCTATTCTATTCGTGGCAAAATGAAAATAAATATTATCTACCCACAGAAGATCAAATCCTGAATTATTACGTTTTCAGTCAGGCGCTGCCCCATCGTGTCGTGACGGCCTCATAGGAAAATAAGCAAAATAAATAAATAAAATGAAAAACATATAAAGGTCTATAAATAATATTTTTATTTGAAACTAAGAAGAAAATTAATAAATATGTTTTGAAATGTTACAATTCTTCAACAATTTAAATAGAAACAGTTTTTTCCTTATTTTCCATCTATAGAATAGAAATGAGAAAGTCCTTACCCAACATCCTCACAATTCACAGCACAGTAAACTAAAATTGTAAACAAAAACAACTTCATTGTAACTTGAAAAATTCAGCAGTTTTCATAATTTTCTATAGAAGCAATTAAAAATATCTTTTTCACTTAAAAAAAGGTTCTTTTTCGTAAATTTCAGTTAATTTTAACGATGTATTTAAACGTAATTTAAACAAGTTTTATACATCGTGCGAACTCACTGCCCGCTGGAGACAAACTAAAAAATTCTTACAAATACATACGAATAAATACTACCAACAGGTTATGTAGTGTAGGAGCTGACTGATATGAAATACTAATTATGTGTTTTTTTATTATTTATTTGTGATTACTTTGGAAACGTTGTGGTGTAATTAGGCGTATAAGATGAGGCTCCAGTTTAGTTGTGGGTTCGAAATTTCGAAGCCTAATTGATGGATTTAGTTTGTAAGGGTATTTAATAAAAAAAATATTATATTTTCATTGGAACAGTGTTTCATTCGATTAATTGACGTGGAAACAGCTCACATTCTTAACTTTAGTTATTTGAATGGTTTTATGTCATATGGCATTTTACAGTTTTACTAGTCGCAATAAAATGAATCATTTCTTGTTGAAGGGATCTATTCGCGCAATCTATAACTTAAGCCTTAAAAATTCCTTAAAGAAATTAATATGTTGAGAATTGCATCTCAATACATTTTTTGAAAATGTTACGTAGTTTTAGAAAAATATTGGGGATTTTACTACGGTGAATGCAATACGGTTACTACGGTGAATGCAATCGATTGCATAAAGCACATTTTCCTTATATAGGACAATATACAATTTTACAATAGGTTTCCGGAAAATGTCCGTAAATGTTCCATATCACAATTTTAAAAGTTGTGAAAAGACGTTTGTGTGTTAAAGGTTAACACCAAATTAATTTGTTTATAAATCATAATGTCTTGGGAATGAAATACTCGTTCCATTGCGTTTCAAAAATATCATTGTCACTAATAATTAAAAGTGAATTTGTAAATACTTCATTAAAAAACATAAAGCCCCGCTGAGTTTCTTGCGCCGATTCTTCTCAGTTCTGACACGAACTGAACGATGGTACATTATTTGATTCTTAAAAAAATTACTTAGTTTTTAATAAAATGATTTGATTTTTACTTTAACTTTGTCCACTCAATATACGATATCTTGAAAATCGGACGGTGCTTGGATACCAGAGTGTCTTAACTATAGCTTTTCTTATAATTTATAAATTTTATAAATGTTTTTTTTTTTTTATTTTTATTTATTTATAGTGTATTAATTATATATTTACTTCCACATATTAGCTGGAATAGATCGCTGATAAAGATAAGTCCACTTTTGTGAACTAACTATTATTGTCATTCGTCGTATTATAGTCGTCATATTGATATTACAATAGTCTGTGCTTTTTATTTCTTTTTCATCTTCACGCTATATTTCGCATTATTCAGCGTAGTAGGAGACAGCAAAGAGAACCGAGTGTTAAAACACTTCGTCCCCATTTTCGAGACATTGCGTGTTGAGTGGTAGAATTTAATGGCATGATTAGTCTACCAGAGAAGGGAAATGAAAATAAATGAAATATATCTTTTCCCGAATGGGTATCGAACACACAACCTTCGTCTTTCCAGTCAGATGCTATCTTCATTGCGCCAATTTATCATTTTATTATCCATGAGTACGAGTAGAGTCATATGGAAGAACTAGTTCAATAAAAGTCGTGGTCTGAATATATAATTCATGTTGTTATGGATAACGTGCATTGTGTCGTCGATTTTAAGTATAAATGGACGTAGAATAGTAATACCTTGTTATGTTGGTGATGTTTTTGTTTATACTTTATATTAAAGTGTAAAATAGTATTCTTGGATTCCTAGCCTAACTGGGAATGACTTCAAAGCTATACTTGTTTCTAAGCCTCTCAATTCATTCTCAGTTAGACCTTTCGGTTATTTATTTTATGAAAAGTAATGTCAGTTTTAATGATGGTGATAGCTACAAAAAGGTACAATATACCTATTAAAAATTACAAACAATATTAGAAAAATTTGGCCTCCTCTGCAGCTCATTACGGCTGTACCTTATGCATCTTGCCAACAAATGTGGAAAAAATTCGTAACTACAAAGCTATAAAAACTTTATCGCTCAAGTTAAGTTTTAATGGCCAATACGACTTTAATATAATAATAAGACTTTTACATTGATAATTTTATTATTAATTTTATTTGAAAAAATAAAGTTTTTCATTTTCGGGAAAAACATTTTTTTTAATTGTATTAGGTTTTTATAGACTAGTTAAAACTGTGGTTTAATTTAAAGGGGTGCTGACAATAACACTCTGTATATAGTATAAATAAACATAAAATATTTTCATACATTGGTGCGATTTCATAGCTATAAATATTAATAAAGCCATATGAAATCTTCCGTAACTACTACCATGTGCTAAGTATTACCACTGTTATGTAAACAGAACAATTAGACCGCGGAAGAGCTAAATTGTTTAGTGACTGATAATTAAATGCACGATTTATGCGTATTTTGTAATAATATTCTATTTTATTATATTAGGAAATGCAGCATCTGAGTGTAAACGCGGCAGTTACGGGTTCGATTCTCCATAGGAAAAATAATAGAGTATAGAGTAATTTTTAGTTTCAGATCGCTTTGGTAAGAATACAGCGAAACATTGAGTTCTATCACATCGAAAATTGATCTGAATGTTGGTAGTGTCTTAACACTATGATACCTTTGCTTGCCTGTTATTTATTATTATTTAGTCAATAGACTAACTATACAAAATTTATAGTTTTTCTAAGCAAATGTCACAATACTTCGACATATTATGACACTTTCAATCACAGTTTGTATTTTCTAGGATTATTACTTTGATGAACTTGACAGTAATCTATCAATAGATCTTGATAGTAATCTAAATATATATATGGTATTTCTAGCGGTTTTAACATGGAAATTGGTACAGGCGTAATAATTTACGTGTCCAATTTCATCAATCATAACAAAGAAGAAAAATTCAAAGTTAGATAACTTTCCACATATGAAATATGCATAATAATATTTGTAATACTTATTCTTTATATAAAACGTATGGACTCAATAGCCATTTATTCGCAAAAAATGTATTTTTATCTAAATTGTGTAACGTAATATCTATGAAAATTGGATAGAATAGACTATGTTATTATAGAAATTTGACTAAATAAAATAAATAGTATAATTAGCACGATAACACGATAGTTGTGTATTCTATTTCGTTTTGGAGATTCCAATTGTGTCCAAATACTAAGTTATTTGTGTTCATCCTGTAAAACTTTTTTTTTTGCTTCACGCTGGATCCCTCAAATAGCAGGATAGGTAGAGATAACCTTTGGACCTACTCATTAAGACACTCACTTTCCCCATTTTCTGCCAAATTCTTACGGCTTTGCGTGTTGAGTATCGGAACTCAAAGCTGTGCTTTGCTTCGTTACCAGAGCGAGGAAATTAAAATATCTATTCCTCCACGTGGGGAAAGAACCCACATCCGCCGCTTTTACTGTCGCAAGCCTGTGTTTGTGTGCCTATTAAGAAAAAAAATATGTCCAATCAAGAAAAAAATCGTTGCCTCCTAAGCTATAAGGTAAACCCTGACACAGCATCACAACGTAAACATTAGTAATTAGTCACTCACATAAGTGAGTAATGACCTATTGATCAATCGGAAGCCTAGTTCGTTCAATCCTTAATAAACAAAAATATAGTGTATTTACAGTAGGTACGTACTACCTACGCATTAAATACGACATAATGACGTCACTAGTTCGATCTTAGAGTTGCGAGAGTTGAGAGAGCGATTTAGCTAAAATTGGACACAGGAGTATACTAGCACTTCGTTCTCTGTCTGCCATGAAATTTGGGAAAACTAAACTTAGTACGGAAATCTATTAATAGGTCTCCACATATTTTGACAATTTTACTTTAAATTCCACCCAAGGATATTAATATTGCCCAACAAATGAACAAAATTTGATTGGGTCCCGACTCTCAATCCAAATAAGCTGATGGGCTCGTTTTATTTTCTTCTTCAAAGTGTTTATGCAGTCCAGTTTTTTTGTTTTTTTTTAATATTAAATTGAATATTAAAAAATATTATGTTTATTTTTTTGATAGACAGAAACTATGGGACGTAATAGAAAATTATATATAAATTATTATACCTACTGGAGGTACCTAGTCATCATGTGTTTTTCCTAGTGGTTATATGAAACAAATAAATAATTTTATATTATATCATTAAATTTTACAAATAAAGTTCTAATATAATGAAATGTACAATAAAAAAATATTGAATACATACGAAAACGAAGATTATAGGTTCAAGTCCAGGCTATATAGTTAACAAAATTAAGGGGTTATCTGGGCCTCTAATTTTTTTGTACAGAATATCTTATAATACCAAAGTATATTATTTAGAGAGTTGTCATGGCGCAGCGGCATGGCTTCAACATAGCATGGGTTAGCGATGGGTAACGCCTCTGGGAACGGGGTGTCTTAACAATAAGTTCCCTCTGCTTATTCTGCTATATGCCTGTCTTACACGTATTTATAAATAAAAAATATAAATAAATATTTATCATAAAACAACTTTCAATCAATTAAAATTCAAAATATGTAAATAGCAGTCGAAAAATAAAAATATTATTTATAAACCTTAACATTTGCTATAAATATAATACGTACTTGATATATATCTCCGCTCTAGTAAGACAAAGCGAAGAAATGAATGCAGAGTTGTGTTACGCAATTAAAAACCTAATGAAAAAAGAATTCTTCTCAACTATACAACACTGTCAATTAAGACAATATCTTCAAATTACATTTTCCCATACGAAACGTTATCTTGTCAACATAGGTATGCATGTACATTTATGTACGAGTATATCCAATTTTGCTTCTCCCATCAGCATATTATGACACGTAATATAAACAACATGTTTGTAAACTTGACACAATTATTCACTTTCGAACATAATTATAAACAAACTTAAAAGAATATTTCTTTGTTTTTTCGAAGCGAAAAAGGAGAGAATTACAGTCTCTGCATACCTCTTTCGCCTCGTTCACTGCCATCAACCAGTACACACGTGTCCTCCAAGGGATTTTCATGCTTTTTACGTGACATTCCTCTATAATCATCTATATTGTGCGAAAGGTGGGAAGCCGAGTGTCTCTGTCGCTGTGTTCCCTCTGCCTACCCTGCTATGTTGGGAACAAAGTAAACCTAGAAAAAAAACTTTAAATATTATTAGTCATATAGCTATGAACTTAAATATTTTCCAAAATTGCAACACTGAATTTCTTGAGAAATAATGATCTTTATAATTTTCAATATATTACGTATTGAATAGTACAAATCAACACTTCACTATGTTTTGCATATAAAAATACCTAATATAAATAAGTATCGTGGAGAACGGAGTGACACAACACTAAGTTATGTACATTCGGGACACATCTCCACTGCGCTTCCACGGCGTTACTTTATCTTTGGATTTATCTATTTGAATATGTTATTTTGAAATGTGCTCTACTATTGACGTCTATTTGTATACAAGATCCCGTTCATTGAACTTAGTTTATATAATTCGACTGTAAATGGTTCTGGGTTAAGGGACTAGGGGAATTATATTTCAATTAATATCTCTTTCTCGTTCTTGTAGACAAAATGCGGTGTTAAGTTTGGCGGAGAAAATTTGGCGTTTGGTGGTTACTAAGCGTATTAATATTAGGTTCCCATTGCCTACTCCTCTAAAAATGCCTGAAACTGTTTTTTTAATTGAGTATTTATTATGAGTATTTAAAAATGATTACCCATATATCTGTACCGCTACGCCGCTACCGTCTCACTTATTTAAACTTATAAATTTATTTTAGTATATACAAAATCTTTTGTTTGAATACAAGATCTCATCACACCATTATCTTAAATGTTTAATTTCGTATCGCTTTTATAATCAATATTTATCTCAAACACTTTCCCTTGACGTCACAAAGATCTGTTCAGTTTATTTATATTTTATAATTACACAAAAGAAAATAATATTTAAGCTTCTGGTATACATCAAGTGAATACAATTAAATAAATAAATTGAAGCCGCCATGCTAATATGACCTTTGTGGGTTTCCAGGGAATGAAATATATCGAATTCTTATTATTCGTCTTAATGGTAACGGAGTGCTTTAACACTATGTTGGCTCTGCCTGCCTAATATGTGCGGGATACGACGTATAGGTAAAATTGAGGTCGTTGTAACGTAGTGCTACACGCGATAGTTGCGGGTTCGATTCTTACTGGGATTGATTATATTTATTCAATTATTTTTGTAGACAAAACACTGAGTTGGGTTTCATCTCCTAATACGCAATGTCTCTAAACTTGGGCGTTGTAGGTTTCCTGTGTCTGTTTCCTGTGCTGCTATGTGAAAAACGTGTGAAAAAAATATACTTAAGTTAGAACTATTAAGACAAATATTGACTTATTATAATTATATATTTATAATTTATGTTTATTACATTATATACCAGTCGTCGCAACTTTATTTGCATGGATTCTAAAACATAAAGTGGAAACATTCCGTTTTTTCCCGTTTTTATATGAATCCTCTCTTAGTAGTACCTAGTATCGTCTGTGTATTATTTATTATGAGGTTAAAGTAGAGTAAAGTAGAGTAAAAAATTCTCTATTTTCTATATTTTCTTTCGTCTATAATTCCACAGCTCTAGCCGACGAAATAACATGTATTCCTTGATTCTGCAAATAATTCTCCGGGTAATATGTCCTATACTGCCATCCAATACTTCTTTGCGTATCATTCCTATTAAACGTAGGCGAAGATGGTAGTGATTCTCCATTTGGAGACAGAGTTGATGAATCCTCTTGACTTAATGATATAATTGTAGGCGACATTGATAGATTTGTGGGTGTGGATAGTAAATTTTCTGAGGATTTGACATCCTCCTCGAATTCTTTTAAGCGGCTCGCGCTACATAGTGGGGTTTCTACTTGCTCTACTGTGTCCAAGTTGTTGACGTCGATAGTGTAGGCTTCGTCTTTTTTGGAATATCTGAAGGAAAGGGATAGGTAACATATATATTTTTGTATGGAACATTTAAATTTTAGCAAAGATTAATAAAAAAATCCATGTATTTGAGTAACACAGTGTCTGACTGTAAATGCCATGGTTGTAAGTTCGATCATAATCGGATTGATTATATTTTTTTTTTTTTTAACATAAACCGGAGTGATTTAGCACTAGGTATCAATAATTGAAATAAATGTATACTATAAACAAAATGCAAGGGCTATGAGTCTATAGGGTAAGAAATTATAATAATAAAAAAACTCTAGATACCTTCTGTCTCCAAAAATAAAGATACTTACTTTAATACGTTCTTGAACCTGTAACCCCATATGATTTCTTTTGATAGATACGACGTTCTACTCTGCGTTACAGTTCCCATGCTCTTAGATGATCCTGTCAAACAAACCACAATCTCGAACCTGCGGAATAATTAATATTTTTAGAAAAAAAAAAACAATCTCATATTAAACTATGACATTATTATTTCTATATAATGCAAACATGAATTCGATTATTCTTTTTTAACAAATTATTATTAACACGAATATTATTTGACAATAAGTGAGTATGTAGGGGAGGGTTAAATAATTTATTCCCTCAGGTAGGAATCGAACGTACAACTATTCTATTTACAGTTTGATGCTGTGATAAGATAGCCTTAATTAATGTTTTATTAGCCTTTTTAATAAATATGAATATTTGAGGTTTTATTATATATTAATATAATTATTATTTAATTTCTATCACACCTATAGTCCATCATATCTTGAGCGGAGAAGTCATACAGCGGGCTCTTAGCATCGATCACGTGGACTACCGTGATGGGCCATAACAGAAAAGCGCGAGCCTCTTTTAGCTCTAGTTGGTGTATGTAGTTCTGTACTATTTCACCTTCTAACGTTCTGAAATGTAGACCCTATTGTTAGAGAGAGATTCATGATTTAAAAAATCATCTCTAAATATATAGGAATAATAATTATATTTAAATAATTTTCATTTTTTGCATTGGTAGACAAAGCGCGGCGTTAAGATCCGCTACTCTACCACAATGTCAGAAGGGAGAAACTGAGTGTCTTGACACAAAGTTATGGCTGCACTGCACTGCTAGAAGCGTGAAGCTGCTTTCTAATACAAACCGTATAGGCTTCAGCATGTAGGCAGTTATGGTGCTACCAATCATGTGTAAATTGAGGAGATCCCATACTCTAAATTGGAGACAAAGCTCTCCGTCGCGGAGACAAACCTGAAAATAAAAACAATATTCTAAAATTACATCAGTTGAATCTTATAACATTTTAAATGGAAAAATAAGCATAACACTAGGCGCCTGGACAAAAGTAAAAAAAAAATTTTTTTTTTGTTTTTGATGGAGTGATTACACAATCATTTATTTTATTAATAGTATACATACTTACAGTGGCTTTCTTACTGAAACCAACTGAAGATACGTGCCTGTTAGGTCTCACTAGCTTTGTGAAGAGTAAGCTGGAGAGACCACCGGATAGAGCTGTTCCTGCCACTATCTATAAGAAAATATATACAAAGTCAATGGTATATTATAAGCTGGTTAATATAAAAAAATGGCAGACAAAATAATTTACATATTTCAAATATATATTTGAAATATATTTGTATTAACTGAAATAAGCTTCGTTAAATACCACGTACATAAGTTAATAAATGAAAAAAAAACTGTACTTCGAAATAGAAAATGTAATATAATATGGAGAACGGAGTGTCATAACACTAGCTTTTCTCTGCCTACTAGCCTCTTGTAGAATTTAGAGAACGGGAAAAGACTACTAAAAAATGAAGTCCTATTCTTACCTCTAATACCATGATTATTATAGCTTCTGGACACTCTTCGTTTGGATATCGTACACCATATCCTATAGTCATCTAGTAGGGATAAAAAAATGATTATTAAAGAAAATATAACTTAAAAAAAAATTCTTCGATAATTTGATGAGTCAACAAGTCTTAAAATGTCAGTTAGTTTATAAATAAATAAATGAAATGCTTGCCGTAGTTTCCCTCAAAGATGTCATCTCTGTAAATCTGTATTCTTCTTTACTTAGACTTTATGTGGAAAATAATTATTAAATACTTAATCCGAATAAAACATATTCCTGATTTTTTTATAGGGAAGTGTCTTGATGGGACCAGGTATCTTCTAGGACACTAGGTTTCTAGGTTCCCTCTGCCTGCTAAGTGCGGTATAACAAAATATTCTTACCTGAGTTTCAACAGACATCATAAGTAGACCGGCAAAGGATGAAGTGCCAGTAACACAATGTTCCTTTCCATCACCGATATCATCTGCATATGAAGACGCCACTGCGTACCAGATACCAGCGAATATGAACCAGAAGATGAAATGAGCGCATATCATCATCAAAATAATGAAACGCCACTTGCTGTTTATCTAAAATATTTTTGAAATTTAAAAGTTTAGTATAATTTTACCTTTCATTTAATAAAATAATTATAAATTAATAACAATACATGTAACTCTCTACCTAGGTAGTTCTACTCTGTCAGACATATAGCTTCACTATTTCTGCTTTAGCCACGAACTCGTGGTCAGACACATATAAATAAGAGTTATGTACATATTCTAAGTGACCTAGGTAACTCTTACCTTGGGGATTTTGATCCTGACTATTAACGGCCTACAGCCTATAAGGCAAAGAGTGTCTTACAGAACAGTTTAAGCATTTTGCCAAGGTTAAAAAACCCACAACCACCACCCATATACTCATATACTTCCCAAATATACTTCCTAACTTGTACATACCACAGTATTAACAATATCTCTCATATATTTGATTGATTTTGCAGGTATATTGCTTCTTACTGGCACATTTTCTTCACCGGACTTGTAAACTACTCGTCGCGAACGAATTGGTCTTCCATGTTGCCTTCTATTCAGAAAAAGACAAAATATTAAAAAATATGTACTTTTGTTGCAATTTTTTATTTATATATATATATATATATTTTTGTTTTAGATTCTCGCTGTTTTACGCATATAACAGGTTAGACAGAGGTAACTTAGTGTTAGCGTTGGTTTTCTTCTTTCCACCTCAGTTTTTACACATTGCCTGGCAGAACTCAACTACTTGTTACCCTTGCAATCAGAGCAAAGAAATGAAAATAATTCAATAACTTAAGTGAACTGGTGGCCATTTATTTCATGTTAAGAAAGTTTATCTCAACAACGAAGTAGGGAAATGAAAATAAATGTAAATATAATCTTTCTTCCGAGAAGATATTGAACTAACAACCATCGCGTTTACATGCAGACGCAGTACCTAATATAACATGTCCTCGATGGCCTCAATTTCTCTTAAGAATTACTTCCGTACTCAAAAGGTAGGATGGAAATATAACTAAGACTAAGACTTCGCTTTAAGGGGGATTTAAGGGGGGCAGCATTTTTTACCATTTTTGCCGTAATGGTGCGGGATGGTTCGTGCGCGAGTCCGACTCGCACTTCGCCGGTATTTTTTCTTAGCTTTTTAAAGAACAAGTTACTACGAAAGTTATTTTGAAATTGTTTTCTAAACTAATTAAGTAAACACTGTACCTTATTTTATTATTTACTTTAGTTTAAGATAGCGTAGAAATTGCGAATTGTTTCTTGAATGTGTGTCATGTCATATTTGGTATAATATATCTTATCCTTATCTTTTACGATAAAAAATGATGTATCGAAATATTTATTCTTTGTATTTTTCAATGAATTCATGACAATATTTGATTTGGAAATTGAAGGTCAAATTTAGATTCTGAAAATGTTTAAAATAATTTTCTGCAGATTCATACTTTTTCCTGTATGGAGGGGGTACATAGAGGGATTTTTAGGTTCACTTTCCTGCCTGTAATAAGGTAGACAAGGAAAGAACCTAGAACTAAGACAGTTGTTCTCAAAAACATTGCGTTTTGATTGGTCAATTAAATGCCACGCTTTGTCTTAACATATGGAAGAAATAAAAATATCCTCATATATTATTCCCCAGAGAAATTTAACCCTCAACCACTGTGTATCTTAGGGTTTTTCATTTTTAACATACACATTAACCTCTAGTAAAGGAAACTGGTCGTAGTTAAATAAAGTATAAATAAAGTTAAGGTACCAAATAAAGATAAGCTACTATTAAAAGTAAGTTTTATTTGAAATAATTATGTAGGTATCAAAATGCGATAGTGCATCCGTTTCCGCTATCCGAAGTTTTCAGAGGAAACTAACCATAAATATTTCCTGAAGTTGTAAAATTTATCAAACGAATGTCTAAAATAAAGACATAGTTATTTCCATTTTAATATTATCAAAATTAATTACAATTAATCATCATCGAATGAAGGTCTTACTACTTACTTACTCGCCAAATGAATCCTCAAAAAACAAATGATCAAATACTTTCATAGTATCAAAAATAACTACTATTTTTACAATTTTAATTGCCTAAATAATAGTTGTTTTTAATGAGCGTACAGAATGTTGTAATAATTTACCGCTCCTGCCTGTTGTAGGAATTGACAGATTTGTTTTTTTTATGGCTATCCGAACATTACGTACCTTGAACGTTTGGTATTTTTTCTTCTCCGAGTTAGTGTTGAGAATCCGTGAGCTGATGGTGCCCTTCCGTCAATCTCATTATAAATACTTTCATCTGTTTGAATAATTTCATATATATTTGAAGATAGCACAGAACCAACTAAAGGCTGAGTGGAAGCATCGGAAATATTCCTTTTATCAGAGCTCTTAGGACTTCCAGTCTCAACATCTATAGTCATTACAAGACCACCGTCTGTATGTTCATCTTCACTTGAGTATTGACTGTAACCAGCCTGGATTTTAGTATCAGGACGATTTATCAAATTTTCATTAGTAACAGTATAAGGGAACGCAATCTCCCTCCCTTCGACGTATGTTTGTGAAATTCTATACTGTTTCTTGATTTCTTCATTTGTGTAAACCTCAGTGTTGCCAATCCTAGGTATTTCTATCGAAGATCTACCGGAACCATTGCCGATTGCTTCGGAATAACTTAAAGATCTTTCCAAAGCTCGACTTCTACTACCTCTCCTTTCACCCTCAATATTTACGTTCATGTTCCTTTGTTTAGAAGCTAGTACTGATTTTATTGTCAGACCTACACACTTATAAAATTAATACCCGGATTATATATCAGAATCAAAAGCTTTACCGGCACTTATGCATTATCAACACTATAAATTATTAATTATTTCATCACGTACATCAATTTCTTCGTCAAATACGTCATTTTAAGAATAATATAACTAATAATTATTCAAATTGTATAAAATTTTCAGCTAGTTTCACAAATTTCATATGTATATTTTGTAAACGTTAAACTTCAACTAACTCTTGTTATCTTTTGTCAAGATAGCGGTTCTATGTTAACAGATAAGAATATTTGTTGATAGATGCCGTTCAATCACTTTCCGTGGCCTAGTAGAGGTGTTGTATAAATACTCATATATTTACTTACTTTATGTTTAACTCATATTATTTTATAATGTTTGTTTATATTTATCTAATATTGATATATGTTTCCAATTTGATATATTAAATAACAGTAGTAGTACAATACTATGTCACGTCTAATATCAATCAAATTATTATTATCAAATATAGAACAATTGGCTAGTCGAAGTGTCTTTAAATTGCAAGTTTTATAAGCATAAATTGCATTTTTAGCACTATCACTTACAGGCACTGACACTACGAAAATTCAACAAAATGTCCAATTAATTCATAAAATAAAATAAAATGAAAAATCTAATATTTGAACATTTTATTAAAGGTACTATACAGTTAGCTCACATTTTTTATCTTTAACAAAAACAATAACATCACTTTAAACTTTTTAAAGCTTTCTTCCAATTAATTTCTTCTGTCTCTCCTTCTAAACGACGATGTTCTGCCGATTTGAAATCTTGATACCTTATCGCTGAAGCTGCCGGGCGTGCCGGGGGTATTCTCCATATTTTGATGTGTACTACTTGATTTACTGAAATAGGCATTATTTAAATCAAATACTTTCAAAAAATTATTCAAACATAATTTATATTATATAAGTTTAAACGTAGGTATACTATGTTATAGCACTATCACATCACAATCGTAGAGCAGAGACACAAGCGCGACTGTAAACGCGTCAGGTTGTGGGTTCGATTTCTACTCGAAATATTTAATATTTTCATTTTCTTGCTTAAGTAATAAAGCAAAGCACGACGTTGAGTTCCGCCACTCAACGATGGACTTCAATTTCCGATATTTTACTCCGTCGAGCAGGAATTGAACCTACATACAACCAAGCAATGAGTTTTACGATCAAAATAAAAGGCATCTTTTTGTATACTATATTTTCTATTATTGGATAGTTTAAAAGAGGTTCGAATCCCGCTACGTAAAATATATTATTTATTACCTGTAGAGTTCACAAGCGCTCAACGAAGGTGTGTGAACAGGTTCTATTGTATTCAATTTCGAGTGGTCGATCACATATTTTTGTTTATGGGTGTCGTATCTAGAAATAAAGTACATAATGTAAATAAATTTAAAGATTTTTAGATTAATAACTGACTTAACTAGAAGAAAAAGAATATTCTCTAGTCTCTAATCTTAGAAAATAATATTCTCTGTCAACATAATATTAGGAGGCTGCTTCACGCTTTTTCCGCATAGCAGGATATGCAGAGGAAACCTATTGTTAAAACAGTTAGTTCCCTCCTTCGTGCCCAATTTTCGAGACATTGTGGTTTAACTCAACGTCGCGCTTTGTCTTGTTATCAGAGCGAAGAAATGAAAAATAATCTATTCACACGAGTAGAAATTCAAGCCACCATTTATAATCAGAGCATTTATAATCTCACACATAATAATATAAATATATATATTGAATATGCTTAAAAAATATGTTAAAAGATTCCATATTGTAAAATATACAGTATACAATATAAACGTTGCAAAATAATGTTATTTCAAAACTTACTTAACAACCGAAGGAAATCTGTAGCCCCAGACTATTTCTCTGGGCAGGTATGATGTTTGACTCTGCGTAAAAGTTCCCATTGATGCGGAAGCTCCCTTCAAACTAATTGTTATTTCGAAGCTAAAAAATAACATTTATTATATAAATATGTATCGAACCCATGTCCGACTCGTTCACATACAAACATTGTGTTTGGAGTTAATTAAACTGTAGCCATAATTTAACTTTTTGAACTTGCCTTTTTTACCTTCAACTGTATAGTCGTATTTAACTAGAAAGTTACATAAAAAGGATCAAAAAACTACCCAATTTACTTGTGCACTGGTAAAACTCAAAGCTTGTGCACCTAAATCCGTAAAGATAAATAGAAAAAAGAAACCTTCTTACCTACATTCAGCTATACTTTTCGATGTTAAAGTATATAAGGGGCTAGCTTCATCTATTTCATGAACTAACGTGACCGGCCATAGTAAGAACTGTCGTTGCTGTAGTGGCAGAGTCTGTGCGTAGTAACGTATCACTTCGCCTTCTTTTGTTCTGAAAAATAATAATACTTTTGCTTAATCCTGAGATATCCGTCGTAATGCAGCAGTACAGCGTTTGACTGTAAAACCGACTGGGTTCGATTCCTACTCAGGCTAATTATTTTCATTTCTTCACGTTCCTCACAAGACAAAGCGAGCTTGAATTCTGCCATTTAATACGCATACCCTGAAATAGGGTGAAGCTAAAAAATCACTAGATAAATAGAAACTTTAATATATATTTATATCGAATTTCATTTTTTTTCTAAAAACTAGGTAAACAACGCGGAACACGTATATAAATTGACATTACGTCAGTAATCGACATCACAATTATCCAATGACTGGCAGCCAGTACTAGCGACCGTCATTCATCTAGCTTAATTAAAGTTCTGAATGCCAAGGCTACTCCAATTTGAGGAATTACATGGTGGGGACGAATAATGTAATAGTTACGATAGCATATTAATGAAACGTGCGATTCTTACACGTGATTGTTTCACGTTTCGTTTCAACTATTTTTTTTTTGCTTTTTTTTTTGCTTTTTTGGATTCATAAAATGATCCGAATGAATTTGAATGATGTATTTTATTTTAGTAATTCATAAACAATAAGATGTAATTAATCTACCTGTGAGTATTGATGAAATGTGCAGTGAACTCAGAGCTGATTATATGGTCATAATTGAGATCCCACGTTCTGAACATTAAGCACAGCTTCCCATCTCTCATGCAAATCTAAAATAAAATTTTAAAATGCATAAAAACACTAAAGAAAAATACTAAAAAAGAGTGTTTCTATGTTTTATTATCAATTTAGAGTTTGCAATGTGTACCTGTTGACGAAGTTTGACTAAGGTAATAAATAACAAGAGTTGTATAAGGTAAAAAATAACAAGACTTTTATAGAATGCTTAATTTAATTTAAATCAGCTTCACGTTATATCACGCTTTCCTCTGCCTACCCTGCTATGTGGGAGATACATCTTGAAGCTAAAAAAAAATGAGTAGCGGAACTCAACTGTGTACTGAGTCTACAAGAACAACTAAATTAATAAGCTAATCCCACGTATGAAGGAATTATAAAATTATATAATTATAGTTCCATACTTACGACAGCCTTCTTACTAAATCCAACGCCATCTCTTGACAACTTCTCCGGTCGAGTTAACTTCGCGTACACTACACATGTCAGTACTCCAGACAGGCCAGTGCCTAGGATTAGCTGTAAAACATTTTTTAAATTATTATTATTATTATTCAAGGTCTTATTTGCTGTTTCACCCAATTTTCGAGACATTGCGTGATTAGTGATGAAACTCAACTACGTTTGTCTTTTCACTAGAACAATGAAATGAATAATTGAATTAATTGAACAATGAAATGAATAATTGAATTAATTGAACAATGAAATGAATAATGAATAATTCATTTCTCCGAGTGGAATTCGAACCCACAACAGTCGTGTTAACAGTCGAATGCATAGTTTAGTGAATTTAAAAATATTTATGTAGAATTTTTTCAAAGCACAAGAGCAATTATTCGATTTCACATTTATTAGAGCGTTGCTAAAATATTCTTAAAGGAAATTATAAGCAAATACTTGTATATTAGATAAATGTGAAAATTTTAACTATTTTCATCATTTTATCATCATACGCCAAAAAATAAAAGCTTAATAACTTAAGAAATAGTTAAACGATCTACTACACTTAAGTTTTACTAGATTCTCCCCTGACTCGGACAGAGCCTACTATACTAAAATTATAATATTAACTTACTACGTTATACATACAAATTGAACTTATCTAATCAATTACTATCTATATAGAATGATTTAAAGTGCCTAACACAATTAGAATATGGGCTACTGCGGGTCAACAGTTAGGGGCGCTAGTGTAGTGTAATGTCATCAGATTGTCTAATGTCACCATTAGATTATCATAATATCATGATATTGTGATATATTGATAGCTCATATCACAATATGAGACCGTCGTGGCGCAGAGGCACAAGGGTTTCACTGTAACTCGAAGGTTGTGGGTTCGATCTCCACTCGAGGGAATGAAATATTATTTCTTAATATTCTCATTTCTTCGCTCTGGGATCGAGGCAAACAGCCCGGCGTTAAGTTTCGCACATTATGCCTCGAAAAATTAGGAGGCGGAAGTGCGGGGCGGAGTGTCTTAGCAATAGGTTCCCTATTAATTTAATTCGATAAAAAATGTTTCACCTGCATTATAAACAGAAATATAGATTCTGGACACTCTTCATCTATCGCACGGTCTCCGAAACCTATAGTTGTCTGAAATCAAATTTAAAATTGTAATGATTATTTATAAAAAAATTCGGAGTAATTGAATTCTAAAGACTATATGTAGATAAGAACAATATAGCTTAATTACTAGATATTAATTGTAGAATTCACAATATATTTTCGTAAATATCGTTAATCAATTCAACCAATAATGCCCAGATATTCGAGTGGAAAAATTATAGAATACTAAAAGCGGAGTGAATTGGTACTAGATACTTTCGGCCTTACTTTCTATATGTAATCATCAGAGACAGAGAGAGAGAGCTTAATATTAAGCCCCGTTCTTCATGGGCACCAAAGAATTGGCAAATACCACAATCCCTATATACTATTTTCGCGTACATGCAAAATAGGGAATGAGGTCTTCCTCCTATTTTTTTTCCTGGGCGCTATGATTAGGAGGCTTTCCCTGAACAGATAACGAACCCACAACCATCATTTTTACATTCAACTGTTCTACTACACCTGAATGGCGTCAATATAACGTCCATTAAAAAAATGCAGACCACGTGTATAAAGGAGTCCATCTAAAAGGCAATTTGCATTGTGCTTAATACCATAAGAGCGGATAGGACTCAATTACTAAACATGATGGATCACTTCACAGCTACTAATAGTTGTTATAGCTTTTATTCCTAGCACAGTAGGTAAAAGGATCCTAGTGTTGAGACATTCCGTTCCTAATGCGCCGCCCAAATTTCGAGACATTGTATATTGAGGGGTAGAACTCTAATCCGCTCCTTGGCTTTACCATAGAGCAGAAATAAAATAATTTATATGTAAGCATTTCCCCAAATGGGGATCGAATCAATAATGCTAAGAATCGTCTATAATATAAAAATTATAGAGAGCCAGAAAACATTAGGAAATATTCCAATCAATTATTTCAAATCGAGGCATTCTTCTTCCAATAACAGATCTACTTAAGCGGAAGCTGTGTGAAGATGAAAGAAAAAAATATAAAATGATCAATTGGAAGAATCAGCCCAAACTGAATGGATAATGATTGCGGTTCTTTGATCTCTAAATCAGCTGAATTATAAGGAATTGTGCAGTTGATTGTATCTACTATTGATTTATTAATAAGCTTTATAAAGTATGACGTGGTATAGGACAGCGATTGACTGTAAACGCTATCATTGTGGGTTCAATTCCCCAGGGAAATATATTTTTACTAGTGTTAAGTGAAGCCATTCTGAAATCCGATCCCATTAAGACACTTTCGTTCCCCCCTTTCCTCCGAAATGCTGAATTATGGAATGCGCGTTATCACCAAAATGCGGCGTTTAGTTTCGTAACTCAATACGCAATGCTCGAAAATATTGCACAAATATGAGATATGAGAATATACCCGCCATATTATTAGAAGGATATTCAAGAGATACCTAAGAATAAGAAACATCGTTCTTCATGGTCGGACGCGGACTCGATACAACGTGTTGAGTGGAGAAACTAAATAAATCGATATAAAGATATATGAAAATCGATTTTTTTTGTAATAAAATAATCGATCCGTTGAATTTATGTAAAATAACCGAAGAATATTCACAATAAATTACCTATTCGTTATATACGAATGGCAGGCAGGACAAGGCAGGACCTTTAGCTTAATAAGGATGAACAACATCACGTACAAGAGAACATCCTATGATTTGGTCGCATTAAAAATGTTTGGCAATCACCGTATATAACACTACCCACGCATAAATCACTTTCAAGAAAATAAAATTACTGTGCCTACCGACTATATTTATAGATATACCTACGAATATTGTAAAGCAGAAGAGTTTGTTTGGTTGGACGTCTAATCTCAGAAACTACTGGTTAGAATTGAGTTTTTTTTTTGTGATGGATGTCTATTTATCGATAAAGGCTTATACATCGTTTCAATGTAAGCTCAGGCACGTAGAATGCACCATTAAAAGGTGTGTAGTTTAAAGGTTGTGCGCATAGCAACCTTAAATAAGGTAAGTTTAAATAGTTTAAATATCCACTCACTTACGATCAGTTTTCAATATAAAAAATGATTTTATGAAGTTCCATTATTGCTGCATCACTAACTATAGGTTATATAGTCAACATATCAACCTCATTAATCCTTAAAGCTATATGTAACCAAAATGTGTGACGTCATAAGTCATTAGCTATAGTTGTAGTCATCAGCCAACAACAGTGGATCCACGCTTGCATCTATCAAAAGAACACACTCTATATATAGACAGGATTTTGCTCTATTAAATAGATTGGCCAGTTTACATTCGAGTTAACACTTGCCAACACGTGCCCTTCGTATTGTTGACTTGGCACTTTGAAATGGATAATTTTTCACTTGAGGAAGAGATGATGATGCTATAGTGTCGCAGTTGAAAAGTGTAGAGGCTGTACGGGCGTTAAATGTGGGTACGATTTCAAAATGAAAGACTGTTATTGTTTTTTTCAGTCTATTGCTACCCGCTGAAGGAATGCCTGTCTCATAACGCCAATCATCCCGAAATGCATGAATCTATCCCTGGATACACTAATTAATTTCAGAATGGTTTCGGGAATGTATATTAAACTTATTTTTTTTAATTCTTGTATAGGTATGTGTATATCATGTATGATTAAGGTATTATGTTTTGGTGCATTACAGATGTTTACAAAAAAATGTTCCCATAGATAATAAGATAAGGCTATTTTTACTTCCAAGACGTAAAATATTATCTAACTTTAAACAAAGGTGTAATCCTCAGAAGCTCTTCCAACATAAAATATAACCATAGTGAAAAATCAAGCATAAAATTTACAGAGAGAAGAAACTACTAATTCTATAGATTCTCTGTGTGTGTGGTCATCATGTAGATTTTTTTCGTAGTTCGTATATTTGTATTAAAAAAAATATTTTTTAACAAAAAGAAAAACCGACTTCTAACAACGAACTAAAAAGTGAAAAATAATTTTACAAAGATTTTATAATTTTGAAGTCGGTGCCAAGTAAAACAAACAGGCTTAGTAATTAGATATTGTAGTAAGATTGTTGTAGCTTTAGTAGTTAGTTTGACACCGACTTCAAAATTACAAAATCTTTATATAATTATTTTTCACTTTTTAGTTCGTTGTTAGAAGTCGGTTTTCTTTTTGTTAAAAATTAATTTATTTTATGGTTTTAAGTGATGGGTAGATCTTAAAATGATGCTTCTTAAACGAGTGGTGATGGTGGTGGTAGTTCTCAACAAGTGATTGTGATTGTCCTATGTAAAACTTCATTTAATTAGGTATTATTTTTGTGCAAAGTTACATTTTGGTATATTAACAAGAACATACATAAAAAGTATTCGGGCGAATTGGGAATCACCCTTCTTTGAAGTTGGTTGAAAATAAGAACATCCTCTTTTTTGAGGTTGGTTGAAAAGAAATACAACCATCAGGAATCTCACTTCTGACATCAATTTAAAAAGATTTTGCTTGTAATTACAGTATAATCAATTTTTACCAAAAAAAAACAAACTTTCTCAATTTTCTCCGGATTCCATATTCGAAACCTAACCAAACTTTCACCAAATTGTCCTTGAAGTGTATCCTTTCAAATAAAAAAAGAATCATCAAAATCGGTTGGCGCGACATTGAGTTATTCGGCTATTAGTCGCGCACATGCCTAATGCAAATTTAAGACTTATGTGATTTTCTCATGAATACCATTGTCAGACATGGACCAAAAAAAAATGGGACCATTCGGGAAGCTATACCTTTCAAATAAAAAAAAAATATCAAAATCGGTTCACCCAGTTAAATGTTATGAGGTAACAAACATAAAAAAAAAAAAAAAAAAATACAGTCGAATTGATAACCTCCTTTTCTTACAGAAGTCGGTTAAAAATACGAAGGAAGACTATAGACTACACCATATTACGTTACATAATTTTAAAATAAATCACTAGTTATAAATAAAGGTAAACAAACCTGTGCTTCAACAGACGCTAAGAAGATAGTGACAAAGTCTTTGCCCCCGGTGACGCAGGCGCGCTGAGGTGGTTCAGGCTCGAAGTCGTAGTGGGCCAGAGCAGTGATGTACCAGAAGACAGCGAAGACTAGCCAGATAGTGAAATGGACTACCACTGTACCTATTACTATCCAGCGCCAACGAAGATTGATCTTAAAAGGAAAGGTTATGTGTTGCAAGAAACTGATCAAGAATTTATATTTTCATTTCTCTTACTTTTCGCTGAATTCAGGAGGCATTGCGTGTGGAATTGTGGAGCACAACGCCGCGCTTTTCCTCATCGCCAGAGCGGTGAAATGAAAATATTAAATATTTAATTTCTACGATTGGCAAACGAATGCACAACCTGTCGCGCTTAGAGACGGACGCTTATGCCCCTGTGCCAGCACTGGCCTCTTATGTCATAAATCTAAACATTTTAGACAATATTTGTATTTATGAATACGAATAATATTTTTTTATAGATATAGAGATTTCCCTTAGATTTCAAACTTTAGATTGAAATATGGGAATATTTTGTTTATTAATTAAAAAAATATAATACAGTTATTAAGAAAATACTTACCAATGTATGAAAAGTATCGTTCAACAAACGAATCTTCTCAAACGGCACATTCGATATAAGAGCAATGTTTTCTGCACCATTTTTTGACACCAACCGTTTGGGATAGTCTGAGAAGGCTTTATAACGGAGTGGGGGTTCTATTCTGGAATGAAATTTTAACATAATGTACCTATTTATATATGCACAGTCATAGCTAGCGTATACTATGAGTTTCAAATAATAATTTCAATTTTGTCGTTCCGTTCGTGACGGCTATAGATTCGATTTCCATTCGGCGTAATAAACAACTTTCTCGATTATCATTGGAGAGACAAAGAGAGAAAGAGAAGACAAAGTTCCGCGGCACGCAATGTCTTGAAAGTTGGATGGAAAGTGAGAAACGGATGGTTCTCGTATAATTAAAGAAAATAGTGAGTTTATTATAATTTATTTTTATAGTTGTAATGTAACTGAAAAATATTAGACTGGATAAAATACATGTATTTAAAGTTTAACATGTGAATATAAATATTTATGCACAGTAAAGATTTCATTTAATTACGTACGAACGTCAACGCGGTAGTCATGACATATTTAATATTTGCTTTAATAAAATAACAAAGATAACGACTGAACGAAACTAACTATTTGTTCTGTATTTTCATGAAATTATATATAATTTATGTTCTTATATTGGTACTAAATAAACTTTGCGGAGAACAAGTGTTCAATCCCCGCTCTGGTAGGCAAAACGCGGCGTTGTGTTCCGCCGTTCTATATGCGACATGTCGTAAGCAACAAAATGTCTTAAAACTAGGTCCTCTTATCGTTTTTTAATAAAAATAATTTATTTTTAAATCACTATAAGTAGCTTAACGTTACTTTAAAAAAAAATTACATCCTTTTTTTAAGGAATCGAATCCAGTATCTTCATACTATAACACCGTTAGTTAACAATATGTTCATTAAGCCTCAACCTAGCTACTAACTAAATAGAGCAATATGTAAATTAGTACCCTTTGTATTAATCTTTGAAAGCCATAACGAGAACACGTTTACGATATTATTTACGATGCACTATTACTGAATAGTTATTTACATTTTTTTTTAATATTTTATTTTTATCCTTTTTCATAGTCTGCCTCTGTCTGTCCTCTACTTTCAACATACACCCCATAATTCAACTAAGCGTAGGAACAGGGGGGAGGGTATTAGGCCGTGCCCACCCCAGAAATTTTACTAACAAAATTAATTGCCCCGAAAAATTAAAAAAACAACGGTTACACGAACATCAAATTCAAAGGTCCTTTCCACCTAAGCATAACCAGCTCATTTCTCTTTCACGGTGGAATGGGGCTTTAGTCCAGGTCTTTTACCTTTACGTTGTCGCATTATTAACATGTTCACACTTGTAATATAAACTCGTGTGAAATGCTTGATGTAACCCAGTAATATCCAGTTAAGCTAAATTGAAACTACAAAAGTAAATTAGCAAAGAAATCTGTTTTAACATTTTTTTTTCATTGAGACAGATAAAAGCTGAAAAGAGGGAATAAGAGAAGTGTTAAATTACTTAGTTCCCCATTTTCCAGCCAATTTTTAGATTTCTGTTGTAAAAGTGAGAAAAAAAAAATGTTATCCCCCTGAGTTGGATTTGAACCAACAATTAATAGTCGCGTTAATAATCAGATGCTTATCACTATACTAGGACGGTATCTTTAATCCTGTAATCTAGCTAAGCTAAGCTAATAAAAAAGTTAAAAAAAAATATATTAAGAGGTTCACTACATTACCAACCTTTTATTATTATTATTATTATTAATTTGTTTAGGTTTTTTCACAGTACTTTTCCTTGCCACGATATGATTCTCTATATATTGCTGATCTTTTCTTGTCTCATTCTCATTCACTTCTTTCTTCAAACTAAGACTTGTATTACTTTGTGTTATTACAATCTTAGGTAACTGTTGAGAGAGACGTCTCAACCTTTCTGATTTCACACTTGGTATAGAATTTAGGCTTTCATTTGAAATTAGTTCATTTTCAACTTTAAAATCTATATAAGGAACATCAGTTTCTTTTACTTTCTCTTTATTTTTATCAACATTATCAAGATAATTAATAATTTCATACCCAGGATCTGTATCTTTATTATTTAGTAACACTTTTTGTTCAAAGTCATCAAATTTAACTGACTTTAAATAATCTAAACACTCATCGTACAGCTGGTTTATTTGATCAAACTCTGAGTCGGTTTCGACATCCATTTTTTATGATTGCGCAAAATGAGTCACTTTCTTCGTAATTTCCTACATTTACTATCTAATATGGTCGTATGCAAACATATTATAACTTGTCATATAGATTTATGTGCCTGAAAATAATTTATTTATTATAAAGCCACTGAATTTTTAAGTTTATTTGTTTTTTCTTCTTGACAGTATAAGGATAGAAATATCAAGAAACACAACGTAAATAAATGTGATAATAAGAATTGTCCACTTGGTGGACTGAAATGCTGAAGCTGAAATTAAGGAAAATCATCATTATAATTATACCTACATGAATTTGTTATTATTATTAATTTTTCTATATTGAATTTAAATATATTTTTTATTGTATCGTAAAATGTAAAATATTAGTACTTTAATTATTTTAGTCTAAAATACTTTAACATTCATTTTTTCAAATAAATTATACACCGTCTATTATACATACAAATGTGTCCACATCTACCGCACTGAGCCACTTAAAGAAGAAGAAATTAGTGATAAATCACTTTATTCTTAACTTTTTACCAACTTAATAAATATTAATAATCTTCAGTTATTTCCTCAACTTACCTTATTTTTCACTAGTTATTTAGCGCACTATTAATTGTTTAATGGACATACATATATCTGACCAGTATGAACTTCACTAATGAAAACCAAGTGACAAGTGATAACGTTATCAGATCGTTATCAGTGCTAATTGCGCGAGTGGAGAGCAACTACTAAACGTTAGCTCTGGGTTAACCTTGTACGGATGCTGTGGGACATTCTGTGAGATGTTAAATATTTATGTTTTGTATCTTTATTAATATTATAAAATTAAAGAGTTTGTATGGCTGAACGCGCTAATCTTAGGAACTAGTGGTTCCAAATGAGAAAAAAACTTTATGTTTTAAACAGCTATCATTTTGATGTAACCTACTGTTCCTATCAGAGTAACCTTAAGCACTACGAATTCATTATGTGCACACGATTTTTATTTATTTCGAAATAAATGTCCCTACTCTAATGCAAATGTTACCGTCAGTGTAATTGGCAAAAAAGCCCTTTTTAAATTAAATGTTCAATGCATTTTCAAAGTCTATAAATAAAACGGTATAGATCTTGTTAGTTTCTTTTAATGTTTTGATAAATAAATTTAAATGTTATATATTTTTTTATATATTTTGTCAAAGATCGTTTTCTTTTGTATAATATCGTTTAAAATTGTGCATACATGGATAGCTATAAAAATATTTCTAATAAAATTAAAAAGGAATTTTAATAATCACAAATTGCATTCTTTAAAAAAAAATATATATAAATATAGTTTCTTAAATATTTTAATATTCAAAAAGTTGCGGAATAACTCCCAAGATGTGACATGAATATCGCTAAGTGCTTAATTTTGTCGGATTGTTTGTACAATAGACAGCGTCTGGTAATCCGATTAAATTTAATAGGTCTTTCCTTTGACCGTGTTTCTCCTAAGATTATATCTCTTTGCTTAGTCACTTTATCTCTTACTTTTTCCTGCCAAAAATTGTCATAATAAGCATATAAATGCCAAATTGATTTTAAGTATGTTCGGTAAAGTAGAGAAAGTAGAGAGTGAACTAAGTGTTAAAACACTTCCTCTCCACTTTTTGTCCGAATTTGACATATTGTGGTTTCAGTAGCAATTAGGCTTTCTGTTTATCAGAGCTATGAAAATAACTCATTTGGTAATTTGGGGATTGAACTCACAACCATTAGTGTTTACAATCAGACAGTATTTCACTGAGCCCGACGGCGTCTGATAAAGTTTTAAAGATAATGTTAAGACACTTCGTTTTCCTCTTTCGCCCGATATTCAAGACATTGCGTGTTGAGTGGCGGAAACGAACGCTGTGCGTTGTCTTCTCCTTCTTTTTAAGAAATGGCAATAAAGATAATTATTTTTCTCCTTTAACGATCGGACCCATATACATTAATTCACACCCTGTATCGTTTGATATAAAAATATTTAAAAAAAACTATTAAAAGATTCAAACATTTTTTTAATTTTTTTTAGTATAACCTCGTGTATTTGTTAGTTTCCTAACACTACAATGTCACTAATACTAAATGTTGACTCAAGTCATTTACATAAAATTTAGACTTTATAACAAAAAATATAATATTTACATAAATATTATGGATTTTTCGAGTTTTTCTAACTATTTACTAAAGATATGTGTTAAACTTGTAAAATATTCATATTACTTAGTTTGAGATTAGCAATAATTTTATTATAAAAAAATAATCGACCTCTTTGTTCCATTAAAATATTGTTTTAAAAATTAGTTTATAGTAAGTACGAGAGGTTGAAAATTCGAGATTCCTCTTTTTAATAAGTTTTGAATTTAAATTCAAAACGCAAGCGAAGTTTCGGGTGATAATTAGTGTTAAAATAAAACAATGGAAACTTTAGACATACAATATATACTTTATTACGCACACACAAAATAAAAAATGAATAAATCCGTATACAATATTAATGATAATAATATTTAGAATCCTTTTAAGTGAATAATTTTTAACGTAAGAAACCTTTTATTTATTTTTACTTTATATTAAAAATTAAATAGTAATTTTGTAAAATATTAAATATAATAATTGCTTTGGCGATGATTTTTCCTTTTTCCTAAAATTAAAAACCAAAAAAAAAAATTTTAACTTAATAATTATTAAGTCAATTAATCACTTAGAAGGATTCCGTTATTAAATTTAACAATAAACATACAATATTCACATAATGTACTATAAACACATTATCTATGTACATATATAAAAGACTCTATATTAGTGGCAGTTTCTATTAATATTAGCTATGAATGTAATGCACGATGAGCTGGGAGAACCTAGTGTTCCGTCACTCCACTCCTCACTTCGCTCCTGTTTTTGAACATATTTACTAAAAAAAGCATCACGCTGTATCCCGCAATATAATAGGGAAGCCAGGAGGAACCTAGTATTCCCTTGCACTACGACGGCTTCTTATATTATTTAATGGCGATAGCCAGCACTTGAAATTTAACCAGACAAAAAGATATTAATTTTAGATCTAAAAATATTCCACCAGGACTTGAACCTCCGATTAGATAAATTTATAATTATATTTGTATTCTCCGAGTAATTAATATTTTTAGAACATTGGGTTCCAATTTTTAAAAAATCGGCGGAAAGTGGGGAACGAAAGTATCTTAATGGAGACGGAATGTCTTACGCTCTGCCCACCCTGCTATGTGCAGGATACAGCTTGAAGCTACAAAAAAAATATTTTTTATTTTTATATAATTTTTATATATTATATTTTGACGTAAACAAGGAGTTTTACTTATTTACGTCAAAATATATCCACAAACAAAAATTAGTACTTATTAAATATTATAGTAAATGTAATATTGTAAATAGGGCTATGTGTGTATGTGTGTACTCAACTATAATTTTCTATTGTCTATAATAGTTAAAGCGATTTACGCAAATTTTAATATGTAAAAATCTTTCGCACTTGCACTGGCTCTAACATGATATATTGCAGATTTTGTGACGTATATAAAACTGTATTTTGTTTTTAAAAATACATTCAATAATTATATAAAGTACTGGTGTCATAAATAATAGGAAACACAGATTAAAAATTATTTGTAGTTTTACTTCTGAAAAGTAGGAAAAGAGAACCAGTGAAGAGACACTGCGTTCTCCGCTCTCTATAAAAACAAACTCTGCGCTTTCTCCAGGGTGGAAATCAAACCTACAACTATCAACTTTACAGTCTGACTTTGTCTTAGTGCGTTACGGTTGTGCCAATCTATATTTTCAAAACTCTTTTGTTCCAGAGTGAATAATAGACAACACACAGATGTAGCTACTGAACTAAGAACTTTAGATCAAAATCTGCAATATAACAATAGATTAAGAAACATTACAAAATATATTTAATAAATTTTATAAGGTTATTGAAAATTTTATCCATTTTTATTATAACTTTAATAATACTTGTAAGTTTCTAGCCATCATACTAGTTCTTAGGTGTCTATTTATAACGATTTGAATTTATATTTTAAAGCATATTATATTTTTATTTATTGAAGATAATTTATTTTTCTACACTTTTATTTGTATATAAAAAACAATAACTGGCAACATTTTGATTTAAATAAAATAAAAAAATATCAAACGTAAATATACAAAATAGGCAAAAATGAGATATATATGTGTAAGTTATTTTTTATATTTTAATTTTAATATTTATGATAATATTTTATGCTTTTTAATATTGGCTAAATTTTTCTCACATTCAATGTCATTAGTAATTATATTTTTTGTATATATATTATTAGATCTTTTATACGATATACAATTATAAATAAATAGTTACTATAAATTTGCTATGAAATATCTATTTAAAATTTTCATGTTTCAATGTAACAACGAAAATAGTCCTTTTATTTCGATATTGGAATGTTTATTAATATAGTATTTGTTTATTTAGTTTTACTTTTTTACATTTTAACCATTATAAATATTGTATTTGTTAAATATTATTTAGTTATAATTTGTAAATATTATTAGCGTGTAAGTCAAAGCGTTGCAATACAATAGCTTGTAATAAAGAAAAATATTATCTTACCATTTTTAATTAGATAAAATAGAGTTAAATGGTACATATTTTTCTTTAATATAAATACTATCCTTAAAACTATTTTAATAGTGATGGTCTGGCAGCAAAAAAATAAAAGAAAAAAAAACTTCATAAAAAACCTTTTTGTGTATAGAATATAAATGTATAAGAGAAATTTAGAATTCGTTATATTTTTATTAAATGTTATAAGAGTCAATTTATTTTAAGTACATTTTATAGAAGCAATGTGATATTTTGAATAAAAGATCAAATATTATTTCCTAGTATTTTTTAATTACTAACAATTTTTGTTATATTTATAACAATAGAGACAGAGTTTTAAAATGAAAAAAAATCACAACCTTTTTGTAAATTCCCAAAGTAAATTGTTTTACTTAATGAAAAATATCTTATTTTAATATTCTTATAACTTCAAATTATTATTTTTTTTATTTAATAAATAAACAACATAAAGAAAAAAGGAAAAAATAAAAGAGAATGTAAAAAAATAAAAATACGACCATTTATTACCAATATAATATAATGTATAGATGAATTTAAAATAAAAATTATAATATGTATAATTTATAACATAGATTAAAATTTATTCATTAAAATCACAACAATTGGTATATTAATTATACCGTCTAGTTATTACTATATAAGTATAATATAATATACGTCTAATTTTTTACTTATGTGGTAATATTTTTTTATTAAATTTCCATCTGCTTTATTATTTATTTCAAAAATTAAAATTTTATTTGAAACTAATTTACTATAATTAATAAAAAAATTAAAATAAAATAAAATAACAAAAATAAATAATAAAGCATTTAGAAAACATAACAAGTGGTTAAAAATCACATTAATATAATTATTTAAGCCTCTAACTAGTATATGTATTATTTCTACGCGTGTCTGGCGCCTACACATTGTAAATGTCGCGCGGACTTACACCGGAACTTCTGAAATTGTTTAAAAAATGTATTATGTAAATAAGTTAAGAGGAAAATTCTTAGATTCTTGGAGGTGTGAGATCGATACCCACTCGGACTAATGAAATATTTAATATTGTATTTTTCTGCCTCTCAGTTCCTGCACCTTGCCTCTAGAATTCGGCGAACCCACTTCTCGCTGAATTCTCGAGCATTAGGCCTTTGACCAATATATTATACTATTAAATACGATTAAGACAAGTAAGATATTTTTAACTATTTGTTAAAATTATATGGTTAAGATAATAAAAAATAAAGATAGATAAATAAAGATTAGAAATAAATGTTAGAAATGCATACCAATTATTTACAATAAAAAAAATCGGCTACACGTCAGTTGTGTACCTGAAAATGATTAATTATTAAAGCACTGAGCATATGTATACTCAGAAAAGCATTCATTGAGCATTCATATTATACTCAATGTGATAAAACTGAGTGATCGTCATACAATTATCAGCTTAAGCAGAGCATTAGTAATATTGTGATATGAAATAGAAATTACTATTTTAATGATTAGAAGTAGTTTATGAGAAGTTAGAAGGTTAAAAAAATATTACTTACATACAATATATTAGATTACCTAGATAATCACTGATAAAAAGAAGATTAAAAAACATATAGTAAATAGAGCATAAGTTATAAACATTAGATAATAATTTAGCGAATTATTACCATGGTAATACATACCTATCACGGGCAGGCAACACTTCTTCATCCGAATCGAAGTTGTAGAAATCAGTGTGCATATAGCTTTTGTTGGAGTAGCCACCTACGTCCACTGAAGGAAGGAATAGAAAATATACATATTATAATAATATAATTATAGTGTACAGTAAATACAAAACAGAACTGTATTATGCTTTATAGTCTCTCTGTATCCCGCATATAGCAGTGTTGTCAGAGAGAACATAAGGTTGGACGATCGATCGACAATTCGAAGAGACGTCGTTCCGCATGTTACGTCTAATTTTCGAAACTTTAAGACTGACGGAAAAACAACTTTCAAAATAGAAAGCGTTTTGAACCAACAACGGTCGCGGCAGAACTATTATCACAAGAAAAAAAAAAATTCATTGCCACTCTGGTAAAAATAAAAAACGCGTCGTTAAGTTTCGCCACTTAATTAAACAAAAAATGCTAAAATAATTGTGGAATGGAGTGTTTTAACACTAGGATCTCACTGCCTGCCAATTCTTACATATACAGATAAAGCGTGAAGCAGTAAAAATAAATAGCAGATCAAATGCCAACAATAGCAAAATATTTGGCCATAACGTGAAAATTTTAAATATTTCTGTGCTAGAAATATATTTGTAGAATGTTCTTTAGGTTAAGGCAAATGGGATCATTGCCAAGAACTGTCTAAAATTTACTTCCTTGACTGTTGTAATTTCACTTTGTGTGTTGAACAAAGCCCAGTCCAAAAAGGTGAAATATAACTATTGCAAGTTGACGTGTTAGCACATTGGCCTAAAGCCAACTTTATATTTTCAACTTTGAACTTTACGAATCCTATGCTTTTAGGTACTCCCTAAAAAGAACGGTACGACCTAAAAAAAATATTTTAATAACCTAAGCTATTTTGGATTATAAAAAATTGGGACTTTTGGATATTATCATGATTAAGAGAGGACGAAAATATTTTTTTATTTCTTCACTGCACGTGTGTGCCGCATTTTAGTTAGAAGATAATCTTGTTTTTCCCAAGAATGGGTACCAAACTAATAACTATCCTGTTTACAGATAAAATTTCTAACTACATTTCAAAGGCAAAACAACTTACTCTTAAACAACTTAAACTTACTTTATGTCGTTACCAAAGCGAGGAAATGAAAATATTAAATATTTCATATTTATGAAGTTATTTTTATATATTATATTTGTGAAGTTATTTTTATTACAATTTATTTTATTACCTTTAGTAGATTCATCATATTTAGCATCGGCCCACTTGTAATCGGTTTCAGTGTAGAGCGGCGGTAGTGTTTGATGTGGTGTCGGATACAAATCTAAATTACGTTTCTCGTTCACACTGTCTGTATCGCTGAGTGATGGCATTCTGTAAAATTTAAAATAATTTACATATTAATAAATGATTTTTTAATGTAATTAAATATATATTTAGTTAGTCTATTTAATACTACTTCAGAGATTTTTTTATATATCGGTAATTAAAAGATATGGAGGAATGTAAGATTATCGTAAATGGAAATAAATTAAGACAAGTGAAATGGACTTTCAAGAAAAAGGAAGAAAGTCACGTAAAAACCTGTGGACCCTCTGTAGGGCATAGCTCCCCATCCTGTCTGGAAACGACAAATATAGAATCACAACTGCTAAACTTGATAATTTAAAACACACCGTTCTTCTCTTCCCCGTGAGGGATCACATTTATGAGAATTAAAATTATATTAATATTGGCAAGGTATAAAGTTGTACAAACATACATAATTCACGCAAACGTATATTGATATAAAGAAAATGATTCAAATAGATAAAATGGAGTAAACAGCGAGCGCAGTGATAACACTAGATAACACCACGTTTATACGATTAAATAACTTTACATGACACGACTATCATAGTAAGTGGATATGTAAAGAATTTATTATACTTTTGTAGAAAATGTATATAAAATGCTTTGAAACCTTTCAAAATGCGTGGGTTCAATTCTCGCTACGTTAATTTTTATATAAGTGTTATTTATTCCACACTAATTGGAAAAGACGACAAATTGTTTTCTTTTTTTTGCTTCACGCTGTATCCCGCTTGACTTGACTTAGTTTTTTTTATATTGACACTAATGATTGTATATTTGTCATACACGTATTTCTTATCATAAGGTGAACGTCCTAATCGTGTTCATGTATATTTTTTTAACATAATGTCTTTTGTTTTAGTAAACCTGAAGTCAGATTTCCATTTCTCATGGAATTTTCACTGCAGCATCATAACTAAGTTGTTTCAACTGATTTCTAGACTTTGTGTGTTGAGTGGCACAGCTTAACGCGGCACCTTGACTTACCACAGCGAAAATATGAAAATAATGTAAATGAAACTTGGACGGTTTCCAAGAAGCGTGGGTTCGAATCCCGCTACGTTCATTTTTTTCTACGTTTATAAAAAAAAGTAAATAAAACTCTTCGAGTATTTTGTTTAATGTGCTTGGTTCATATCCATTACCTTCGCAATCACATACTGTCCGCATGATGGCCACGCCATGATGGCCTAAAAATATAGCACCAAATATTTTATTTTACCTGGTATAATTCGCAATGCAGCTGAACCTCCAAATCGCGAAGGCGAGCACCGCCATCGATAACACCACTCCACCAGCTATCACCAACCACACTATCAACACGCCACGGTCGTTGGGCACTTGGTATTCCTGAAATTATATATGAATTGTATTATTATAAGTTTTTTCTGTATTTTTTTATCCAATTATTAATTAAAATTTACATATTTAATACTGAAATAAATACGTAGAAACAAATACATAGTTATGCTTTGAAATACAAAGCATTTAACTATTTTTATAATATTTATTTTCTAATTAATTCATAATTTTGTTGTAATTATATATGCAATTCTTTTAAAAAATGTACTAATGCAAAATTTGAATAGGCTTTGCTTCTTAATATATAGGCATTATACGATATTTGAAAATTTCAATGAATTGGTTAAAAAGATAAATTAGTTCGATTATTAATATACAATAGCTGTAAAATTTAATATGAAAAGCGGAAAACTTTAAATTTAAATTAAAAAAAAAAACTTAGTACTATTTACAATAAAACTTCAATAAACAAAAAAGAAAGACCTCCTTATACAAAAAAGAAACAAAACAAAAGAAGCAAAATCAAAAGTGAAAAGCTAGAGACATCGCGGAACAATTCTTTGCCTACTTTAGTTCCACCTATGTTTTTTTTAGTAAGTAGACTTCTATACACCATAGACTATTGTTCATGTTTTAAGAGAGCATATAGGTTGTTTTTGAAGTAGTTTTTCAAAATTGACCATTTCGTAATACGTGGCGTTGAGTTCCACCACATCCAATTTCGCAAAAATTGATCACAAAATAGGGAACGGAATGTCCTAGCACTAGGCCTTCTAGGCCTCTGTCTACCAAGTTATATACAAGATAATCGATTTTTATGACCTACCGTAATTCCCAACATCCTGAGCCTCGATGCGAACGGATCTTGAACTGAATATGTCTCCCACATATCTTTCAAGTCCTTCCCATTCAATCTCGCGTTCTCTTTGGTAACATTTTCATAGACGAGAGGAACAGCGAACCTGACTTCTACACAGCGCTCGAATTTAGGCCAGTTGTGGAAGCAAAGTGCTCTGCTTGTAATTTGTGTTGTTTCTAACCTGGAATGGAATGGTTAATAAATTTATATTTTATTTTAGTTATAGAGTCAGTCCCATTCCTAGCTCCTAGCACTGCCTTGTAGTAGTCAGCCTTACAGTCTTAGTAAAACTTCATATATTAACAAAAGCACCAAATAATTATATCAAAATATTATCTCAAAAAGACTATATTCCGTGTATTTGTCCCCCACAACACGCCAAATTGATTCAGGTACGGTAATAAATCTAGTGGTAAATTATAACATTTTCTATTTCTCGCTAATTTTAAACACGTAAGGGCCATCGTGGCGCAATGTGCAGCAAAATGTAGCATAAGGATGTCAACGGTTGCGGGCTCAATTCTCATTCGAGAGAAGGAGTTATTTTCATTGGTAAGTCGATAAAGCGAGGTTTTGTCTTACGTCACATGCAAGTTACTGATGAGGACAACGATACATTAAATGACGACCCGATCAGGGAACAGGAAAATATGTTATTTAGAAAATACTTAGACATTTACTAAATGCGTCATGATGACGATAATAATATCACTATTGTTCGCGACAACGCAACGACGCGAAAGCGCATCATCGGCCGTGGACTCGTCACGACATGTTTGAGACTGTTTCGTTCGGCAAAAGTGACGTCATACCACTCTTATAGTTTTAAATGTTATTATTAGTGTTTTTTCTAAATTAATAATGTTTTTTCCTATATAAATAAGTAATTACATTGAATAATGATTATAAATAGATTTGGGTTCTGTTTTAGATAATAATTTTCGACTTTATATCGTATTTGTATAGTTGTACTATGATTTGCCGCAATAATCGCCTTTTTATATAATAGTAACTTCCGTATAGTAAATTTTATTATTGATTATTGTTTATCATAGTTTTCTGTAGCTTAATAACACATTTATATATACCGTATGTTTGTGAATAATTAATGAGAGATGTTTTATCGTGATTACTTGTGTGAATTTCGTCATACTTTTCGTGTTTTTCGTTGTTTCCTAATAGTTAATAATTTAATAGTATAATGTATTATATATCGTTTAATAGACATTCTTGTATACTTTCTATATGTATAAATTGTAAGAACATCCGAGTTTTAGTTATAAAGATATAAATGTAAATGTACCGAAATCATAGTGAAAATCTTCGATAAATAAAGTCAAAACGGCTCGGTGACTCTCGGCTCTCTTTACCGTTATCCGCTCCGACCGCCTCGGGTATAAAAGGCGCGCGCCGGGCGGCACAGAGTCAGTCGGCAACCAACAGCGAGCACAGCAACAAGTCAAGGAAACAAGGAACATCGGAAACAAGAAACAGTTAAAGAAGCCGACAGTCACCGACCGTTATACCGCATTCAAGATCGTGTTTCAATATCCTGCTCCAACCTCCTGTTTCAACGTTCTTATCAGAACGTCTGACAAGAACGTCTTGGGGTCTCAGCATACTCCGTGTCCCCACGACCCGAACCTATAGCGTGCAGGGCGTCAGCGGCTCATTCGCTTGAGTTCCGCCCGTCCGGCACAACTATCATATTTTATAGTTCATGTAAACATCTACGGTATACTATTTTACAAGTTTATAATGGGGGCCATTGTGGCCCAGCAGCACCTGTCTGTAAATACGATGGTGGGGGACTCGTTCTCTGCTCTGGAGAATAATAAGCAACTCTGGTAGACCAAGCGCGGTGTTAAGTTGCGTCACTTAATTCACAAATCGATTATTAGGCGGGTCTTACTACTACGTTCCCTCTGCCTACCTTATTATGAAGGAAAACGCGGTAAGATCTTTTTTATACTAGTATACCCTATTGATGTACAAGTTTAAAGTAGAAACAAATTAACGATTTCAAAGGAAAAAAATAGAGCAGTTCTTCAAGTTAAATATTGTGCCAATTTTAGTGTCAAAGTTTTAACTGTAATTTCCCACAGATAACAGCTTGGTAGGAAGATTGGATTACTGCCAAGATCGAGGCAGTTGACTAAATTAAAGACTTAAAATGTTAGTAGCTAGTACTTTTGTTTTTAACCTTTTTTTAAATGTCATTTCACACTAAGAATAGATGAATACTTTTAGAAAACGTATAAAAAAATAATGTACTGGGACCGATGCCTCAGGGCGGGCGACCGCCTAAGAGGGGCGGTTCCGAGACTACGTTTTTTATGCATTTTTGAAAAAATCTTGTGTTTATTTAATCTGGAGAATTTTAAATTAAAACTTTTAGAACAATCAAATCCAGAACCGTCGTGTTTACTGTCTAACGATGTGCAGCGCCACGACGACCTCAACTATCTATTTATTTTTTTAATATTACAAAATATATAAATTTGTCGAGTCAGAAACAATGTCTGCCGTGTGCTAGGTACATTCGTATAGCAGTCTATTCATAAAACTTCCGGTAGAAGGATGTACATATGTCACCTGATGGTTATCTACAGGATACGAGTACAAGCTGATTATGTTGAAATTCCATTTGTTGCAGAGTTAGCAAAAACCTGTTTGTAGAACAGTTGTTAGAATTTAACTCGAGGCAATGAAATGGAAAAGAAACAAGACAAGGCGCTGCATTAAGTTCTAGGAGAACAAAGCTATAATAATACTAATCCTGTTCTCACCACCTGGGAACCTAGTGTTCAGACTCCGTTTACTATTATGCCACTCCGTTCTCCACTTTCTACCGAATTCTTGAGGTATTGCATGTTGAGTGGCGGAACTCAACACCCATACCAATGAAAATATGAAATATTTCATTTCCTCGATTGGAAATCGAACCCACAACTCCGACCATCTTAGAAATCATTTCTGAGATTAGCACATTCAACCAAACAAACACTTTTATTATATTGAAATTAATACCCACTACCGGATATGTGTTAGAAAAATATTTCTAAACTTATGATTGTTACCAATTGTAACTAGCATTTATAGCCAGGAACGTAACAATTGGACCGTTTATTTTGAAAGTGGTGTAAGTCCATTTTTGAGAAAAATGAGCTATCACGTAATTCATGCTTAATTTAATGTCATTTTTGTATATATAACTAGTCCGTGTTTAATTTCTCAAAAAAAAACCATATTTTGAACAACTTAAAATCGGTCGGTAAATGAAACTGCATAATCATCGACATACTAATCTTTAATTTTCTCGAAACAAAAGAAAATGGACTTACACCACTCTCAAAATAAACGGTCCAATTAATGCTATATTTAACAAGAGGTAACTGCCCTTTTCGCTATTCGTACTTAGCTTTCGTTTAGTTACCTACTCTTACTAACTTATGTCCTCTTGAAATTAGCTTATAAATCCTGATTATAAGAACGCAGTGTCCTAACACTAGGTTCCCTCTGCCTACCCTGATGTGGATATAGCGTTACGTTGAGAACAAGATGAGTTTTATGATATTTTTAAATATTACGGCGTTAGTTTTATCATATTTTTAATATTAATTTACGGCGTTGGGTTCTGTCTTTCAACAAATAATGTCTTGAAAATTAGGCTGAAAAATTGTCCAAAAATGAATTTGATTTACCGACTATTTTTTTTAAATAAAATATATTTCATTTACACCAACATCATTTAAATTCAAAATAAAAGCATTAGATGCCGCCTATCCTCCTAAAAACCCTCATATAAAATGTTAAAAAACATAAAAAGCAGCTAAAATGTTTTTTTGTTAAGCGATATACTTCAAAAGAAAGCTTAAACGCACTTACATAAATGCAACAGTAATTGAAGTCTCATACGATCAATTAAGCAGATGCCAACGTCAATTTAGCTTTAAGTTCTCATAAAGTCTATTGATCTATCGAGCTTTCGTGGAATAGATTTTTTTAAACATGACGCCGTATCCCGCAAATAGAGGGGTAGGCAGAGGGAACCTGGGAACCTAGTGTTAAGACACTCCGTTTCCGTTAAGTTCCGTTCCTCACTTTCCACAGAATTCTGGAGGCATTGTGTGTTGAAAAATATCAAATATTTCATAAATAGAATATATGAATTACGTTTTTTTTTTATTTACTATTTTCACGCGGTCGCTAGAAGATATAAGATATTTACACATATTAAAGACATCTTAAAGATGTTTTAAAGATATTTTATTTAAAATACAGGATTCATTTTTAAATAAAATTGTTCGGAAAGAAGGAAGTAGTAGAGCAGCTTAACACTAATGTCTGCTGTATGCGGGAAAAGACATAAAGCAGATTCACCCATTTTTACTACATCCCTATATAATGTGTTCCGCAAAGGGCAACTCTAGTGTTGTTATATAATAATACCATTAAAGCGTACGCTATTTTGGCGCATTCAAGATGCAAGACGAGAGAAGCTCTAAGCAGTGCCTGGGACTTGCGATCCAAATGCAAGTGACCCTGACCCGACTCTTTGAACTTCTTAGCTTCACGCTTTATCTCTAGCAGGGTAGAGAAAACAATTTTCTTCAATCTCTTCATACATGTCCTGCGGGATATTCTCATGCTTTTTGAGTCACCTTCCTCCAGTATCATCGATACTGTCTTCTCTAAGGTCAAACGAGCCCCCTGCTTCTCTAACCACTCACTCTTAGTTTATATTTTTTTTTAGAATTTAACGTAATGTTTCTGAATAAATCAAAAGTGGAAGACATTACAAGAAATTTAAAGAAAAAAAAAACTACTCACCAGTGTACTAAGCAGTTAAGTCCTTTCAGCTACATTTGTATTTACATTTTATATTAGTAGGAAGAATTATTCTATTTGAGACGGATTCGGCTATTCTTCATCTATAATATATAATATCATATTCACTATAAGAGTATATCGATCTTCCACTACAACAATTATTCTTATTAATAGTAACTATTCTAGCCTCGAGTAACAATTAAAATTTGTTTCCAGATTATCCAGTCTTTTATATTATTATTTACAATTTTTGTATTTCGATATGTATGTTTTCACTCTAACGGGTCCAAGCCAGTACTTCATTATTAATGAAAATAAGGCTATATTTCATACAAGTTTCTCTTCAGCAAATTTCACTGGCTTCTTTAAAGTATCACTCTTAACGCAGTTAGATTTAACTGTTTCGTTATTATTCTCATTGTGTTTTGCATTTGATTTGTATTTTGTTTCAGTTTCAGTTTTAATTTCGTTATTATTTTCTTTCTCTTCCAATGGTAGGTTTAAATCGGTTTTAGTAACAGTCCGCTCGATGCAATTATCGGTGCGATTCTTGGATTGATTTTGCATCTGCGGATAGTGATGTAATATTGCCGTAGTGTTAAACGTAATTTTGCCGTACTTCACATACTCTGTCGGCTTTTTATCTTGCTTACTAGTACTAGGTGCACTTAATTCTACATCATTCGGTGATCTTAACCTAATATTTGTAACTGGACTCTCGACCCCTTGTATAATATCTTTCGTCTCCTCAATAAGTCCTAATGCGACTTTTTTACTACGTTTCAAATTTTCCATATAAATATTATAACGATTCATATCTAAAGTATTGTTTTGTTTTAGTGGCAATGAATTTGGCAATTTTTTGTGAGGCTTCTCCTCGGCCGTGTATCACAAGTTTTGGTTATTTTGGCTCTTCGGGTTGTTAGCTTCCTTGGCCGCGGCGTAATCGCGCGCGGCATTTGTTAGCTATGTTTGAGACTGCACCATTGATATACTAGTGGTCTCAGTGACGATGGTTGGGGCGGGGAAGTCATCTCTAGTCGAATCATAAATAGGGAATTCACAACACATCATACATTTCAAAAATCTTGGTACTTCCACGTAAATAGCGGGCGGTATCGGAATAAAAGGTGACGTGGACGCTTTGTAATATAAATAATCTGGGTTATCTCTATATTTTTCGTCCGCCGACCGCTCGAGCAGCGGTATACCAGATAAGAACAATATAATAGCGGTCGTGAATAAAGGTGATAATACGGCGATAAATTCGATACCTTCGATAATGTTTAGCGATATAATAAATATGCCCCACCAAAGAACGACCTCGCCAAAATAATTTGGATGCCTCGACAAGCCCCAAAGGCCGTCGTTGCACCATCTGCCCTGGTTTGCTGGCTCTTGGCGAAAGGCAAACTTTTGTAAATCGGCATACGTTTCTATTAACAATCCAATTACAAAAACTCCAGCGCCTGCAGAATCCAATGTTGTCATAGTTTTTGGTGCTTTTGGATACGAATGGTGAGGTGAATTGATAATTATGACTGGTAAACTGACTACATACACCCAAACCGCTTGGAATGTATAGAATACAGCAAATCTTAACGTGTTGCTTTTACGATCTTCGAACTGTTTATCTCTTCCGATATGATAGATCCTATAAATCAGATACCCGGAGAGCCTCACGCCCCATACGCACACAAACGCCGTTACCATCAGTTGTCTGCTGTCATAACTTTTCAAAGTACTACCACCTTGGCCGAGGAAGAATGTTAATAATGCTATTATGATAAAATTGGCACCACCTGTAAAATCTGTGACTTTGTCGCTCTGTGATAGCGATGCGATCGTAAAAAACAATATTTGCATCGCCACAGTGACCATCGCACTTACGGCAAAGTTGTTCCTATCTATGAGGGGCTCCATGATATATATTTGACACTAAATTTTGTAAATTTTGGCATCAGGGAATACTGACATCGATCTTTTGGCGCATTGCTGCATTTTAACACTTATGCTTATCTCATTTAGGTGCTATTATTGATAATTTGTGAATTTGCCATTTTTTCGTCAATTTAGCCAATTTTTGTGGTTGGTTTAAGCGTGTTTTTTGTGGTTAACTGTTTATTTTACGACCGTGTATATGAATTTAGAAGCGTGGCACTGTAAGCTTGGCCCGCACGTAAGCTTGCTACTAAAATAGACATGACGTTTGAGACGCGCAAGTCCGCTGTGCGCGCAGGCGCATTACCAACTTTACACACCGAGTCGAAAAATATGAACTGAATTTTATTATTTTGATTAAAATTACTTATAAAAAGTTTATTTCTTAGTTAAACTCAGTATTTTTTTTATAAATATGTAAATGTAACTATATTTTGATATATGAAGTGATTCCCAAAATAGTTTTAATAGGTCACAGCCCAGTGACGTAAACACAGTCATGTAAAGTGGGGCGCATTGTGTGCTGTTGTTGTTTTGGCGCACTGATGTAACTTGTATAGCTTTTATGATGTTCACATGGCTTCAAACGCAATGGGTAAACACATACGTAATGGCATTACCCACTTTGAGAGGAATCTTCATGGTTAATGATAAAAATTATGACATTTAATTGTATTTTTAGCTTTACGTTGTATACCGCATATAGCAAGGTAGGCAAAGGGAACATAGTGTTAAAACACTTCGTTCCTTACTTTCCGCCCAATTTTTGAGACATTGCGCATTGAATGGTGGAATTCAAAGTCATAGTTTATATTGTTACGGAAAATAGGAAATTATAATAATTCATTAACCCAAGTATGAATCGAACCCACAACCATCGTGTTTTACTGACAGATGATCTAAAGCTGTACCACTATGGCTTTTATTTATGTATAAACGGTTATTATAATTAAAAAAGAATTTATAGGCTTATGCTTATGCTTATTTATACCTTTTTTTTTTTAAATATTAATTATTTAAAAAAACTTCAATAAATTGAATATATTTCAATATTTTTATTCCATTCTCTTACATTAATTGAATTAATTCAAATTCAATATTATGTTGAGTCTAGAAGTGTATTAACGAGTGATAACCTCAGATATGAAATGAGTGTACTAATGCATAATTACTGTTTGTTGTATGAAGTGATTGTTATCCTTATGTATGTTAGAAATATAGTATAGTAGTAGGTATATCATAGATGTTACTAGAATACTTCACAGTATATTATAAAGGAATTATGATTTTAAATTTACTTAAATTCGGCAGAAACTGTGGAACCCTAGGTTCCCTCTGCCTACCCTGCTGTGTACGGGACACGGCGAGAAGCTGATTAAAAATTAATAAAGTTTTTATATTAGGGTTAGTGGTGCAGTAGGTCAGTATCTGGCTGTGGACACGATAGTGAAGCCAATAAAAAATTAACTTACGTAGTGTTAAGTCCAGGATTGATATCATTACTGTTAATGTACATAGTGGCCATATCAGCAATGACCTGACGGAACTGCTCCTCTGATTGTATGAAGCTTTCCAAGGTGATACCGCCAAGATTCAAAGTGATGTTCGCAGTGGGCTCGGGCTTTAGCGCTTCCGGTTCCGGTTCCGGTTCTTGGGCACCTGGTCTTGGAACTATAATGAAGATCAAAATTATAATATGCGAATATCATTTCATTGACGACCTCGGTCAATTTATAACATTTTGTTTATTTTCGTTACGAACTTAGAGCATATTATAGAGAATTACAACTATAAATTAGAATTTAAAATTAACTACATCATAAACTATATTGAGTTCTGCCACTCAACACGCAATGCCGCCTGAATTCAGTAGAAAGTGAGGAACGGAGTGTCTTAACACTATGTTCCGTCTGCCTATCCTATGCATGGTATGCGGGATATAGCGTGAAGCTGATAAGTTATATAAAAAATCAATAATTATTTATTTTTTTAACTAAAAAAAATATCAACAGAAATTTGACATGCAATCTCAATGTTAATTATAACTTACTAATCATCCGAGCACTCATTTTGAATCCTGTCAAGAACTGCATTCCCACTTTTGCTTCAAACCTAATGAACATTTGGTCGACATCAAGGAACCGGTAGCGTCTTACAGAACGTAGCCTGTATGAAAATAGGAGACCAGTGGATCCTGATTCATCTACGCCACCTATAAAATTAAACTCTTCTGTTACTGATTGACAGACAACACACAAACGAACTGACTGAACTTATAAAGTTGAAATTTAAGTTAATTATTTTAAAGTAGTTAATTATTTTAGTGTAGTTGGAGAATATAATATAAAAAAAAGAACGTAGTGGGAGTCGAACCCGCTTCTTTCAAAAACCGTTGACCGTTATAAGGAAACGATGACGACGAATATTTTTGTCTTTAGTCTTTAACACTTAAAAATATACATAGTAAAATCACTCTTTGCATTAATATGTTGGTTTCACTCGTATCAGTTCAGACGCTATTGTTTTGATTGATTGTTATTAATTGTTACAATGTATAAAATGCAACAACTGAAAAGGAAAAACTGCTGCTGCACTCCGCAGAGTAGGCAGAAGGAACCCAGAAATCTAGGGTTGAGACACTCCGTCCTCATTAAGACACATTTCATTTCCAATTTTCCGCCGAATTGATATAAAATTATAGAGTTAGTAAAATTGTTTGCCGAAAACTTTATACAGATTTTTAATATTAAAAGTTCAGACCGTTCTTCTTAAGCCCAACGTCACAGTTGGCTACTCGGTTCCCACAATATATATATGTATATTTCAATCCTGTTCTGTTAGACAAAGCGCGACGTAATTTTACCACTCAAGTTTTTAAGAAATTGGGTGGGAAACAGGGAATTGAGTATCTTGAAACTAAGTTCTTTCTGTCTTTCCTGCTTGGAAAAAGAGTTAGTGAAAATAAATAATTAATTAATAATAATTCTTACCCGGTTTTACAAGAACGTAATCACCCACATGACTGTTAATTGCGAAATCTGTTATATTTAACTCGATGCCCATCCCGTTACCAGTGAACATCCAGTCCACGATCTGATTGGTGGGATACGGTTGGGGGTAGAGTGGTGATGTAAATTCAACTGGAGTTTCAACTGAAAGTCTAACTTGCTGAGCGTTTCTTACGTCATTAGCAGATATTTGCATTAAATTTAGATTTTTGGCGGTGAAATCTTCCATTAATTTGTCAACCTCCGCGCTGGATAGATCATCATCAGGTTTACTTGTCGTTGATATTAGCACTGGTTCTTGTTCTGGCTCGTCACTTGACATGTTAAGGGATTCACTTGTCACCTTCTCGTCCACAGTAGTATCCTTATTTTCTGGTTCACTAGCCATTAATGCATCGTTCAGATATTGAATGGGTTGATTTGTTTTAGTAGTTGTTGATTCTACTTCTTCAACCTCATTGTCAAAATCTTCTTCATCTGATTCATCAAAGTTTTCGTCAGTTTCATTATTTTTAAACAGTTCATCAAGATTTGAATCAATTACTTCTTCATAATCGTCATCTTCTAGCGATGAAAATTTCTCATTCTTAGCATCTTCACCTATTTTTAAATCATGTTCACTCTCATCTTTAGAATCTTGTAGTTTGTCCCACGTCTCTTGTAATTTATCTAAATCAGACATTAAATCAGTAAAAGCTTTATCGACTGGATCTTCTTCAGATATTTCTCGTGATTCAGCACTGACAGTAGTCTTTCTCGATTGTGGTTCATCATCTTTTTCTTTATCATTATTAAACTCAGTACTAGGCTCATCATCGATAGATTCCGATTTATCATTGTAAACTATTTTATTAGTTTCCTCGACAATTTCTTCGATACCATTAGTAAACTGCTTTTCAACTGCAGGTTTTATATCACTAAAATCATTATCTGTATCCTCACTTAATATATCTCTTGTCATTTCGAATATATTTTCATCGCTAAATATCTGTGTAGATAATTTTGTGGCTTCTTTGGGCTTACTTGTATTTATATCTGCATCACTTGTACTTAATTTACTAATTTGAGATTTATTTTCGCTATTAGAAGTTGTTTTAGTAATGTCATTATCTTCCGCATGATCTAAAATTGTACTTTTGATGTTTTCTAAATTATCTTCATTTACTTCAGATCTGTTATCTTCAAATTGATATTCATCAAAATTTGTTTTAGTAGTCTCGGCTTCAGCGCCAGTAGTCAACCTGTTTAACCAATCTAATAGTTCCTCTTGACTAGTGCTATCATTTTCATCCGAAGCAGCTGGTGTAGACTTATCTTTGACATTTTCCTGAGGAAGTTTGTCAGTGTCATCGTCATACCAAAAGTCATCGTACCACTCATCTTCGTCACTGTTTGAACTTGTTGCTGAAACAAGAAACCAACATTAAGAAAGTATCTACAAAAGTAATATAATTAAGGATATATCTAAATCTAATCTAATATAACTATAAAATTAAGCCATTAAAAATAGATAAGACAATTATTGAATGTCATATCGAAATACGAAACGTTTATACCTATCTTTCAAAATATTTTGTTTTACTAGATTAGTATTGAGACAAGTCATGGCGCTGTGGCACTAGTGTGTGGGTTGTGGGTTCGATCCCGATTCGTGGAAATGAAAGATTTATTCGTGTTGAGTGGAGTAACTCAACCCCGCGCCTTGTCTCGCCAGGGTGGAGAAATGAAACTAATTTATTTTCTCGAGTTTACAGTCTTAACTGTTCCAGTGAAAACAAGTTCAGGTCCCGAAAACTAAAATTTGAATCGTAAGCTCGAGGTTTATGGGTTCGATTTGGTAACCCGGTTCAACAGTTCGACCCCGGTTTGGTAACACAACAGCGTTGCGTTGAATTCCACCACTCAACACGCTAATATCTCGAAAATTGGGCTGTAAGTGAAGAGCGGAGTGTAACTTATCTCTGCCTCCTCCGCTATATGAAGGATTCCGCATCCCGCTGATGCTAAAAAATAAAATATAAACTTTTTCTTATTTTGCTTAGAATAAATACAAGCATTCCTATTAATGTGTCACAATGTGTATGAAATAGGTATGTTACGAGTAACATGACTCGGTGCTCGTGTAAATAAATATATTGTCACGCTGTCTTTTTACTCTCATCATTTGTATCATGTATTGTATTGTGAATTATAAATAGTTTCTTTTAGATATTTTCCTCTAAAAACTATAATAATAATTATATTTTGGAGAACGGAATGTCCTACGCTACTGTTTGTGAGATACAGCGTTTACGTTGTAAACAAGCTAAACACATATTTTCATATGGTAGACAGTGTGGCGTTAAGTTCCGCCGGTCAACATCACAGCTCGACTTAGTGCTGCAGGAAGAAGAGTAAAGTTAAAAAATGCTTACATTAAAAGTTTCAATAAGAAGATTGAAGATATTTCTTATATAAATTTATTAATTATTTCAGCTAGACACACGAAATGTCTTTAAAATGTGGAGTGTTTTTCTTTTATTATATACAATGCGGAAGATACAAAGATAAAACAAATACCTACTTCTAGATTAAATTCGGAGAAAGTACTGACGCAGTTGGCAAACAAAGAAGTGCCATTTATTTTTATCGTGACCATCTCTGATAACCAATTTACTTGTATATTAAACAATAAAACTAGTCGTAGCCTGTAACTTCATTCGCGTGGACTTTGCCGTAAAATAGAAAAAATAGATTTTTATATACAGTGGGTAAAAAAAGTATTTGCACACCTAATTTTTTTGAAATTGCTCCTAGAAAAACACAGAATGATTTCAGTTAATTATTGTATTTAATAGCTAAATCTATATATATTTAGAATTGATTATTAAAAATTCTTAGAAAACAGAAATAAAAAAAATAGATGGTAAAAACACCTTTTTTAAAGTCAAATAAGTATTTGCACACCAACCATTCCCTAGATACAATGTTATTCCCACGAAATTTTGTCACTTTAGGTAAAATGTGAACATTGTATGTATACATGTGAACATCGGGAAACGTATTCTAATAACGAGACATTTGTTTAGTGTTCAGAAAAAATTTTGAAGCCAACACGCCGAAAGAATTTGAACTGTCGTTATCGACGCGTGAAGAAATTATTTTTCTCCGTAATGAAGGTTGAAGTTATCGCCAAATCGGGTCAAATTTAAAATTAAATTACTCGACTGTGTAGTAAATTATAAAAAACCGAGAAGAAATGGGTAGTGTTGAAAATAAGGCAAGGTCCGTTCTTCCGAAGAAGCTCAGTACGAGAGAAAGGCGACAAATTTTAAAATCGGTACAAAATAAACCATTTACAAGGGCTCAAAGCTTAGCAAATGACATCGCGTCAAGTTCAGGTAAGGTTGTCTGTGCCCAAACTGTAAGAAACGTACTGGGTAATGGTGGTCTTCGTAGCAGAACAGCGAGGAAAAATTCTTTCATAAGTGAGGCCAATATAGCAAAAAGACTAACTTTTGCGAAAGAATACTTAAATACCCCTTTAGAATTTTGGTACAATTTTATTTTTTTCTGACGAAAGCAAATTTTATCTTTTTGGAAAGGACAGACAAACATTTGTGTGGCGCAAGCCAAATACTGAACTTCAGGCGAAACATGTGCTTGGTACAGTTAACCCTGGCGGTGGTCTTGTGATGGTTTGAGACTGCATGACGGCAAATGGTGTGGGAAACTTGGCTTTTATCGAAGGAATAATGAAAGCAGTAGATTACGGTAAAGTGTTGCGCGATATTTTGTCTTGCAGCGCATCGAAATTAGGCGTAAGTGAGACATACTACTTTCAGTAGGACAATGATCCTAAGCATACAGCTGTGAAAACCTAAGGAATGGGTGATGTACAATGTCCGTAGAATGCTGAAAACTCCGCCATAAACGCCAGACATCCACCCAATTGAAAATTCATGGCATCTGCTGGATTAAAATTTGAGGAAAATTAATTTTAAAAATAAAAATTATTTGAAGGGTACTTTGGTGGAGAAATGGGCTCAAATCTCGATTTAAACAACGTCCAAATTATTGGAATCGATGCCAGAGAGATTGCAAGCCATCATTGATGCTAATGGAATGTACACAAAATATTATCATTTATTATTGATTTTTTTTACAAAATACGTACAAGCTGGTTGGTGTGCAAATACTTATTTGACTTTAAAATATGTGTTTATACTTTCTCATTTTTTCATTTCTATTTCCGGAGAAATTTTATTAACCAATTCGAAATATATATAGATTAAGCTATTAAATACAATAATTAACTAAAAGCATTCTGTTTTTTTGTAGATGTAACATCAAAAAATTAGGGTGTGCAAATACTTTTTTTACCCACTGTAGGTACATATAATTCTTTGAGGTAATAAATTAAGAATTAAATATAGGTACATTTAATTCTTCATAACGTAGTTAAAAGGTAATCTATATCTATAAAATCGAAAGGTCACTCACTCATCACGAAATCTCAGAAACTACAAGTGCTAGGAAAATTTTTTTTGCTCAAATTTTGCATAGGAGTTACTTATAGGACGTAGGTGCTCACTAAGACGAGAATTTGCAATATTCGACTTCTGAGGGGTTGTTTTTGGGGTCGAAAGTTTGTATGAAACTTCGTTACTACAAATGTTAGGAGTCTCAAATTTCGCATAGACGTCACTAGGACGTAGTCATGGAGACAGAAATTAATAATAACATAGTTCACGCGGGTGTAACCGCGAGCGGGCCGCTAGTATTAATATATTAAGAGAATTAGAATACTAACTCTTTCTTATCTCTATTACAACAAATTGGGTTTATCCCATAATATAAAATAATACATATATATTATTTTAATACAGCTTTGTATAAATACTAGACGTCATTGAGTGGCGGTGAAACAGTGAAACAGGGGTATGGCTATTAGTGATATTATTAATTCACGCGAACATTGTAAATTCGAGTTTATGATTATAAAATTAAATAAAATTAAAATAAATAATAATTAATATTCATAAGTAATTCTCATGAGGCTAAGGTGGCGTTTTAAATTCATATATTTCATTTTCCCGAGTGGGAATCGAACCCACAACTGTCGAGGTTACAATCGCTCGCTTGTGCCATGCGCCACGGCCTTACATAAAATACATACTGCAACTTAAATTAAAGTTGAACTAAAAATAACATTTAATTTGATAATGTTTACATTTTAAAAGCAAGGTCAGTGATGATATTGTAAAATAATGTCGGACGCGTACAATGTTTTTTAAATATTTTTTTAAATTTTAATATTTTTGACATATACATTTTGCCCAATTTTCGATACCTTACGTATTAAACAGCGCAACTTAACGCCGCGCTCTGAAAATAGTTTATGCATAATCATTCTCCTGAATAGGAATCGTAGCGACAACCGTCACCGTTCCAGTCAGACGCTGTCCTATTGCGCCGCGACGGGTTGACTATTTTAAAACAACTATTTCGAAAAAAGTATAAAAATTAATTTGCTTCACCTTTAGCTTTTAATTCTCTAGCGTGGGTTTAGGTCTTTTAAAATATTCAACGGATTTTAGTAGGTAAATACACCTTTAGCGCCTTCTTGACTGACAATACTGACATTTTAATTTTAAATTACTGACTTATTTAAAAATTCTTGTAATAATGCCTATTCGAATAAAGATTTTTATTTTGACTTCATCCGATCATCGAAGCCAAGGTTAACATAATGACAACACGTAAAAATCATTTCACACAATTTTGATCCTTATTTAATTTGGTAATAAGGATTGAAAGTATTTTGACACATTTTGAAAAACATCAAGCCATTTTGATACTTAAATTTTATATTTTTAAAGTTGTTTTCTTTGAATTTTTTCTTAGATTGACTTACTATGGACTAAATTTAGATGAGTTTCTTTAATGCTAAAGATTATTCTTATCTTTGTTTTCATGAATTGGCTTTTATATCTTTTAACTTGGACATCCATTATTCGAGACACCATATTATTGTCTTATTTAAAAGCAAATTATGTCTGACTAAACAGTAAAAAAAACTATTTTCTTAACATTAATTTTAGGATCGAGGAAACCTTATATTATTTCATCAAGTTGAAATGAATACTAAATAATCAGAGGTCTATGGTTCCTTGGAGTAAGGAAAAGCTTCTACGTCAACGTAAAAGATTCTAGCATTTCATTCATCAATTTTGCTGCATTTTGTATTAATTTCAAATCCTATAGAGTACTTCCTGTAGACTTAGTGATGAAATTTGGGACGAATTTTGGGAAATCCGATATATTTATATTTATATTCCAGGTAAAAACTGTTACAAACTTATAATTGAGGCCAAAACACTGCGTTGATTATCGCCACTCAACGCGCAATGCCTTCAGAATTCAAGGGAAAGTGGGGAGCGGATTGTATTAACACTAGGCTCTCTCTGTCTACCCTATAGAAGTAGGTGAAGCTGAGAAAACTAACTAACTAAAACGTTGTGAATCGCTCGGCATTAAGGCGTAAAATGGGAAACCCCCTTTTTTCTCGTTTCCGTATTAGTATGTAGAAATCCACTCTTGTGCTCCCATACACTTCCCAAAGATTGTACACAGTGTTCTACGTTGGCTATTTCCGGCTATGCGCTGGCTACCAGTCACTGAATAATGGTAGAGACGCAACAATTGTGGGTTCGATTTCAAATTGGGGGAATGAATTATTTCTCTATGCTTTGAGTCTCAATAAGTTGCTTCTGACTACCGGGCTATGTAATAAAAGATAAAGAAATTAGTGTATACGATCGAGCGGAATTCGAATTATCTTAGCTATAAAACAATATTGATAGCACATGTTTCAATTTATACTTTTAATATAAATAATCATGACATAAGAAGGACAGTCATAGTCAGAGACACAAGCGTGCGACTGTAAACGCGAAAAGTGTGGGTTCTATTCCCACTCGACGGAATGAAATATTTAATATTTTCATTTATTTGCTCTGGTGACGAGGCAAAGCGCGGCATTGATTTACGCCACTCAACGCACAACCACCACCTTATTTTCGAGACATTGCGTGTTGAAGAGCAAAACTAACACCAGGCTCTTCCTACCAGGGAAGGCTGGTCCTCTATCTAGGCTACATTTAGAGATATCTAATGAGAAACTAAAAGCAGACTACGGGACCATTAATAATTAAAAGAATAATAATAATTTTAATAAATAAATAAATAATCAATAAATTAATTTATAAAAGCTTATAATATTTAATAAGTAATTATAATATTTGGGTTTTGGTAATTTATATGAATATTCAAGACTCTATTAATGAATGATTCATTTTATTACTCAATAATTTCAAGCAATATTTATCTTGTTTCTTAGAAGTAATTGTAATACATGAATGCTCTGTTTGTGCCTACTAATGTACATTTTATTCTTTTATCATGTAATAGAATTTATGTTATAAAGGAGGTAAATTAATAAGAAATGAGAGTTTTAGGTTCGATTCCCACTCGAGAAAATGAAATATTTATTTTCATTTTCCTCGTAACGACGCAAAGCGCGGATTTAGAATTTTTTTATTTATCTTAGCTTTTTATGTTTATATAATACCTATAGGTTAAAATAAACTATAAAGATGACCTATCTAAGGCTCTAATGAAGTAAACAGAGAATAATATTTTATTTATTTTTAGTTTTTTAAACTACATATGATTTTTTTTCACAACCCACGCAATTAAAAAAAAATTGAAGAACAGCGTTGAGTTCCGCAACCCATTCATACATCTCTAAAATAGGCGAAAACTGAAGAACGGAGTGACATAGTATACTCGTACATCTGTTTCTCGGTTACTATTATCACTAAGCTATTATTCTATTGTATATTCTAATATAAAGTTGGTAGTAGAAGCAATAACAATGTATGTATTGTAATATATAAGTCACTGTTTTTATGTATAAAACATGATTTTTGAGTAATTATGCAAGTATCTATTTGTCACAGCGAATTCGTTATTAAACTTTTATTACAGTTACGATATTTTGTCGTAATAGAGTTGCTATCATCACGATTGTTGCTAGTTCTAATCCAATATAGAGTTTTTTATATACTTATTTTAAATATAGTTATACGGGAAATAAATATTATTAAACAAAATTAAATTGTTAGACTTCACCGAAAATATTTTTTTAGTTATAAAATAGCTTCTTTAGCCTTTTTCCACTTTATAGGAGAGTTCCATTTTTTAATCAAAGGGAACTTAGTTTATAAAGTTTCCGTCACGCGGAGGGGAGAAATTAAAATAATTAAATCATTTCCCCGAGTGGATATCGAACCTATAACCATTAGATTTATAGTCAGTCGCTGTGTCATTGTGCCCGTTGGGGCGAGTTTTTCACATAATTCAATGTACGCCGAATAAAGTAGAAAACATTCTATTCTTAATTTTGTCATATTTTAAAGACTTTCTATGCTGGAATTCATATTCTTACTTATATCTTATTTACTTGTTGGGGTGAGAGAAAAGAGTGCTTTGATATTATGTTATCTTTGCCTACACTGCTATGATGGTATAGGCAGAGGGCAACTATGTTATGATGCGTTCCCGATAAACTTTCGGCATTGCGTGTTGAGGCGAAACTTAACGCCGCGATTTGCCTCGACACCAGAGCGAAGAAATGAAAATATTAATTAACATTGCTGGATGTGAAAATTGGCCACTTTACAGGAGAGCACGTCAAAGTGAGAAAATCTTCAGAGCTTGAATATTAAAGGTGTATTTTCACTAAACACTGCCGTATATATAAAAAAAAACATTTTAAATTTTAACCGACTCTCCTGTAAGTTGACCCTTTTTGCACAACTGACATTGTTAATGGCGAAATATTCTATTGAATAGAAATCACATCTAAAATAGGCAATAATCGCTTTAAATATAACATAAATAAGAAAAAAAATAAAGATATGCCATTAAGCCTATTCCACGTATAATATATGGCTATAATACGAGACTGTAAACATTTTTTATCTCTTTTGAGGTTAGATTAGGCATGACACTTATTATTATGCAAAATTTAAACCTTTCCTTAATAAATAACACTGCTATGATATGTCATTAATTATATTATATATAATTATAAACATAACATATCCATATAAAATCTAAATATAAACATTAACGATCAACGCAAATAATTTACTCATTACTTTCTATACTTAAACACTTTAAAAAACACTTAGTTATTATTTTTTTTATATATAAATACAAGCACTAAAAGAATCGATCTCCTTACCACTAGCAGCAAGCGTAAAAATTAGGAAAATCCATATAGACTTCATTGTAACTGCGCGTGCGCACGTCCGCGCCACCTCGTATAAAACACTGCACTGACTTTGTAATTTTGTATAGCTTTAGGTTTGTGTATTATCTATTTATTATTTGTGTTTGTATGGAGTATATGTTTTTGGCGTGGCTTTGCCTGCTAATTAAAGCATAAGGGTAAGTTGAGGGAACCTCTTTTTCTTTTTTATCATGAGGAAAAGCAGAGGGAATCTAATCTTACTTGCGCATAAAAATAGAAATTTAGTGTATTAATAAATATTTTAGAGTTCCCCCTATCTAACTCCTATAGGATCACTTGTCCGTCTGTCAAGTGCATTTATCTAGAGATCGCATGGATGTATTAATCAAAAATTAAGATCAAATACTCTGATCCACGGTCCTTAAGAGCACAGCACACAAAGTAAACACGATAGGTTGCATAGACATAGACAGAGGGACCCTTGTGATTAGACACTCCGTTCCCCATACGACAGTTATGCAATATTTCACAATAGGCGGAAAGCGGAGAACGGAAAAACAATATTAATACTCCAATACTTACATTATATAACTGGTATTTTAGAAATACGCTTGTCACAATAATAATGCTTTAAAGTTATTGTGGTTTTTCAATGTGTATACAATTATGAAGATATTACATGACAGGAAAGAATTTAATTGGTCATTCAAGCATTACATGACTAAAACAACGCGATAGGTAGTGGGTTCGATTTTTACTCAAGGAAATGAAATATACGTTCTAGTAACTCACGTCACGTCACTCAACTCGCAATGCCTCCAGAGTTCGGCGGAAAGTGGATAACGAAAGTGTTTTAAAATCAATGAAGCCTACCTTGCTATATGCAGGGGACTTTTTTATATATTAAATAAGTATTAACGTTTATTTTGAAAACAATTCTACAAATCAAATTTGTCATATTGTTTGACATTGTCATAATATTGTCAAGAAATATTATAAAGCAGGTTCACGCTTTTTCCCGCATACAGCTAGTGAGTAGTTAGAATGAACTGAGTAAGAATTAAGATATTCATTTCTACACGTACCGCCCATCTTTCAAGACATTGTGTATTGAATGGCAGAGCTCAACGCCGCGAATGTCACCAAAGGGGGTAAATGGAAACTGATCTCTACGCCACTACCACTCTTACAATTAGATGATGTCCCACACCGCGATGGAAACATCGCATCTAACACTATTATACTTATACGTAATTTGTCATCGTCATGTCATAGGCTCATAGGTCGCAAGTTCGAATCGGAGTTGCTATAAATATTTGTTTGAGCGAAAGTAATCAGATTACAGGTCAATTGCAGTTCGACATTAGATAAGATTGTTTCATATGTACCAAGTATTTGTATTAATCTAGTTATAATATACGAGGCCATCGTACCGCCGTAGCGTAAATGTGACATTTGTGGGTTCGATTCCCACTCGGGGAAAGGAATTAATTTCTTTTCCTCGATTTTATTTTTGGTAATAATAATAACAAAGCGGATTCATAAATTTTGGCATTGGGTGCTTCGTAGGAAACGAAGTGTCTGATATGAGGGATACAGTGTGTAGCTAAAAAATAACTTAAAACGAAGGTAAGGTTTATTAATTTTAGAGTTTTAATAATATTTACCTGTTAAATATCAGTATTAATCTGCTACCGCTGACCTAGTTTTCCATTCCAAGTAATTCCACCACAAAACTACACTAACCAAAATATCATTTGCTAATTTACGTCTGTCTATCCTTTGAGGTAAAATATATTGAAATTAACATATTTAATGAATAAGCATTAATTAGCATTAATTGTGTTTTTCAGTTCTTAGTCATATGTTTATAAAGGTGTAGCATCTGAGTGGAAGCGCGACGATTGTGAGTTCGATTTCCATCCGGAGGAAAGAATTCTTTTTGTTTTTTTGGCTCTGGTGGTACGCCGATGGAAGCGCCGTTAAGTTCCGCAAATTAGGCCTACGCTTTAAGCAATAGCCTATAAGCCTATAATAATTAAAAGACTTTAAATCAATTAAATTATTTTCATTTTTAAACAAACAGATATACATCATAATATTTTCAACATTTACCATATTTTATATTGAGATATCAATAAAGAAATGATACAACGCTACGTGCGATAACACCGCTGCCGAACTGATAAGCTATTAAAAAGAGTTCATGTAAATACATTACAAATGCCATTTATTTTAGTAGCTTCCCACATATAGTGACGTAGGCAGAGGGAACCTAGTGCTAAAATTCTACGGTCCCTAAGGATCTAGGTGGCGGAAATTAACGCCGCACTACCAGAGTGCTTTTTTTTAATGTGTAGTACCTGCGTATGCTATTGGCCCTATTAGCTACTCTACAGCGTCCCGCGTTTAGTGGGAAGCCGAGCTAGAGGAACTCCGACCTTGGTTTGGTCAACTCTTTGGATGCCAAAATAGAGATACTACGCTGGTCGCTAGAGCTAGCTGGGTAGCGTGTAATCTCAGGATTTTACCACCAACGGATTCGGAACAGTCAAAGTTCTTTGAAAGTAGCTACTACACAGTTTCCTTCAGTGCACCTTGAGTCCTTGACTGAGTTGAGAGCGGGAAATTAATTTAGATACAAACACTTCCCCAAGTGGAGATCAAAACTATATCAGTTACAATCAGTGACAATCACATGCTGCCCCAATACGCCGTGCCGCGTGTCTGACTCTGCCTACCCTGCTGTGTGCGGGATACAGCGTGAAGCTGGTTTTTTTTTATAATTTATCTAAATATTTTCTATTAAGATATCAGATGAGTTAATCTAAAATAGACTAACAGATGCGGAAGCTGCGCGTAACATTTATATGCTCTATTTTAGTTCAAGATAGATGACGCTATAGTGGCATGCTTGGGACATCATTATTTTCAGCTTCACATCCTTTCCCGCATAGCAGGATAGATAAATCTAAAACCTAGTGTTAAGATACTCCGTTTACTTAATTTTACTTAACTTTTAAGACACTGCGTGCAAATTCTCAGGAGAGACAAATGACGTCTTTAAAAAACTACGAGTATAAGTAGGTACATTATTATAAGATTTTTTCAATTTCGAAAATTGATTTGTATTCTCTACTATATGACATAAAATAAAAGTCAATTTTATATTTTTTTTTACAGTTCTAAATGGTCTATAAATCTACGAATACATAGCGGCTAAAAGGGTTATAGCAGGTTTACACTGTAAGCCGACGATATAAATTCCCCAATTTAAAGAAATAATAATTTTGGGCATTAAGTTAAGTGAGTAACCTTAAAAAACCTAATACATACCTACACCACGTACTAAAAGTTTAATAACAATGTTTTTTGTAGAGCCATTTTTATTTTTATTTTTATATAAAACGTATAGTTTTAATTTGTTGTCTTCGTAATAGTTTCATTTTATAATGATGGACACTGGACAGACAAACATATTAATCTAAAAAAGATCCATCTTTTGCCATTCGACTCCGGGATACATAATAAGCTTCAACGTATCATTCACAGATGGCGTTAGTAACGTTACAGTGTCTACGTATTATTCCTTTAATACAATAGATGGCGTTAATAGTAATTTAAATTTAAATATTATTATAATCTAATGAAAGAAACTAATTTGGTAATAACTCACTATATTATTTGTAAGTTATCTAATATGTGTTTAAGTTATAAATTTTATGTATATAAAAAAATATGATTTTTCCAATAATGGTATACAGAAAAGACTTGACAGTAGTACAGATTATTAATATGTTATACATATTTTTTATACTCTGTTGGCTTTGCAAAATATGTAAGTATTTGATAACTAATATTTACAATACTTTATGAAAATTATAATTACTAAACAAGAAAATAAAATAAAATAAACAACTTAATATTTTTACATGTTTTATATTATATTGTTTTATACTCTGTATTGCGCTGTAAAAATATATTTGCAAATTTAATTTCAATATTTTATGATAGTAAGAACTAGGTTTAAAGATAGAATAAAATAAACTAATTTAATATTTTTTTCCAAGCATCTTGAAAAGCTTATTTTTCAAAATAAGAAAGATTATTGGTATTGCCATAATATTGCTAAATATAACATAGATTTTGCAAATCTAACCTTGGCCATGAAGGTTTTCCTAAAGGAAGGTCGTGTCCTCCCTTCAAGGTCCAGAGCTAGGACATTGAAACAAACCTTGGACCAACCTTGAGTGAAGGTTACGAGATGGAAGCGAGGTCGTGCAAAACCGCTACATATTAAATACATAGATAGATATACGAAATACGTCATATATGTATGTTTGACGTCAGAATACGAAACGTAACACGTTGATAGTATGAAATTAACGTTAATAACCTATTGTTGGTGTTATTTTTTTTTTCGGAAACTTGAGGTCAGTTGTGTTGTAGGGCACGCACATGACTGCGACTGTAAATGCGTCAAGTTATGGGTTCGATTTCCACTCGAGGAAATAAAATATTTAATATTTAAATTTCCTCGCTCAAGCGGCTCAAGTAACGAAGCAAAATGCGGCATTGAATTTCGCCAGACAACACGCAATGGCTCCAGAATTCGGCGAAAAGTGGAGAACAGTGTCTGTAGCGCCATAGCAACGTGTATGTCACTTTATAAATACAAAAGTTTTGTACATATTATCACAGGTATGGTAGTGTGTGTAATGTTTTATTTATTTATTTAATATACTTTATCAACGAAAAATAATACTTAGGGGAATTGTGCTCAAGATGGCATACTATGATAAGATGACACACTACCAATATTGATGAAACTATTAGCGCTAAGTGCGATCTTGTGACGTTTTAGAGAGTGTCTGTAGATGCAGCTAGTGCTTAAATTCAGTATGGCTGAAAGTGAATGCAGATGGGCAAGTAATTCATGTTTTCGTTATTTTCAATTGCAACAAATTTTTCTTTCGCTTTTGCTTGATGGTGAAAAGACATGTAAGATAAAGATTTTCTATTTGAACTAATTATAAATGTAAAATAGGATTATTATATGACACAACTAACGCTAAAAGCGCATCCTAACCTATAAACTTTTGTCACAACGGTTAAAATTAAATTCATATATCTATTGGGTAAGATGACATACAAAATGTGAGTATAAGATGGCATACTATCTTACCCTTATAAATAGAATCGATGTATTTTTTTTGCTTTGCCGACAAAATGCCTGGCAATTACAAACGAATATATATTGGTCACAAGAAGACATGGATAAGGCTGCTAGAGCAAGGGCATTCAATAGACGCAGGTGACGAAGCTTATTTCCCTTTTGGAAAAGGAAGTGACTGATAACGGAATCCAACCTCATAAAATTTGCAACATGTATGAATCTGGCCTCAATACTGTTTAGAAGCCCCCCAGCAAAGAAGAAACTATTTATTTGTGAACAAGCTCGACAAATAATGATGGCATTTTTATGCCACATACTAAGTATGTCATTTACACCCTGTAGATATTTCGTCTTACTCTGGTCGACCTAAGTGCGATTTTTGTTTATTTTTATGATGTTTGAAAGATGATTGTTCTGAAACTAAAATAATTTCGTTGATTATGAAACATATAATAGTATACGCAATATGCCGTTCTCAGATCACTTAATTTATTTGAAATATTTGTCTTCAAACAAAAAGTATGTCATCTTAAGCACAATTCCCCTATTTTATTAATTATTTTATTAGAATATATAACTTTTTAATTTTTTGAAAAATCTCTTTGCTTTTAATTGTAATACCCATTTATGGATATATAATAGGTATATATATACTTAGTAATGTTTATATTTTAGTATTAATTATACTATTGGGTTTTCGTGTTGGGATTTGTACTAATTAAAACAGTAATTAGTTCTATGTGATAAAAATTAAGCGCTAATAAACAATGATTCTAGAGCTGGGGTGACGCATATCATTGAAATATATACATATATTGTGTAAGCATTTTTGTGTCATAGATACAAGAGTTAAAAAATAATAAACAATTGAATAGTTACTTTAAGATACATTTCACAGTTGATTTAAAAAAATAAAATATCAATCAGAATGTATTGCTTCAAAAAAAGTCCATTTACACGTCCAAATTCTTTTTATATAACATTTAGAGACTGAATTTCTAATTTTATTATTACATGAAAATAAAATAAGTACTATTTTAGAGAAATAAAAAACTAAATGGTAAGTATATAAAATTTTATTTCGTAATCTAAATATTTTTGTATTATGTTCTTAAATTATCAGATTCTTTAGTGCGATTTCTTTAGGAAAACTTCTTCTTGACGAATGAATTCGTCTATCTCTTTATCAGTCTTTAAAGAATGGTGGGTTTCGGTCTTGATTCGTTGAACACGATTTACAGATTGTTGGGTCTTAAGCAGAAATTCCGTGACGGGTATATCTTTTATTACTTCTTGGTACAAATCGTATACCTCTTTGATATCTACCAAAATGTTTGTAGGAAATATTGTAGGCAAGTCATTTGGACCATATTTCTCCTTTTTCAACACGTACTCTTGATATTCAGTTAAAGTTGGATAACTGTCATTATCTTTTACACAATTAATATAACGCTTAAACAGTGACAGAAGTCGCTGAAAGTCAATTTTTTCAGCTGGTTGATATTCGATGGCTATTTTTTTATCTGGTTGCTCAACTATTACAACACGTCTTGTATTCTTAAGTAGAGACGAGTAGAAAGACTTATTTTTCTTACTTTCTTCATCAGTGACCACAAAATGTGGTCGTAAAGTTTCAGGACAAATACTATGTGTAACGTTGAGACCAGCGCAGTCCAAAAAATATACATAATCATTTAAATCAATTTTCTCATTTATGACGTTCTCATTTATCTTTTCTTTGTGGTTTAATTTTATGTAATTAAGCTTCTGCACATTGTCTTGATGTGCAATCTCACTGATTAGGAAACCATCGGTCAATTTAAATATTTTGCTCGCCATGTAATAATACCTTTCTTGTTTGGAGATTCTTTTAAGAATTGTTAAATGCTTTAGAATATCAATTCTAGTTTTAATGAATGGTAGATTTAATGGATAATTCAAGCATGTAAGTATTTCTATCATGTAAGCCGCGATGCCGTGATAATTTTGCAATCTTTCTTTGGAGTAATGCGCGTCATCGTCTTTAAATATGTATGATGCAATTTCTACACAATACCAGAGAGCTGCAGGCAGTGACGTTTGTATTAAGGGATCCAAAGGAAGGGAGGTCAGACCAATATAACATTTTGTTTCGGCAACACGCCTTAACATATATTCTTTGAATTTTTCTACAACATTTCGGTCCATCCATTCTTTACGATCACATATATTCCACAGCACATAATAAAACAAACCCTTGTTGTATTTAATAGCCTTTGAATCAAAATAATTTAAAGCCAGAATGTAATCATTGTATTTGTCAAATTCTTGAGACAATATTATACCACCGGCAGTGTTTCTGCAACTATAAGGATCTCTTGTTAATTCTGTATTTAATAATTGTTGGTAAACAGCTGCTGTATAGAAATAACAAATAGAATCGTCAACGAACTTTTTGTCATTTAAAAGGAAAAGTGGACATTCAGTCACAGATTTAAACTTTGAAAAACTGGCAGGCTGACTGTTGCCTGAATGAAATATAATGTGCTGAGGTAGGTTATATGTCGCCAGCAATATAACTGGTACATTCTTTGACTCATCAAAAGTAATTATATCTGGAAATTCAACTTTCTCTTCATCAGGCCATTGAACGTTTTCAAAGTCTTCTGTAATTTCTTCAGTAACTTCTTCGTTGTATTTAGTGTCATATTTTAAGCAATCAAATTCATAAGATTTTGTGTCAGTATTGATATAGTTTATTAATGTAGAAATACATTTTTCAATTTCTACTTTGTCATTATAGACAGTTTGTTGTAAAGTTTTGTAATATTCAGTCTCTATGAAATTTTCTATAAATTTATCTTTATCTAAAACATTTTCAAAAGATAAATCGTTCTGTTTTTTAAAATCGAGTTCTTTAAATAGTCGGTTTCTTAATTTTTTCAATTTATCGATTTCCTGTAGACTATGGTAATGTGTTTTGGCTAATGCAATGAATTTTAATTTTATATATTCGCGGAGAGATTCTTTTTCTTTTGTAAAATTCTTGATATTAATAGAATCGTAGTCGTAACTTTCACTAATATTTACTTGATTTAAAATTTCTCCGTTACGAATAACAGTGCATTGTTTTTTGAAAAACGACGCCGCTACCGACAAGTCAATTGAATACTCGTGGTAGTTGTATGCGTGAAATACTACGTTCTCATAGTCCATATCTGTATTCATATGCAAGCAAACTTGAGCACTATAAGAACCTATTTGTCCATCTGTAATAATATACAACAGCTGTATTTTAGACGTCTTCAGGTTCACATTGCCTTTTATCCATTTTATTATTTCTTGAGGTTGCGTATCACCACTTTCTCCACTTTTACTAATATACGTATCAGCTATAGTTTTTTCATCCACGAGCTTGCAATCATTTCCCCATTGTAAGTACACAATTTCCACACTATTCGATTTTTCATTTTCCATAATTTCCTTTACATCTTTTTTGAAATAATCAATTGTTTTAAATGCACTTGTATTATAGTATACATCGTTGTAGGTTGAAGCTGAATAATCAGCGGCGTAAATACAATAAGTGGTGGTAGCCATCGCCGCCGATGGAGCCACACAACTGAATATTTTAGGGATAGGATCGGCTTATATATGCACTTATTTATGATAACATAGTCTGAAAATACCAATCTGACTCACTATCCTCATGAATTAATAATAAAGTTTTGTTTTCAAAATATTTCACAACTTTATCAATCGGAAATGCCGGTTAGTTATCTGTCAAAAATACGCAAAAAGCTTATTAATATATATTTGTTAAGCACTAAAATTCACTCAGATTATAATTGTCACATAAAGAATAATACTTAATAAATTGTTTTAGTTTATTCTAATTAATCCTATTACTACGAAAAGGACCCTAGTTGAAATACACTGTCACACGTGTTCAAAATAAGCGAGCTCTTGGCTGACAATAAACAAGCTTAGCATTTCGTAATAAATGCAATACATGATGCAATCAGTAGAAACCTAACAAGTGGCGCCAGCTAACATTACATGTGCGAAGTTGTTACTAAAAGTTTGGCTCTCTTTTGTCACGGTGTCTCTACTTTCTTGTTATAGAGATGGCGGATATTTTGTTTTAAAATAATTATTGTATTAAAATTATAATAGGGCTAGGCGATAACAGCCAGACCTTCGTTTCATCATAAAACTTGTATATATATGGTTTCTGTGTACACCTACATATCTATCAAAGACCGGTAATTAGGAAAGTTGGATTTTGGGTGGTAGATAGTTTGGTAAATAAGGTGCAAAAAATATTACCTAACTTTCGTTATATTATGACTCAATTTTCTTATCGACTTTAACTTTAAGACTTAATTTTCTTTTCTTGGGAATAATGTTAGTAATTAGTAATAACTTCTGGCTATTGGAACCCAATGCCAGACACTTAGCAAGTTTTAACATTCTCCAGACACATCTCATCCCTAATAAATTAGACGCGCCTACGAATATAATATAGCAAAGTGATAACAAGAACAATTCGTTAATTTATTGATTAATTATTTGTGCTTGTGTACTTATGTGAAGAAGACTGGTCTTTGCTCTTAATATATTCGCAGGTGCTTCTAACTGGATAACGTCATTTCTAATGTTATTCTCTTCATGGGAATTACAAAATGGAACGTTGGGTATAATTTAAAGAAAGTACTGATTTTGCACCTTATTCACCTAATAACTGTTGAAGTTTATAAAATTTTTTATAAAAAAAAATTTATGTCATAATTTAGAATGGCAAAATTACAAGCTAAAAAGTGATGCTCGTAGTGCAATTGATATCTGAACTGATGTGGATTCTCTCTAATAGAAACTGTTCTGGATTCTCACTGGAGGTAGTGCTTATATTTCAATTATTTTCAACTCACCTCACTCCGGTACGATAAAGCGCGGCGTTGAGTTACGCCACTTAATTTGCAATATCTCCGAAAGTGAAATTCTTACTTGACAAAAATAGAGGTGTTTAAATAATATATACTTATTAAAACAATCGCAGTTTCATTTATTGAACTCTCGATTATAACAATGTAAACAATTCCTTACAAATAAATAATTGACGGTAACCTTTGACTATTTACTGAAATAAATACTATATATTAATCTTAAGAAACCTTGAATCTAAAAAAAGAATAAAAAAGTAACCAGGAATTTACAAAGTAATATTTAAATTATACAGGGTGGAATTGTCAGCACCACTTTAAATGAAACCACAGTTTTAACTACTCTATAAAAGCCTAATATAATTTTTAAAAAAAATCCCAAAAATGAAAAAGTTATGTTTTCAAACAAAATAAATAATACAATTGTCATTTTAAAATAAAACGCCATTTGTAAAGTATAACATAAACACGCACACACGCGCACGAAATACAGGCATTGATAAAAATTGTGAAATTAAAAAAAAATCCTACATCTAAACAGTTGAGGTACCTAGATTAATTTTTTTAGTCCTGGATTTGAAATATTTTACCCTATATGCAGTTTCAGTAAAAGGAGCGCTGCCTTTTCCACCCAATTTCCTTCCAATTTATCTCTTTGTCACACAATTAACTAACCAATACATACTTTAAGAATAAGGTAAGGCGTCGATTACGAAAAGCTCAAAATAATAAAAAGCCTGTACAAAAAACTCCTTAAAATTAATGAATTTGTAACAATAAAAATTCTGCGTATTAATTACGAGTACTTAAACTTAATATCGTTAAAACTTAAAAACTAAACTAAAATGAAATAAATTATGAATTAAATATATGTACATAAATTGCAATAAAATTATATTAATAACAAATTATATGTAACAAACAACATCAAAATTTGTAAGAAATTGCTAATCTCAATTAATAAAATACAAAATATTACAATTTTTATAGGCACTTAAAAAACTTCTTTCTTAAAAGTAAAACCGAATTGATCGCATTTAATACGTAGTATCCTGGCCAGGGCGGGCGGGCCGCAGTAGAACACCGTGACGTGACCCCGGCGTTGTTGCTGCAGACGTTGGAACACCTTGTCCCAGTTCGGTCTACCAGCGTTTGTGCGGGTCTTCAAACCGGTTATTAGGTCACGTTTACCCTAAAAGAGAAACATAAAAATAGGTTTTAATTGTAAAAAAAAGTCAAGTAATAAAATGCATTGTAAATATGTTTATATTACAGACTTTGTGTCAGAACTCTCCGTTATCCACCTTACCAAAACGACGATAAAAAAGGATTCGATTCGAAATATAAAAAAATGAATCCTGCATTACGTTGTAATCCGTAGTCCGCACAACAGAGTAGGCAGAGGGACTATTTTCCGCCATGAACATGATTTTGTTTGTGGATTTACGTTATACATTGTGTATTATATATATTTCATTATGCATACTACATGCAGTATGACTAATATAAACGGGATTAAAATAGATCTTTAGCCCGACTACAATCTACAGCTTTGAGTATTTTCCTGTTTCTGTGTGAATGATAATGAAATTGTGGTGCAATAAGAATGACGTAATATTATTAAGTGATAGTGGGTTCATAGAGGTTATTTATCAAAATTTTACAGAAAGAGAACTAAGCATAAAGATTACTTTTTATCGTATTCTTATAAGTAATCAGAAACATGGTTAATTTCTAAATTATATGTTGTTATTTTTTACTAAAATGAGAAGAAAAAAAGTTGTAACAGTAACTCCGTTTCCCACTTTCCACCGACTTCTGCAGGCAATTTATACAGGGTGGAAGAGGCAGCGCTTCTTTTATGGAAACTGCATATAGGGTAATATATTTCAAACCCACACCTAAGAAATTAATCAAGGTACCTCAACAGTTTGGACGTAGGAACTTTTTTTCATTTCACGATTTTTATCCATACCTGTATTTCGTGTGACGCACACATACGTGTGCGTCGTTTCCGATTTGACAGGTAAGTGTGTGCGTTCCTATGTTATACTTTACAAATGGCGTTTTATTTTAAAACGATAATTTTATTATTTATTTTGTTTGAAAAAATAACTTTTTCATTTTTGGGAATTATTTTTTTTCCGAATTATATTAGACTTTTATAGAGTAGTTAAAACTGTGGTTTCATTTAAAGTGGTGCTGACAATTCCACCCTGTATATAATAGTAAAGAAATAACCAATTCGACTTTTTTTATGCATTGGTTTCCATTTCTTCGTTTTGGTCACACAGAAAAAACACGATGTCGAGTTTCGCCACACATCGCGCAATTTTGCGAAAATTGGGCGGTGCCAGGGGAACGAAGAGTCTCAACAGTGCCAAGCGGAAAAAAGCGTGAAACTAGTTTTTCCCGTTTTAAGTACGTATTAATAAAAATAATTCCGCAAAACATACCTTTTCATGCAGCAAATCTAGTGCGAGCTGCAATCCCACCGCCTTCATGTCACTCCTTTGAAGAGCACTTGTAATGTACATATGCATTTCAAGAAAACGGCATTTTTCTTTTTTTTCTTTCTGTTCTCCCTTCGCTAATATTTGTTTTTCTCTTTCTTCTGCCAAAGCCTCTGCCTCAGCTTGCTCCATCTCTAGTTGGGACAGTAACGATACGAACCATTCGAAAGAACGTTGCTCACGATTTATCCAAAAGAAGTCCACCTTGAAATAAAAATTATTTTTGAGTAGTTTGAATTTTAAATTTAAAAGAATCGATTGTTTTTTATTTTCAAAACTAACGTAGAAATAACAGCTATATTGGCAGATGGGCGAATCGAGAATCGAGAAGGCGAATATTTATTTTATTTTTCTTAATTTTCCACTATTTGCCTCTGATGGAAGTCCCGTTTAAGCGAGAATTTATTCTAAGTTCATATAAAAAATACACATTGTTCTTCGTTTTACATTGTTAATATACATTTCTCTGTATATATATTACACATATATAGTGAGGCCATTATAGCGCAGCGGCACAGCGCCTAGCTCTAAATCCGCAATGGTCGTGGCTTCAACTTCCAGTCGAAGGAATGAATTGCTTTTTTCACCACTCAACACGTCAGTACCAACCTTTTTCAAGTTCATGTTAGGTTGTAGCTGTTGTGTGGCGAACGCGTGATGGCATTGCGGACAAGACACTCTTGTAGCTCTGTGTCGGTACATTATTGATTGTAGGATGGACGCGAACGGCGTAACCCCGATACCTGCGGCGATGAGCGCCGCGTGGGAAGCTCTGAAGATGTGGGATGAGGGAGCTCCATATGGACCATCGAGGTAAATCTATGTAAAAATAATTGATATTCACTTTTTTTGTCTTAAGCACGACATAGGGTAAGTTTTAATAAAGCGCGGTATTTAGTCCCATTAATCAAAGCGCAATGTATTGAAAATTGGGCGGTGCATGGAATTACACTACATTATATCTACTTTGATATTTGCAGCATACAGCAAAATAAAATCGATAAATCATTTTTCGTCTACTTTCAAGATATTGAACATTAAATATCTGACCTCAACGCCGTGCTTTTATTATAATTATTATATTATAATTATTGTTTGTATTGTTTTAATACAATGCAAAACAATACATGTAATAATTATAATATTTTCTCAGTAAAGATCGTATTCAAGCTTCGTATTCATTATGTGTCATCCAAACTATGCTTAAAAAGTTCTGGATGACTGATGGACATCAAATATGTATTATATAATTCTAAAGCTTTTTAGTAACATAATTTTTTATACATATTTTTTCTATCTACTTGAATTACCTCAAGTGGCTTTGTAATGTGATAGTTGTCATCATCTTCTTCAGGGGCAATGTGGGAAGTAGTATCTGTGTTGATATCCGGCTTATCATTCACTTCTATATCCTTGTCCGGCGAAATACTCTTCGAGAGGCGGCGTCTTGCTGCAATATTTTAAGTAATGTATGATAAGTGGTGGTACGTAACGCTGCATTTTGTCTAGTAGGAGGAGGAAATGGAAATAATTAAAATATAATCCACAATATAATATACTTTTTTGTTTTTATTCATTGATTCACAAAGCGGAGTGTTTTGACACTGTTCGTTTTGCCTACCCCGTTATATGCGGGATGCAACGTAAAGCTAAAAAAAATGTCATAGTATACAGTAACACAAAATGTAACCAATTTAACTTACCAATACTTAAAATACTTTCATTAGACCGTCGTCTTTCCTCGCTTGGTGGCTTACACGCAATTATGGGTGGCTTGGTTCTCATGTAGCGGAAACTGTGTGCCAGAGACAAGGCTGCACTTCCTGCCCCTGTCATAGCCACATCTCCTTCTCCTGAACACCTAACTCCTGAACGGTTGGTACCTTCGGGCAGCGTGTATGTGGATTCTGAACGGTGATAAGTGTGAAGACTAGAAGAGAATTAATGAAAGTTAGAATGGAACAACTCAGTATTCCACGGAATTATAGGGCAGGTGTAGATAGCTGTTTGTGTTGTATGTGACGGATACAAGGGAGTTACTAAATAATAAACAATTAAATAGTTTTTTAAATATATATTTTACAACTGATTTAAAAGAAGAATTTACGAATTAGGTATGTTATGCGATTACGCAACGAATTAAGGATGAATTTTAATGATTGATTATTTTTGTATGAGATCTTATATTATAGAAGTGGTCCCGTAAAACCTTTATAATAATCGAATATGCACTTTACGGAATAGATTTTACTTCCATGAAAGTACACAATACATACGTATAAAATGTTTTCTTAGTGTATTCTTATCAAATTTTGTATAAATATACAGGGTGGAAGAGGCCGCGCTTCTTTAATTGAAAC